>OY987307.1:28316234-28798734 GCA_963920635.1 Pseudeuparius sepicola
AATACCACAGTACTTCCGTATACCTTCATATTTTGTTTATTTGGTAACATATTTTCCATTTAGTGGTTGTGAAAATGACCTATTGAAGTTTAATAATAAGCTGCAGATAGTATTGAATGGAGTTTTGAAAATGCTTATTCCAACGCTCTTCCTATTATGGTCACAATAGATGTGTTGCACTGATATAATTATATAAACAATTTAGATCTATTTTATTATATTAGGTAGTAAATATTCTTACTTACAAGTTATGTAAATATAGACATTTGCCATGATACTAAGTACCATGGATACTTGATCTATCTATTTATGTATTTGTCCTCGTCATTATGTTCTTCCAAGATAAATTCTTGGTTTTAAAATGCTTCTTTTCCTCTTTTTCGGAATTTGAGATGCTAGTTTTGGTGAAAAAATGTGGGGCAGAACGTCAGGTTTTAATCGAAGGCCTTGTAAGAATTTTCCCAAATTTATTTTCTTCAAGCTGGGTAGGAAATAATACATTAAAAGGTAATTATTTCGCATTCACTATTCATTATTGACTTGATATAGCAAACAGCACAAAAAAAAAACAGAACACGAATCACTAACATCTTCAGAAAAGGAACGTGGGAAGTATCTGGTATCTAAATATATCAACCAGATTTTATACTTACTCGTACCTATAATAGACTTTTCTATGTGTCGTACCTATATTATAAATATTACATAGGTTTATTATTTTGGTAAGCAGATAAATAATGCCATTTTTTGTTTTAATAGTTATAGATAATAAGAGAAAAAAAAATTATAACGTTAAAACTAAAATCTCAAAATAAAAATTATTTCCGTTTGAAGTATTTGAAGTTTGAAGTACGAGTATACCAAGGATAGGCAGTTAGGTTCGATTTTTTTGTAAAAAATCGATAATTCACAAATAATAATAACTAGAAAGATTACTACAGAGGACTTTCAGCATATCGATTGTCTCTAGCGCCATCTTTTGAGAGCAAAAGAAATATCTTAAAATTTTCGATTATTTTTTATTTAAAAACTAAGAAAAACTGGCGAAAATGAAATATTCTAGAGCAGTCTACTAAACTTCCATTATCAACAGTTTTCTATATGGCCACACGAGCCCATTGCAACTATAGGTTATTTGATCTTTGTTACACCAAAGTAGTTAGGACTAGCAGAAATAAAAGATTAAAGAATGATTGCAATAAGTGATGGCCTGATTAAATTTGACAACTAAGAGAGTTGATGAGAGTTTGGTTATGCTGCCAACTGAAAGATATTTTACATCATAACTCTGTTTCCATTTTCAAAGAAAGCAATAGTGTGTTTTGTAACTTGCGATGGTCCTATGAAAACACTTTGCTGCGTTAGTTTCAGAATCATTTCTTTTACTTTCAGTATCAATGTATACTTTTGAGAAGCAACATTTTTCTTGTAACTCTTCATAACGTACAGTGTGACCACAGAAGTATGCATCGTATGGGCCTATTTATATTAAGTGTGGTATCACCTCTGTATCTCCTCCAGCCGAAAATGTAGGAAAGGAAACCTTTCTTTAGATCTCGAATTTAATAATTCCCAAACGTTCCCATACGGTACGCGCTTCCCTGGTCGCATCGCGCCCACAAGCTTCACCCCCCCCCCCCCCTCGCCCGCTGCCAACCCCCTCCACTCCCAAGCTGCGCCCCCTCCCGTCCCCCGCCTTCGCTTCGTCCCCGTAAACGTTCTTCTTTCTCTTCCAGGGGCGGCGGCGGTGGCCGACCTACACCACCCCCACCCACCCCCGACCATGCGCCCCAACCAGCCCCCGTCGCTCCCACAGACGCCCCCAACCACCCTCCCGCACCCCTTCCAGACCGTCGACACCTTCGGCAGCATACTCGGTGAGGAAATTGTATCCTCTTGGAGGAGAAATCTAGAAAAGTCACCATTAACTACGTCTGCAGAACCGCCAGCCAAGAGCCACACGCCGGCCGCCGACTCGACGATAGAGAAGTCGAGCGAGGCGTCGTCGCCCCAACCGTCCGAGTCGATGCAGAGCCCGAACAACAACGACCACATGGTGAACGGCAACCCCAAGTCGCCGGAGGACAACAACAACCACCACCTGAGCAACAACAACGTGCCGCTGTCGGCGGCGACGATGTGCGCCGTCAACAACTTCCTGAGGCAGGACGACGTCATGCCGCACAGGAACGCGTACAAGTTCGCCGAGGACCTGGGCATGGCGCCCGGCGCGATGATCGGCCGGTTGGGCGAGAGCCTCATCCCGAAGGGCGACCCGATGGAGGCGCGCCTCCAGGAGATGCTCCGCTACAACATGGACAAGTACGCTTCTCAAAATCTAGGTGAGACACGTACACATACCCTCAACGTCATCTTCTAATCCGCCTTCTTTCAGACACTCTGCACATAGCGAGGAGGGTGCGAGAGCTTCTCTCCATCCACAACATCGGCCAAAGGCTGTTCGCCAAGTACATACTGGGTTTGTCCCAGGGGACGGTGTCTGAGCTGCTGTCGAAACCCAAGCCTTGGGATAAACTGACCGAGAAGGGGAGGGACAGCTATAGGAAGATGCACGGGTGGGCTTGCGATGAAAACGCCATAATGCTGTTGAAGTCGCTGATACCAAAGAAAGGTAAGTGGAGGGGACGGCCTTTCTTGGTGCATACCGCCATCTAGCTTAATATAGTAGGCAACAAACCAATGACGTCAAAACCTATAGACGTGGTGCCCCATTGTTAAATTGCCCTTTATTTTGACTTCAAGATTAAGTATATCCATACTACTCTAAAAACATGCTACAAAGACGGAAAGTCAACCATCAACCAACTATGCACCCGGTGATTCCCGGTTATAGTTCACACTTAGATATCGCATGTTTTTTCTTGTTTGAGGGCGCCGGAAACATGGGAACCTCACCTGAAGACTCGAGGGATGGTCTAACGACGCCAGCCTCCGAGCCCAGAGTCGAAATAAGTTCGCTACGGCTCGACAAAAAGGGGCAATTTCTGACAATCTCGCGACATTTTCGGAATAATTTAATGGAGCGCTTAGATTGTGATTAGTTCTGGCCGTCAAGCGTTTATCAAAACAAACCTCTCTAGAGGTTCTGACGTCATTGCAAAAAACTCACGTTTTAAGTGTCAAACTTCGCAGAACAGAACACCATGGAGCGACGATCATATCACTTGACCGCTGTTACCTTAACCCTTGTTTATGGAATCCCTAGTTAGCCAATGTGTCACAGAGTCATGAGAATACGAGAACAATATTGGATACAAGCAACAGATGGCGCCAAAAATTAAAGTGGCTCAGTCATTGCCTACGAATTTCCTACTATTAAAATCTACCAAAAAAAACAACTGGACACTTTTATTTTTTCAAATCTGCCCCATGTATCTACTGTGTTTCTGTCATGTCCTTATGTCAGTGTCAAACATTGGCTAACTAGAGTATCCATAAACAGGGCCTTAACCTTAGGTTTGCGTTGTTGTCACAACTAGACAATGACACCTGCCCCATATTAGCCCTCTATAGAAGCCTACAATTGGTAGGAACTAAATAAATAAATACAACATTTCAACTTCACTTCTCATTTTTAAGATATTAGAAAACGTCATTTAATTACTAGTCCGTGAAGTTTGGCACCTAAAACCAGTGACTCCCTGTACAACAAACATGTGTTTGTATTGCTTATAAGCTTAAAATCGTTAACCAGCAGATTAATAAGTTTTTTGCCTTCATTCAATTACCTGTAACGACCGTAAAGAAGCAATTGACGACTGGGGGGATAACCACTCGACGTTTTCTATCGAAAAGTTATAAAACTTAGAAGGCATACATCCTTAATTAGAAATAATAAACGATTCCGCAATAATTTCGAGATCGGCAGACCGTGGCGCAAGGCCCCATCTCATGTTCAAGAATAATTTTGCAGATGAACCAGTGAATCATTTCCTGACTTTCAATCAAATAAATTGCTTTTTATATGCCGGGCAATTATTACTTCGAAACGTTAACTAGATGTTTTAGAAATCGTTCGTGGAAGAGCGCTGTATTTTTAAAATTCGACACAAAAGTGTCTATAACGATACTATGCGGGCTCAAAATAGATTGGAGAACAAAAAGAATTGCAGCACGCGTGTTCATTCGTAAGGTTTTCAACTGCCCAAATGAAAAAGGTCGCATTGTAGCCTTAAGAGAAACTGTAAGAGAATATTTATTTGGAGAAAAAGTGTTTGACGTCGCCGTGTTCAATCATGCGACCTCCTTCGATGCAACAAATCCCAGTCGGCCACGAAACGAGCGATAACAATCGCCTATCGAGGGCCGCGGCCATGGAAAATCGTTAGCCATCTCGGCGTTATGTGGGAGGCGTTATGAAAAACTTTTTTACGGCCGTTTTCAGGCTTTTTACGCATGCGAGCGGCCGCTCGGGGTCACGCGATCGTCGAAATCGCTTTCCGATATTCGACCGTATTCTTTTCGCGAGGGCTGTGTGCTTCCAGCGGCGAACAACGTCCGACGATCTAGTAGGCCCGTGCCAACTTTCGAGACAAAGGAAAAACCGATCCGAGTTAGTCATGACGTTTGACATCTCGAGAGGCGTGCGTGCGTTTTTGATCCGAATGTAGGTACATAAATAAACATTCACAATATTATGTATATGGACGGAATAGCGGGTTGGCGTGTTTTTATTTTTCTCGATCGTTATCGATACGTTTTATTTATTCGATTCATTCGCAACTTCCTCTACAATCGTTGGTATGTTATTAGCTAGTATTCGGAGTGGTGGAATGACTCATTTCAGATTTCAAGGATTTTTAGTATATCGCTCGACAAATTTCACATCCTGTACCCAACCAACATGTTGGGTTTATTCGAACATTGAGCATAAAATATTAACTGAATATACGCGGTGTTTTTGTATGGGCAAATTCAGGGGGAGTTTAGTCCATAATATTGAACGGAGACCCATTCATAACACTGATATGTTTCAATGACGTGTCCAACCATCACGCTTTCTTTCCGAACGATTCTTTGTTCCCAAGATTACATAAATATAGACAGGAATGGCCCAAGGCGCAATATAGAAATAATTGAATGGATTTTTACATGACAGCAACCAATTATAGTCGAAAACACGGTAAGCGACAAAAAAACGCATCGATTCCCATACGTGATACCGGCCAATTACATTTGGAGAACTACAATAGGTAAAAGTGGGACAACAAACCACACTTGACGACTTTAATGGTATTAATAAAATTTCATAAAAATCTCGTCTCGATTCATATGTAATTAAACCTCTTTAATTGCTTATTGTAAGTATCTAACGATTCGGGGCTATTCAGAGCAAGACCCGGAGATATATCTTGACGAAGATGGCACAGTTTTAGAAAAAAAATTATGGTTGATACGATTTTAATTTTGCAACGGTTGTGTGAACGGCGGGGCACAATGAAATTGGGAAACCCGCACTAATTGAGGTTGGGTATTGTCGTAAGATGCGATTGTTCAAGAATCGCATGTGATGTTTATTTTGTTATCTGCGGCATGAGGCCGTAAATTATAGTTACAAAGTTAATGCGAAAGGATTAGGACAACGCGATTTCATATTTCAGTTTTCCTTAGTCGTAAAAAGCACCGTTCTATTGGTTAGCAATGTTCGATACGATTTCACAACACGCTTTAAGTCTTCGAGCCTGGAAGTGTTATTAGTTTCCTTTTTACTAGGGTGCGGGAAATGTATTACGGACACAGACCTTAATAATGGAACGGCTCCTTGAAGAAGCCTTGATTTGAATTGGCCCCACGTTGGACGCCAATTTGTAGTGGAAAAGTGAGGCTCGTGGGTTGACAATTAAAGTCATGTTTATGTCGAAGATTGTGCGAAGCGTTAGTCCTATATTCTGAGTGCCAAGAAGACGATGTGTCAGTCATTGATTCTGCCACTAGTTGATAGATGGCGCCATCTGCGGATTAACGTTAGATTCCCTAAAAAATACGAGTGGCAGATGTAAGCCGCCATCGAAAAATATCGCAATAAAACTGTACGCGTAAATTAGCCCATCCTATTCGTAAAATATCCGTTTTATCGGCGTTATCGGGCGGTTATTTAAAGGTTTTTCTGTCGTTTTTACGGTCCGGGGTCTCGGGGGGGGGGGGGGGGGAGAACGTCTAGCCGAAGCGACAATGAATCAGTGCGTTTGAAACGTTGCCAAGCTATTCTGTTCATTAAAATACTTCGGCTGATTGTTTTTGCTCGTACGCATCTTTTTCAATTCGCCTCATTAACTTCCGAAGTATAAATTCCGGCGATGACAGTTCTAATTCTAATAAACTGTTTAACGGGCCCGGGCCACTATGCGGTCTCAAAGTAAATATACGCGGAGAGACGGTTTAGGAAGATCTTTGAGGAAAAATTTGCTAATTGCTAGCAATGTTTGGTATTTAGATGACTCTCGTATCGCACACAAAAACTTGTTTCTTCCCTTTTCTTGCCTTACCTTGCCTTCTTGTTGATATATTTTATATTAGATAGTATATATTCCTTCCTTCTCTACCCCATGAAAACCCATACCTGCCGTAAAGACCGAAAATCAGGTAGCCTAAGTAAGAACTAAAAGAAAACCATGAACATATGGTCAAGATCGAGAAATGCCGTCGCTAAAAACCGATTTACATCAAGAATTCTGTACTTAAAACGTTAATATTGCGGTAATATTGTCCCATGCGCGTATGCAAGGTAGGTATATCGCCACCCGTTGGCATGTTCGCTTATGATAATCATTCGGGATGGGATATCAAGAAAACGCCAATTAAATGCTCGTAAACATCGAAAATTGAACCCTAACGAGTTTATAATTACCTCTAAAAATAATTATATTACCTATAATCAATTTTATAATATGGCCAGACAAAAAAAGGCACCGATTCCACGGCGGAGTTATAATTTATTTCTCATCATTATTAGCTAATCATCGGTTATTAGGGCGCATTTTTCCGAAGAAAATCGATGATTAAACGGGATGCTGGAATTTCTGAAAAAACGAACGATTTAACGAAACCAAAACCGGACGCACGACGTACTTATCAGCAATTATAGTGTTTATCGGCGTCTCAGCATCGCAACTGCTATATACAGACCTTTCATTGACAGCTTTAATTGTATCTTACTATTAGTACCTACCTTTTCTCTAATACAGTGCCTTTTGTTATAAACAACAATACTTATTCATTAAAGCTTAAACCTATGCATTAGACTGATTTATATTGGAAGATTTCAGATCGCAATGTGTGGCGTGTAGAGATGGATCGCAGTTGACATATCCTCTGGAATCCCTGCTGACTAAACTTATAGGTAGTCGGACAATAGCTAGACTTTGAGAAACCGTAGTTTACCAGATTTTAAAATAGAAGGACCATTGGGCCCGCCGTTTTATTTGTATTTGTTCGAATTCCACGGTAAAATTATCTCGAACGTCTCGCCTCTATTATCCCGTAGGTTAATATTGTTCTAAAATATCTATTAGTACTTTTCAAGCGCAATTTGGAACTGTTCCAGCTCGCGCTGTGTCTCTCGACTGTGCTATGCCCGCAAATTGTAAAAAATAAATCATATCGTACAATACAAATTGTTGTCTAGGTACGTTAGAAAAGGAAAGAACCGTTTGGCAAGTAAAGTCTCCTCAGAGGGCTTCCTTACAATTTTCATCCGTAAGATAACTGAATATAGCACATTGTGAAGTAAATAAGATGCCCGCCTAGTCATATCCTGAGATTGTCCCATGCTTTCGCCTAGGCATTTGCTAGGATATTTCGCTTCGGAGTACTTATCGAATTAATTATATGTAATCCGTTCTAAGTAGGGCCGTTTAGCGCAAAAAAGCTGTTGCTAAACGGTAATTTGGGAAAGCAGCGTCTAACTGTAACGTACAAACAGCGCAAATCTGAAAATAATCACAAGCATAGGCCCCCCCAGTGACAGGCTTTTGTTCACGTTCCCATGAAGATAATCACACGTCCGCTCCCGTCTCATGTTTATTAGTTTAAATATAGATCTGAAAGAATACGGCGTATTAAAATGTCATCTGAAGAAATTTCCAACGAGAGTTTCTAAATCCGAGGAGTAATTTCGCCGTAATAATAGATTCCGCTCGAGAATAGTATGGCGTTTCGTGTTTTTCAATAGAAACACCGTTTCCGAAATACGGCGTATACACGGCGCGTAATTGACGGCCGGGGAAAAAAGTGGGCCTTATTAAAATACGGCTCGAACCGCGCACGCAACCAGATTGGAAGATATAGCGATATGGCGCCATACTTGATTGATTCCGAAAGGCTGGAATACCGATAATGGCGTTTCAAAGTTGTAAGAGTTGCATCGCGTTTTCGTCGCAGTATAGTATCGCTGCGGCAAATCGCCAAGAACATGGCAATTTTTATTCGGCAAACGATACATTAACGCTCGTTTGCTCTAGAAGATATCACGTCAAGTGACAAGTTGACATGCACGCAGTTACAGTAACAATTTAATTTTTTTTAACAATACGTCGATTACGTTACGCATAAATGGTGTTTGGACACACTGACCGCACTTTTTGCGTACGATAACTGAAAAAAAGCCGATAACTGCCATGTGCTTGCGGGTGACACGTCGATACAACTTGTCCGGCCTTTGAAATCGTTAAATGGGCGCCTGTGAAAACGTTTATACAATTATGATGCCCTGTTTTCGATATGTTCTGAAAGAACGAAAAAAAGAGCGTTTAAAATTGATAAACCTATGGGGATAACTACCTGAACAAAATGCTTGTTTCACCTGAATAGCTTTAACGTTAAGCGAAGGATATGAAAAGAGGCAACGACTGTCGAATCTTTGTCCCAAAAAACGACGGGATGTTAAAAAGACGTTAACCAACAATATTATTTTTATTGTTTGTTACGATTTTTCGACCATAATTATTAAATCTTCGCTCGACGCTAAAATCAAAACTGGTTTGAATGTTAAAATGCAACAGAATATGAATTATTTATGCACAATAATTATGTATGTATTAAATGTCTTCTTTCTCATTTCTTGTTCTTATTATGAATCCATTGAACACGTTCTCTTATACTGCACCTGTAACAGCAATATTATTGTATAAATATACAATTTGATTAACAACTTATTACTGCTAAATACTACTTGTGCAGCTACGAATAAAACAAATAATACTATTTTACTATTTACCATTCACTATTTATGTAAACCTAACAAAACAAATTATTTTAGACCAGACGACAGATACGGCCGAAGAAGAGAAAGTTTATTCATAGATCGTGGCTCTCTAGATTTAAAATGCCGGCGGATTCTAAATTCTAGTCACGGCCAACTGCGCCGTTCGCAATTTATTTGATATTTAATTTACCCAAACGGACATATAAACCATAAATTTGCTACATTGTTAAAATTCTGCAGCAGGGAACTAGGACTGAAATGCTAGATTGGTTAGCGCTTCCCTATTAGTGCTAATAGAGCAAATTGACTGAGATACTGAGACTTTTTTTCTCGAATTGTCCTTACAGACAATTTTTCGTCCCCAGGAAAGGAGAGCGGCATCCCGTTCGGCAGGCCGGAGAACGACCTCACCGAGGAGCGCCTGGCTCACATCCTCAACGAGGCGAACCAGTACCAACAGATCAAACCCCACCCCCAAAATGAGGATTCCCATTCGAACGACTCGAAATCGCCGCACGGCTGCTCGAGCCCCTTCTCCAAAGATCCCAACGCGAACAAGCGGTTGAAAAAGTACGAAAACGACGACATATCCCAGGATAAGGTGATGAGGATCTGTCAGGAAGAACTCGTGAAGCTCATGGGCAGGCGGATTGACGACGTGAGGAACCCACGAGAAGTATTCCCCACCGGGTGAGTACCTGCAATCGTATGAATGATTCGTGCTTTGCTCCTTGTTGTACACTCAAGTGTTTCTTTCCAATTCTTGTCTTAGAACAGAGCTAAACTAATATACAGTATTTTCCTCCCGCAACTCTTCAGCGGCAACCCGATGGATCGCACCCAAGACGAAATCCGCATGGCGCTAGACGCGTACCACCGCGAAATGACGAAGATCAGCCAGGGTCAACCCCACCAGATGCCCCTCGGCCTCCTGGCTCTACAGCAGCAGGCCCTCGCCCAACACCACCAGCAGCACGGCCCCATCAACGGCGGCGTGCAAGACCTCTCCTTGCCCAAGGACAAGATTAAGGTTTTGAACGGCGAGGACAAGGACATGAAAGACGACGAGGTGAACAAACACGCCGGCAGCGCGTTCAGCTTGGTCAGGCCGAAAATCGAGCCCGGCCTACAGCAGAACCCGAACTCGACCGCTTCTAGCCCGCTCGGCAACGCGATCCTACCGCCGATGACGCCCACGGGCGAAGACTTCAACCAAACCGCGGCGGCGAGCCCGCTGCAGCGGATGGCGAGCATCACGAACAGCCTGATTTCCCAGCCGCCGGCGCAACCGCACCACTCCACCAACCAGCGACCTCTCAAGGCCGTCCTGCCGCCCATCACCCAGCAACAGTTCGATCTCTACAACAACCTCAACACCGAAGACATCGTGAAGAAGGTCAAGGAACAACTGAGCCAGTATTCGATCTCTCAGAGGTTGTTCGGCGAGAACGTTCTCGGTTTGAGTCAGGGATCTGTAAGTGACCTTTTGGCGAGGCCCAAACCTTGGCACATGCTGACGCAGAAGGGACGAGAACCGTTCATAAGAATGAAGATGTTCCTCGAAGACGACAACGCCGTTCACAAGCTGGTTGCCAGCCAGTACAAGATCGCGCCCGAGAAGCTCATGAGGACCGGCGGTTACGGTGGAGGTAAGCTTCACGAAACCTTCAAAATTAAACGTTTTTCCAAAGAACCTTTCTGTTTTTCAGCTTGCGCGACCGTCAGCAAGCCGCTGCCCCCCAGCACGAAGATGCTGAGCGAGGCGGCCGGCCTGCTCAACAAGATGCAAGAGTCCCAGAGCCTCATTCCGGCATCTCTTCAGCTGGGACCTCCGCCGGGCAACCCGCAGCCGCCGCCCCCTCCGATGTTGTTGACACCGCCCGGGATGCCGCCGCATCACGCCATCAACCTGCAGAACCAGGAACTGCTGAAGAAGGCGAGTCAGAGCCCGCACGGTATACCCCACTCGCCTATGGGTCCGCACCAGACCGCCATGAGGAACATGCACCAGCACATCAGTCCCAGCGTGTACGAGATGGCCGCCTTGACGCAAGACCTGGACACGCAGGTCATCACCACGAAGATCAAGGAGGCCCTGCTCGCCAACAATATCGGGCAAAAGGTAAGCGGACCGCTCGAGACGTTTCAAAACCAAAAAATTAAGCGTACCCCCGTGTTGCAGATCTTCGGCGAGGCCGTGTTGGGCCTGTCGCAGGGCTCGGTGTCGGAGCTCCTCTCCAAGCCGAAACCGTGGCACATGCTCTCGATTAAGGGCCGCGAACCGTTCATAAGGATGCAGCTGTGGCTCAACGACGCCCACAACATCGACAGACTCCAGGCCTTGAAAAACGAGCGGCGGGAAGCGAACAAGAGACGCCGCAGCACCGGTCCCGGACACGACAATTCCTCGGACACCTCGAGCAACGACACGTCCGAGTTCTACCACTCCAACAGCCCCGGCCCGCAGGGTCCCACGAACGCCAAGAAGCAGCGCGTCCTGTTCAGCGAGGAACAAAAGGAGGCGCTGCGCCTCGCGTTCAACCTGGACCCGTACCCGAACGTCGCCACGATCGAGTTCCTGGCCACCGAACTGAACCTGAGCAGCAGGACCATCACGAACTGGTTCCACAACCATCGGATGAGGCTGAAGCAGCAGGTGCCGCACGGCATGGCGTCGGACATACCGCCGCGAGACCACCAGGTCGGCAACCAGCAACCGTTCGATCCCGTGCAATTCAGGGTGTTGCTCAACCAAAGATTGATGGAGCTGTCCAAGGAGAGGATGGGGCTCGGCGGCGTCCCATTGCCGTACCCTCCCTACCTGGCGGCGAACACGAGCCTGGCGGCGTTGATCTCGAGGGGACTGTTGCCGACGGGCGACCTCTCCGACCTGTCGGCACTCAACAGTGCCGTGAAAGAGCAGATGTCCGGTTTGGACCTAAGCATGACGTCGCTGAAGCGGGAGCCGGGCGACTTCGACGACGACGAGGACGCGGAGAGCAACGTCGGATCGGAGGATTCGAACATGTCGGGCAGTTTGCACGGGGAGGTGAAGGTAGAGCCGAAAGAGAGCGCCGTCTCGAACCAGAGCCAGGGTAGGTCGTCGAGGAGGAAGCCGGCGGCGCCCATGTGGGTAAATCCGAATTGGGAGGAGGAGAAACCTCCCAAGGATCAAGTTAACGCCGACGAGGTCATAATAAACGGGGTCTGCGTGATGCAGACGGAGGACAGCTACGGGAATAGGCGGAGCGCGGAGGAGACGGTAAGGGTGGAACCTCAGGCGGTGATGGACAGATTCGAGGACGACAGAAGCGAAACGTCGTCGATCAGTAACGAAGACACCAACGAGAGGAACGACGAGAATAAAGAAGAACAGGAAGAAAGTGAAATGAACAAAAACGAAGACAGTGATAAGGTGGTGAAGCGAGAGAACGAGGACGAACGGTGGGATGGGTATTAAGAACGCCAGCCGAAGTTTGTTTTGTTGAATTATATAGTGTTGTTTGTTCTCGTGAACGTTGCAACGTACCTCCGGACTATTTGCAAGGGGATGGTTGTGTGTAAAATATTTTAAAATTCAAGTGCAATCACAAAAAACTATTATAGCCCCCTCGAAGGTTTTAAACAGGTATCAAATATTTATTGAATATTGTGATGTTTTTAAGTACTCCTTTACTCTTTTTTGTTGAGAAGTTGTTACACCAAACGCACGATAAGGACGTGTGGTGTGTTCGGTTGTTATATGAACTACCTCCATAGAAAAAACTTTTGCATTGGTGAAACTATCTTGGAAGTACACAAAATGTGTGTTTACTAGAAAATAACGTAAAAAAGAAGTTGTAGAATTGGTACGAGAGATTTATAGAAGCAATCAAACACACTATATGACAAAAATAAGGCCCTTCTTCTTTGGCAAACGATGAGTCTTTATCGGGCGTTGTGGTGAATGAAAATGAGAAAAATTCTTGCCAACTTTTTTTTATAATTTGGCGGATAGTTTTTGTTCTTTTTTTGTATTATATTTTTTATGTAGTTAAGATGAAGACTGTTACCCCGTTACAATATATTGTATAATTTTTTTAGTCCGGTAAGGCTAAAAAGCAAAGAAAAATGTTTTGAACATTTTGTGATATAAGCTAATTATTACGGTTTATTTTTTAATTATTATTGTGAAGATTGTGCTTTCCAGTTCCACTGAAATCGAATATTGCCAAAAAATGCAATTTTTAAAGAAGTACTACTTAATACGTTTTTTAATCTAATATATTGATAAGTTATGATTAGTGTACATTGTACATTACGTTTTTTCCAAAGTTTTTGAGCATTTTTGGACACAATAATTATCCCCAGAGAACTAAATTTTTCCCAGGAAACTTTTTTTGCAAATTTTTTCAAATATATCTCTAGTCTTTCCAATATGGGCATCATTAAGAAAGTAATTAAAATACATTTAGATATGGCCAGTACTGATTTTGTTTCAAGGTTTTATTTGAACACAATAATTTATTATCATTTTTCCTGGCATATTCACAACTAAGAACATCACTTCCAACTGAAACCTCTTCTTTTGTATAATATTAAATAAAACGGCATCACGTATCAAGGGAGGAAATTACTTTTTTTTATATTTCAAAATAATTGAATGTTAGTTGTGGAAATGCATAAATTCATGGACAGTTCTGTGAATAGCTTTGAAAGTCATGATAGA
Organism: Pseudeuparius sepicola; assembly: GCA_963920635.1. Classification (NCBI taxonomy): domain Eukaryota; kingdom Metazoa; phylum Arthropoda; class Insecta; order Coleoptera; family Anthribidae; genus Pseudeuparius; species Pseudeuparius sepicola. The sequence goes on from OY987307.1 coordinate 28,330,166, forward strand.
TCCCTTTTTTTTTCAAAAATATTTCTTGATTCATAGCTTTAATTTCCCAAATAATTAGAATAATGTTACTACATATCGTTAAATATAAGTGAATTTAAATAAAAGAAAAATCAAATAACAAATCCACCCAAATAGAAGAATTTAAAGTTTTTGCCATAAAGTTGATACTTTCTGTTCCCCCATCGTTTTTTAAAATAAGTATATAGCACAATAAAGCGAGTGTTATTTAAAAAAAAAGAATAAGTGCAATATTTAATTCGTATCTTCAAAAAAATATATGATGTATATTTTCAGTGATATCACGACAGAGTTTCTTCCAAAACAAAAAAAATGTACTCAATGTATAATCATTGTAAAAAATACAAATACGTAATACTTGTCTTTAAAAAAATGAGGCATTATCTAGCAAAATGTATTATAAATGCACATTTTTAAATAAAATAAAAATGCATGTAGGTTATAAATAGCGATGAATAGTTTTCGTTTTCTGTAGAGAGGACAAAAATGTTTAAGCCCCTTTTTTATATCTCATTATTTATTATTACGATCGCCTTGTGTCGAAAAGAGTGTCCACCTGTATCCAAAAAAATACGTAAGATTGTTTCGATACCTCCCACAAGTGGGCTCCTTTCGGCGGGAAGGGTTCGACTTATTTTTAGAATTTTGAATCGACCCTCGGATCTCCAAGATCTTGTTTTTTTTTATTTATGTTGTACATAGTTATACCATATCAACCTTGAAAATTTCTAAATTAAATTTTCTCTGTATTTAAACATGGCTTTTTCTTCAAACGCTTTTTCCACACAACACCTTTACCTATCTTACCCATCGCCTGACCTCTGTATTTATTCCAACAAATGATTTAAACTACGGATACTAGGTAGGTACCTACTGCTACACATTAAAGTATGTAACTCATTAGAGGTGTAGGTATATTATTGATCATTATATACGAACACCAATAATTAAACAATTACTTCCTGGGATGTTCAAGAACTAGACTGTTATAGTTCTGCATTTTACTAACAATAGTTTGACACTGACTGCTTTCTATATTCTTGGTGTCATTGCAATTCGATCAATTTAAACTTTGTATTATACAAGGTAGGTAAATTACACCTACAATACATTATATCCTCTGATCTGTATTTAGCCTTGATTTGACAATAAAGAATCAGTGATAATAATAAGCCCTGAGATGTCCCTTGAAAGGTAATTATATATCTGTTACGGAGTGTTGAATTAATATTAATAAATAGTAGTTTAGTAGAGTTGTACTACGAAAGTACGAAATGCTTGTACCTTCAAAAAATAGGAAAAATGCGCCAAAAATAGACGCGGACCAACTAAGATCTAGTTGAACAAATAAGCTATTATTCTACTGAATTTACACCAATTATACAAAATAATAAAAGCAGATGTAAATATTAACAAAACTTACCATTTAAACAGGCAATGTTCTTTCACTACACAAATTTAGCTATTATTCTACTGAATTTACACCAATTATACAAAATAATAAAAGCAGATGTAAATATTAACAAAACTTACCATTTAAACAGGCAATGTTCTTTCACTACACAAATTTTCACCTTCGTTTAAAATGCTCGCCAACCACCGCCAACCGCCATGTCTATCACTGTCAATTGTCAAATGTCAGTTCAATCCACAAAACATTAAAAATGTGAGGACGATGGAAAGTAGTTCAAATGCATCGTTTGAGCTGTACAAATTTATTAAAAAGAGTCACAACCCTATCCTCATTACTTATAGACCTTTCAAAAGAGCACACTTAAAACGGACAATGTTCTTTTATTACACAAATTTTCACCTTCGTTTGAAATGTTCGTCACCGCCACTGCCACCACCATGTCTCTCACTGTCAAATAGAGATCGAGAACTATCGATAGCGCTATCGATAGTTTTGACTATCGAATACTATCGATAGTACAAAAAATGGGCACGCGCATGCGCAAAATACCACACTGAAGATACCAATCCATTGATATTTTGGAAAGTAAATTGTCAAAAAACATCAAACCAAATAAAACTATTGATCCAATTGTTCGATTTTAGGTTACGGAAAATGAATTACCGCCTCTGTGCGAATTATCAAAAATATATTGTTGTCTTCCTGCCACGTATCAGAAAGAATTTCCAGACTTAAACCGGATCGTTTAAATATGCTTTATAGAAGCAATCAAACACACTATATGACAAAAATAAGGCCCTTCTTCTTTGGCAAACGATGAGTCTTTATCGGGCGTTGTGGTGAATGAAAATGAGAAAAATTCTTGCCAACTTTTTTTTATAATTTGGCGGATAGTTTTTGTTCTTTTTTTGTATTATATTTTTTATGTAGTTAAGATGAAGACTGTTACCCCGTTACAATATATTGTATAATTTTTTTAGTCCGGTAAGGCTAAAAAGCAAAGAAAAATGTTTTGAACATTTTGTGATATAAGCTAATTATTACGGTTTATTTTTTAATTATTATTGTGAAGATAGCGCTATCGATAGTTTTGACTATCGAATACTATCGATAGTACAAAAAATGGGCACGCGCATGCGCAAAATACCACACTGAAGATACCAATCCATTGATATTTTGGAAAGTAAATTGTCAAAAAACATCAAACCAAATAAAACTATTGATCCAATTGTTCGATTTTAGGTTACGGAAAATGAATTACCGCCTCTGTGCGAATTATCAAAAATATATTGTTGTCTTCCTGCCACGTATCAGAAAGAATTTCCAGACTTAAACCGGATCGTTTAAATATGCTTCCATTTTTCCATAAAAATTTAATAAATAAAAATGTAAGTCCCTGCAAATGAATTTTCTAGGCCATTTTTTTGACTATCGAAAAATATCGATAATCCAAGCCCTAAATATCGAAAACTATCGATAGTGACGACTATCGATAGTTCTCGACCCTCTACTGTCAAATGTCAATTCAACCCACGAAATATTAAAAATGTGGGGACGATGGAAAGTTCTTTATACGCATCATTTGAGTGAATAAATTTAATAGAAAGGGTCACAACCCTATCCTCATTACCTTTTTTTCTCCGATTATACAAGTTCACAAGTAACCTTAAAGATGCATTTACAGTAAACGATCAGCGAATGAACGTGATCATTTAAAACAGTTGGCAATGTTGCCGGTTGTTCCTTAAAAATTATCCCCATCAAAATTATAGTAGGAAGGGACCCGAAGCTTGCCGAAGTTAAACGACGCGTCTGAAATGTGGCATTATTTATTGAGAACCTTCTGGCCATGTTGCCAGGAATACTATTTGTCAGTATTCTACTTATATCGTCTTTGATCTATTTACTTGTACAGAAAATGTACTTAATTTGAACAGTAATTCCAGTGGGATATTTACTCAAAGTGTCTCAAAGTTAATAAATTATATGCACATTTTATTATAAAATTACAAATAAAAAGTATATGGATACACAACAAAATAAAGCTTAATTACTTATTTTTTAAACGTTCGTATAAAGGCACATAAATATCACAAAAACTGTCCTCAGCTTCTTCATGAAGAACATTGTCTTTTGATGATTTTTCTTCACATGCATTTACTTTATCAAAATCAACATCTTTTTCTTCATATTCCCATTCTTCTGTACTTTCCCCACTATCACTTACTACATGTTTATCAAAAGTTTCCTCAAACATATCATTTTCTACAAAATTACTCACAAAGAAACTGGTCGAATCATCAAATATCGAAATTTCTATTTTATCCAAGTTCTCCTTAATATAGTCGGGCACTTTTCGAGATATAATACTGTCAATGAGATCTGATAAGTCGTCATTATCGCCATCATCGTCTAAATCCGAAAAATCTAAACTCAAATGCGGGTTACTTAATTTTTTAACAGGCGTCGAAGAAAACTCAGCATGCTGGAATTCATCGTTTGTTTTTTGTATGACACTATTGACAATGGCCTTCTTCAACATAGAATCTATTGACTGTGTCTTCTTGTCGATGTTTAACTCTTTAAAACTGTCGTTTAATTCAGCCACTGTGTCTTTCTTTTTAGCTCTTGGTTTTCTAGCTTTTTTCGGCTTCGGCTGACTGATTGAAGTATTTTTAAGAATGCCCTCAATTTCCTCAATAGCCTCTTTCTTTTTCCTTTTAGCTCGAGTCTTAGGTTTTATTTTGGACAAATTGAAGGCTTCGACCAATTTCGGATATGCCTTCTCCACCAAATGTTGTGGCTCTATGGTGGACCAAAGTTTATCTTTTTCGGTTACTTCTGCCATCTGTTCTTCTGGTATCAAATTTCTGAAGTAGTTTTCCGTATCTTCCCATATTATTTCATAGCTGGATATTCCTAAAATGATAACCAAACACCTTATTCAAGAATAATTATTATTATAAGAGATATTTTGGTTTTACCTTTAGGTTTTCTGGCTTTCTTTATAATTCTCGGGTGCAAAATGCCTTTCGGCTTCGTAGTTTTGTTCATCAAAAAGTAATTCACACATTGCCATCTTGTTAAAATTGGCAACATTTTCTCGAAGGCATATATTTCATCCCACTCTAGATATTTTGCTGTAAAGTTCTACAAAATGATTGGTCTAAAAGCTACACAATTTTTTTGTATACATACAACAAATTTTGTTAAATCTGGCTGTCTCCACTTTAAGTTTAACTCAGAAACATGATCTTTCCTATCTAAAAATTCTCTTATCAAATTTTCGTTTGGAAAATTGGGATCTTCTAAAGCTTTGCTTCTCATATTCAATTCGTTTTTTATACTCAATCTCTCCTCTTTATATACAATTGAGTCACATCCCACAGTGGTATTACACTGGACACAACCTTTTTTGGAATGATATTGAAGTTTTCCTGAATGCCCACAAGATGTACAGATATTTTTATCTGAAATTTTCTTCTCTAAACTAGCGTAGATATCTGGATCCCTACGCCAAGATCGTAACCTCTCCAAAATTTCTTCGTCTGATATTTTTTCGAAAAACTTGAGTACAGAATCTTTTCCAACTCCAAAAACACCACCAGAATAATCACTGCCAACGAGTAGGGCCATTGCTATTATCTTGTTTCTACCAAAATCTAAAATTCAACTTGAAAAGGAAATCTCAAAAATATATATGATAATTTTGATTTTAAGGTCACGACAAAAGAATTACCAATCACGTACCCATTGAGTTTTTAGATTTTCTTATGTCATAAATGTCGACAGCGCCTCCCGAGGCAACATGAGCCCCCTGCGTAGATATCGAAAAATTTCTATATACAACCTGAGCTCCATATGCGAAGCAGTCTGAATCTTGACTGATACAACCATCTACTAACTAAAAAAATACAATGTCGTAAATATTATACACAAATAAAAAAATGCGTTACGAGTTACCCCGTCTTCATTTAGATAAGCACAGAGACTTTCCGCTTCTCCTTTTCCTGTAATACACGCCAATCCCATATGTTTCAGCATTTCTTCGCAATGCCTCAGTACAAAATTAAACTTAGACCTATCCTTCCCCGTTTTAACACCATCGGTCTTTGGTTTAGCCCCTTTAAATTGTAACACATTCCGAGCTGCGATCGTTTCGTATTTCAGTTCTGGGGCTTTGCCTTCCAGCACGAAAATAGGCCTTACTTCCATAAGCAACAGATAGCACGTTCTAAAGTATAGATTCCTGAAGAATGCCGTTTGTAAATACAATTTTATTAGGGTTGTTTAAAAGAAACTAACCTCAAATACATACGAGGTTGCACTTGATACTCTGCTATATTTTGCGCCTCGCATATCCAGCAGGACAAATCGATGGCCACGCTTTTTCCTTCGAGCTCGTACAACGGTTTTCTCTCGCAGAACGGCGTCAAAACGGCCCACAGGTTTTTTATTCCCATTTTTGAAGACGGCAAGCCAAATCGAAAATTCAAAAAATCAAAACTATGACCGGTTATATCACAAAATATATAGGTTAAGTTAGGTTCTTCTTCTTCTTCCTCCTCTAATTTATGGGCTTTGCTACTGAGGCAATTTACCCAGTGTCTTGGCCTTAGGTTCTATCACAAAGTATGAAAGTTAGGTTAATAGTTACATCTACATCTCAGACTAATGAATAAAGGGGACGAATTTGTTTACAAATTTAAGTGAATTGTTGACAGGCATAGTTGTTTATCTATCCCCATGTTTACAAATATTGGTCCTTTACTGACCTGCCACAAACATGTTGTCACATTTAAGAGTAACAATAACTAGGAATATCATAAATAAAACCGGCAATTTCTTTAGTAGATGCATTGAACGTAAAATTGCCCCCACTTATAAAATTCAGGCGGAACAGTAAAGTAAAACAACCTTTTCGTGTTCAAGAAAGATTATGTAGGTGTTTTATTATTGACAAAATGGTTATAGTAGCGAACACCCATTACTCTTCGTACTAATCGGCAACGTTGGGGCAGTTTGACAGGGCCCAAAGTTAGCGCTTGCTCAAATTGTTTGTTTTCCATTTTGTTTGTTTTGGTTTGTGCTTCGGTATTTGCTTAGTTTTACCAGAGAACAAACGCTAAATTCGAGATTTTCGTGCGGTTCCAAGTTTAAAATATTAAAAAATAGTAAAAAGTGCAAGTGCCTTTCTTCTAAAGTGGAAAAAGAGAATATTTCGTTCCATAGGTAGTATTTGTAAATACATTTATCTCTTTCATAAAGTGAGAGGTTTCAGCTTACTGTTTACATCTGTATATATATAAAGACGCTATAATGCGGTGTCCCCTTTATTCATTAGTCTGAGATCTACATCTTTTTCTTCTTCACTTCTTTTTATGGCTTCTGCTATGAGAGTAATTTAGCCAGTATGGGGCTTACGCCACATCTGCGGTAGGACGGATAATATGTCCAGCTTTTGCTTTTGCTGTGTCCGCCCAACTTGAACTATTAAACTCTGACCAGACACATTACATTCTATACTCTAAATGGAATCCTATCAGAATTACATTTGTGGGTTACATTTAAACTACTAATTGACGGGAAGTTAGCTACGCGAACCATAAATGTAATTCTACTTCTTCTCGGAGTTGCGTCTTGTATCATATCAGAAAAAAAAATTAAATTTCCATTTAATTTGCAAAGTATAGATAAGAGAAGCACTAGCGCGGGGTGAATAATGTTTTAGGGAGTTTAAAATTTGATAATAACGCCGATATTTGATAAATCCTTAATTATGTATTAACCGTTGGAAGCTTGTTTTATTCGTATTTTCCGCCAAACGCCACCAGCGCCATATTGATTTTACCAAAGTCAGTTCGACGCGTTTAACGCCGATTTTTCCCACCAAAAAACTGCCCCGGGGCCCCAAAAACCCAAATTCACCCCCCCGCCAGCACCAGCAGGTCGTGCACAACCCGTTCCGCTTCGTCTTTAACCCCACCCGCCCCCCGTTTATAACCTAACCCCGGTGCCAACGAAATAACCCAAACATGAGCAGGAAAAAGACAGCCTCTCCGGAACCGGCCGAGGGCGAGCAGGAGTACATCGTGGAGAAGATCATAGACAGCCGCTTCAACGAGCAGGGGGTCAAGGAGTACCTGTTAAAGTGGGTCGGGTTCGACGACAAGGACAACACCTGGGAGCCGGAGGAGAACCTCGAATGTCCGGGCCTCATCAAGGACTTCGAGGCCAAGCGGGCCGGGGAGAAGGAATGGGGGAAGAAGAGGAAAGGCTCCGGCACGCCCACGCCCGACTCGAAGCCGAAGAAGAGCAAGACGGACGACAAGAAGGTGCACGGTTTCGATAGGAACCTTGAGCCGGAGAAGATTATCGGGGCCACGGATAGCTCGGGTAAGGAGGACCGGATCGGCGTGAGGCACGAGCGGGTAAGCCATTGTTTTTTTTTTTGTCGTCGTAGGTCAGCTCATGTTCTTGATGAAGTGGGTGGGCACCGACGAGGCGGATCTGGTGCCGGCGAAACAGGCAAACGTGAAGTGCCCGCAGGTCGTCATCAAGTTCTACGAGGAGAGGCTGACCTGGGCTTCGCCGGGCGAAGAAAACAAAAGTTAAGACCTGCGCGCTCGTTTTTGTATAGGGGAGGACCGGCACGAATTTTTCCGTTTTAACATAATCTCAAAAAATTGACATGTACCTACTGTAGGGAGAGATATAATATGAATATGACTTAAAGATGTTTCAGTCCATTGTGTTATAGGTGTAGAAAACAGTTTCTAGTGTTTTTTTTTTCGTTACTATTTACTTATGTTACGAATAATGTTTGGACATTTATAAGTGAGGTTAGATAGCCCCAATAGAAGTATTTTACTTTTTTGCGTAATCATTGAACTTTCTGCAAGGTTCCAATGTTACTAGTTTTCCGACAAGATGTCAAATTCATTGTGAAAGTTTACCCCTTAAAACTAAATACCTGAAGTAGAAGTTCCTAACCCTTTATTTCTATTTGTTAAGGAAATGTCCGAACATTTGACAACCCGAAATTTTATGTTTAATGTTTTCATGAGGTTATGTTATTTTAAATCCCCGTTTGACGTTACTTTTGAAAATGTGTACATACTTGATAAGATTTGCATCTTACCTTTGTTTGAATTTCCAGAGTTGATAACCTACAATATAATATGCGATTATACTTAGAATGTAATTTAGGTGTTAATTTTATATATAAAATATAAAACAAAAAACATGTAGGTGTTTTTATTCAGTTACAACACACAGTTAATACTAGCGAATTCAACGATATAAATAAAAAATAAATAATTATCCCTGCTTGTAGATTTGAACACACTAGGTACTGTTGGCCCTATTTTATTTCGTCACAAGTTTGTCGTGGATTCTTCCGAATAGTTTGGATTGTCTTGACTATTTAATGGTTCCCATTCATCTTCATTAGAGTCGAAATCGTATAAACTTAAGATTATTTGCCTTACTTTTATTCTACGTCTTTGTTTTACCATACAGTAAACCTAAAACATTTCAAATTTGACCTGGCGATATTAAAATGAAGGGTAAGGCCAGTCACTAGTCGATTTTAGGCGAATAACCATTAATAATCGGTAAATACCAAACACGTTTACGCGATTCGGTTATTGTTGGTTATAGCTCTCTGACGTTACAAAGAAGCCCTTCATACATCATCGTTATAACCGACAATAACCGCAGTATTTACTTAACTCAGGAGCAGGGTAATTACCACGGTTATTGAAAACAAGAAATGTCATTTGCTAGATTTGCAAATTTGTTGCGAGTTTGAATTTTTCAAAACTTAAAAATATATTTGCTGATAAAGGCAAGTGTAGTGATTTCATATTTTCATCTAGATCCATAAATTTTAAAAAAAGAATAGGAGCAAAAATATCTCTTTTGTAAACGTTGAAGGCTGAAGGTGAACAGTGAGAAGATTTCCAGGTTGAAGTCGGAGATATGGAAATAGCAAGTCTTCTATTAAATGTAATTTTATTACATGCTTTTATTCATTTTTTGTAACAAATTTAAACAAAACCCAACATACACAAATATAAGTGAGGTTATAGACGGGTAGTAGTATGACATTTCTCCTTGGTTATTCGCCTAAATTACTTTTGAGTTCACCATTATACACATTTGGGCGAGATTCAATGGTGACATTTGTTGGTTATTCAAGGGCTAAAACCAAGGACAACCAGAAGGATAACCGCGGTTAAGAGGGGGTTGCCGACAGCAAAAGTGACGTTAGATTTCGTATTTTTTTAAGTTGTATAGCATAAAATCTAATAACATTTTACCTGGCAAAAATTTAGTACAAACATCTCTGTCTTCATTTTAATCATAAGATCTTAAAAGCAATGTTTTGTTTTATAGGTTATGAAAACCTTGGGAAAAATAATAATTCCAGTGCATATGCTTTTAAGATCTTATGATTAAAATGAAGACGGAGATGTTTGTAAAAAATTTTTGCCAGGTAAAATGTTATTAGATTTTATGCTATACAACTTAAAAAAATACGAAATCTAACGTCACTTTCGCTGTCGGCAACCCCCTCTTAAAACCAGACGATCGCCTAAAATCGGCTACTGTCAAGTTGACAGAAACCCATCAGAAAATCATTGGTGTTGCGTAAAATATTTGGCGTGCTTCGCGGAAATTTCAAAAATGGTTCTGACAGTCTATGTGCGGCATATTTTTCACAAAATTGCAAGGCTGCCATGTCAATCAGGGGATAATATCGTCGATTGACGTATTAATAAAGACTGCTCACGGCTGTCATGTTTGACAGTTCTCTAGGCTCACAATGCGCTTCCCGGAGAAAAAATACAATGCAAAATACATTGCTGACCATAGGCGCCATCTACTTTTCAGAATATGAAGCTATAGCCGTGAGAAGTCTTATTAATACGTCAGTCAACGATAATATCTAAAGTCTATCCAAGTTACAGAGGCAGTGGATCAAAACATTGGCCACCTCGTGACCTATTCTCTTATTGGTCTGGCCGTCATAAAATGTCAAATGTTTACGCGGCGAGCAGAATGCAGGGCCGGCTCTTCCCTAAGTCGAGTTTCCTGCATATTTTAGATCGGATCGCGAGCAGTATATTCTGTAAATTTAGTTTGCTACTTAATTTAAGGAAATTTATAAAGATCCACGAAAGGTAAAAACACAATTTTTAGAACTTCTAAAAGAATTAGTTCAGAATTACAAGCCACTGGAAATCTCATATTAGTCAGACCCTGGTAATCGATCACAATGCGGTCATGTGACTTTGTTTATATCTACTGCCGCTGTAACTTGGGTAGACTTTAGTACCAAATTTTCAAAAACAATGAAATATTTAAGGCCCTTTAAATCTTAATTTTTATTCAGGATAATAATAATAGGTGGCAGCAGCTAATTTCAGACATGGTTTCTGCTGTCAACAGTCATAAAACTCTTCATATAAATCTTTCACTAATGATCACGATGTAAGGAAAGAGTCGCATTTAGACATTATTATCATTAACTAAAATAATTATATATTATCCTAAAAAAGAACAGCTGTAAAATTTGATGATTCTTTGGTGCTGAAGTAGCATGTCACCACCACAAATCTCTTTGCAATATGCATAATGTTTTTCTTTAGAAGATAATATTATGTTGCCTAAAAAGTGTGTTTCTTTTGACACTGTCACTGAGGAATTGTGTAGTATTATTCGTCAGTCTGTATAACACCTATGAACAAAATGTTGCAACAATGAATTTTGCATTCTTTAACTCTGTTTTTCTCTGATAGATTGTGACTGGCTACTTCAGCACCACTTTGATAGCCACTGTTAGTCTTTTGATATAATTTTGTACTCGATGCTGTTATCATACCATTGAAAACGAAACTATCGACAAATTTAGAAACCTATGCACGACTTGTTCCAACCAGGGAAGCTACCTTCCTTCCTTACATCGTGTAAACCGTGCATTTACCAGAATAGACAGAAGCATCACAACAAACACAACGCTGAGAGGTACGATCAAATACTTTGCTTCGAAATTCTCCGGTGGATTTTCTGTGGTCGTCACGTTAGGTGACGGTGTCTCCGTCATCAGCTCCCCATAATAATACATTGTAAAACATTGTGTAATTTAGGAAAATTTATCTCACCCACATATTATAAATTCTGGACAAAACAAAAACAAAAAATGTGAGGTTATGGACGTTAAGGGCAGTCAGCTGTCGTCGGTGACCTGGGGAATTTCGGGACGCCACGTTGGCGAAAGTGAGGGGGTTGACCTTGAAGTTTGGCGGATTGTCTCTGTATTTTTATTAATTTGGAAAGTAAATTTGAGGAGGAACGTTTTCCAGGTGGTTGTGGAAGGTAAGGGAACTCGTAAGAAGTTTGTAAATGCTTGGGACGGATTTAAACGGGGATTATTTTTTGTAATTCGTTTGCCAATATTTTGCGGCGTTGCCAGAGTTAAGCAGAAATCGCAGTTTCATTAGGGAAAATAGTTCTGCATTTTAAAATTTTAACATTATATTTTCTGGTGTTTAGTTAATAATAGCATTACAAACGGGGCGTTTTAAGGTTCTTTGTGGTGTTATTATAGGTGAGCGTTTAAATCGAGAAAACGCCGCGTTAAATTGCAAGAAAATGGGAAACGTGACAAAAAAACAAATGTGGTGGGCATGTGGCAACGTCGCATCCTAGTGATTTTTTTGCGGGGTGTCGGTGGCGCGCCCTGCCGATGAATATTCAAAGATCCCTGAAGTTTTTGGGGTGGTGTCAATTTTCGTGGAAAATGTAATAAGAATTTTCCCAAAATAAACGCGAATTCCGTGGATTTTTCGGTGTATTGTAGTCGCGCGTTGCCGGCCGCGCATTTCCGTGTGCCATACATGGCAAATAATCGCCAGTCCGCCGCCGAAAACGTAAGATTTCCCCGTCTGCGTTTCATTTTTATGCGAATCCCAAAATAAGCTGCGATTATACATTATATAGCGGTGCACCGACATCGATTTATCCGGAAAATCGTTAATAAATGCATATTTCCGCGGCATGTTACCCGAAATCGCGACTATACAGGGGTTTTCTGTTGCAGTTGGTGATGCAAGATCGTCAGGCGCCGTCAATGCAACGAAAAAAGACGGAAATGTTGCAGTAGCAAACCCTTGTACATAGAAGAATAATTAATTAACTAGATTTTAAATGAATATATTGGTGCTGTTATTAAGAGAGTAGTAAGTTGTATTTTTGTATCGAAGCGTAGCTAAGTGTCCATACTGGAATTAGAGGAATTCAAGAAGTTCTCCGGCTACTTGCGGAGCAATGCGGACTCGAGGAGGTTCGCCAACCAGGTGCCAGGCGTGAGGAGTTCCCGTTGCTCGGCGTGCCATCCCGAACGGAATAGAAAGACGGGGCAGGCTTGCCCGAAACTCGACCAGGGATCGTAAGTACCATTCTCAAGATCCTATGAACGAAGATACCAGAAAAGATCATTCTGCAAGTCATTTTTTTGCCAAATCCTCAATAAAAGTCGGGAAAACTCTCGTAGAAACTCCTTGAAGGTTAGCAACAACACCATATTCTTCTATTTAAAGAGTATTTACATTTACAGTGAACGAATGGCAGGGTATAAGTTTTTTTCAGTGCCAAGATTGTTATACAGTTATACATATGGCAGTGGTTATTTATACGTCCGATGTATATAAAAGTCGGTATACGTCTTGAGCTCTCATTAACGAGTTGAGTCACGTGACTTCTTTGGACGTACATTTAACTCTGTACACGTCCGAAGTAAACTTATTTAGATACGTAGGAAGCCGACGGAAGTGCATTTTTCTCAAGCATCTTTGCAATAAGGAGCGTATACCCTCCTTTTTGGGGGATAAGCGCTGCCGTATGAAAAAAGAAGGGGGCATTCTGAGGGGCATTCGCACCATATTGTGGTAGAAGAAAAAAGAAATGGTAATCATTTGCAATGGTGTAACCCACCCCCGATTTTCTTGAAATTTTGGCTAGGTACCCCCTATTTTCGCCCGACGTTCGGCGTTGTAACCAAATACCTGTACCCCGAATTTCTTGAAATTTTGGCTACCCCCCGACATTTGGGGCGGCGCCGAATGCCCCGTGGGTTACACCATTGGAAATAATTACCACTTCATTTTTCATACCGCAGCGCCCATCGCCGAAAAAGGAGGGCATACGCAATAATATAAAATATGAGACAAGATAGGTCTGAATCATCTCGGACATCATCCAATCGACTTATATACGTCGGACGTATAAATAGCCACTTTCTATATACAGTGCCTGCCAGAAAGTTGGATACAAATGGGAATTTTCTTTATTTGAAGTTTCTCAAAAAAAAAAAAATTCTTGATAAAAGTTGGTGCTTGTGCTTAAACTCAAAATCCACCCGCAAAAATTTTGAAATTTCGATTCGTATACAGGTTGAAATTTATATTTGACATTGTCTTGAGATTCCAAACAACTTTTCTTAGTGTCACTCTGATGTAGTTCTAAAAATAAGGGTACTTTACTCTTGAGGAATTTTCATATTTTTCAACCTACCCTGTATACGAATCGAAATTTCAAAATTTTTGCGGGTGGATTTTGAGTTTAAGCACAAGCACCAACTTTTATCAAGAATAATTTTTTTGAGAAACTTCAAATAAAGAAAATTCCCCTTTGTATCCAACTTTCTGGCAGACACTGTATATGTCGTAGGCATCGGGCGTAATACGTCATTTCGCGGAAAGCCTAGTCATTACAGGTATTGCCGGCAAAAGCTGTAATAAAATAACTATTACCTTGTTTGACTGAAATTATGCGTCATTTCAGGGATTGCCCTTCTTCATGTTAGTCAAACAGAGTAATCGGTCGAACCATTGAACGTTACAGCGTCTGACTGCCGTTTGTTCAGTCATTTGTTGAAAATTTGTAGAATTTGACTGAACAAATGGCAGTCAGACGCTGTAACAGCCGATTACTCTGTTTGACTAACACAAAGAAGGGCAATCCCTGAAATGACGCAAAATTTGAGTCAAACAAGGTAATAGTTATTTTATTACAGCTTTTGCCGGCAATACGTGTAATGACTAGACATTCCGCGAAATGACGTATTACGCCCGATGCCTACGACATATACATATCTTGTCATTATTATGTCGAAAGAAACTTTTCTGAGAATCCCACTTTTTCTGCTGCTTGTTTAAGTTTTGATCGTTGAAAACGAGATACTTCTGTGTATTTGAAAAATGTATTTTGTAATTTTTAAAAAGGTTTCATTGGCTCGTTATTTATTAAAAAAAAAATCCCAGGAAAAAGCAATTTGAACTACCTACATGCATTAAAACTCAATGTACACAACGTGCGTGGTGATTCAACATTTTGACCCATAAAATGGCTTTTTTCGATCCGTAGCGAACAACACGCATAATTTTAAACTTTTGGTCAATACAAATTTTAATCTAAGTAATTACTCACATTTTGAGACAAAAATTATTTAAAAATATTTATCACAATGGCCGTTATTAGCATTTGCGCGAAAAGTCTAATAACGGCCATTGCGATAAATATTTTTAAATAATTTGCGCAAGAAGCCTAATAACGGCCATTGCGATAAATATTTTTAAATAATTTTTGTCTCAAAATGTGAGTAATTACTTAGATTAAAATTTGTATTGACCAAAAGTTTAAAATTATGCGTGTTGCTCGCTACGGATCGAAAAAAGCCATTTTATGGGTCAAAATATTGAATCACCACGCACTTGGTGTACATTCAGTCTTAAGCGAAAATTTCATTACAAGGGACACTTCTACTATAAACTAATAACTTGAGTTCAATAATTCTACCATTCATTACAATACAGGGTGAGCCATTTGAAATGGTTTACAGGCTTTTTTTTCCTAAAGTTAGGTCACAAAACAACTGTTTTTTTATTGTGGTGCTATATTTCTGGTCTTAATCTCAGTTTTCGAAACCTGCGAATTTTTTTGTAGCAAAAAAATTAGGTAGGATTTTATTTCGACCGTTTAAACACAAAAACCTGTAGTTATTGAAAACATTTCGACAGATTACACATTGTATTTTATTTGGAAAACTTATTAAAAATTATATTTTTGGCCCTTTTTTCGCCTCGAACTAGCGCAAGTCGAAACCCACCTGATCCCGTTCCAGGGTGACTAGCCTGACGATTCCCCGCAAGGCCCCCGGCCCGGGCGGCGGGGGCGCTGACCCGTCGGGTGGCGCCGGGGGCCGGCCGCAGCAGCAGCAGCAGCAGGGCGCGTCCGGCGGTCTCCGCCAGTGGACCCGTCAGCTGACGAGGCCCGGCGGCCACAGGAGGCACGGGTCCGGCGCCTCGTCGGGCAGCGGCTGCCGCGCCCCACCCGAGTTGGGCGAGGAGGCGACGCCCGAGTCGCTGGCCCGGCGGGCCTCGTCACCGGGCGAGGCGCGCGGAGGCGGCGGCGACGGGCGCCAGCCGAAGAAGAACGCTGTGAGTAGGGGGTCGCGATTGGGGCGCGAGGGGTCGGAAACGACGCGTCGGGGGGTCCTCGGATGTTTAAAATATGTCGGAATGTTACAAGATAAGTTGGCACTATTATCGTTAACTTTGTTAATTGTTGAAGCTACAAAGTCAAACTAATAGTAGTTTTTTTCCCTCAGACAAATAATGAACATAGACTAACCTAAAGGCTGCGTTGTAATCAGCCAACATAAAAGATGCCTAGTCAAAACAAGAACAACACATTCGACACTTAAGCCAGCGTCATACGATAACCAGAAGTTACGTTTCCTATGCCGCAAATCCAACACTTTACTCTTCCCATCGTTCTTAAAACTGAACTAATTCAACTACTAACTTAACTCCATGTCTTTTGTCCAATAATCCCAAAATGTCCTAAAAAAAAATTACGCAAAGTAAACACTCGAAACACATCAACACAAACCAGCGAAATCTCAACGAACTCTGGATCAGCTGTTGGGGCATAATAAAGCAAATGCCTATCAATCACAAAGAGCTCGTGCAATGTTGCCACGATAGCCAGAATATGCAATTTATTAAGGATATTATTTATAGTAGGATCAGTAAATTCACAAATTTGTTGTTAAATGATAACTGTCCAAATTTTTACTATATGTAAATTGTAGATATCAACTAATTGTTCCAAACTGATGTTTTTAACATTGGTTATACATTTATTTCGTAAGTACAAGATAAATTTATGAAGAAGTTTGGGAATGGTGCAATCATTGTATTGTTTTGTTTGACATTTCTATTACTAACTCAGACAAATAATGTTACTAAACATTTTTTATCTTGGCAGGTTCTGTATTTTATTGAATTATTAGTCTATGTTTATTGTTTGTCTGAGATTTTTTCCTCTGATTATGATGGTTAAAACTGAATAAAAATCAAACGTCGTGTTCAAAAAGTTAAATTTATTTCAAATGGGACATCCAGTGTACACTATTCTCAATCAATAGGAAATTTAATTCTGAAGAAAATATGTCCTAGGTATGACCTTTTATCCCAAAATAAAAAATTACCAAACAATTGATGATTTTTCAAATTCATCGAGGTAACTGTGTTAGTTGTTGTAACTTTATAGCGTTGACGAGGTCTGTGGTTTTTTCTTTTTATAAACGATACAATATTCATATTATCACATTTTTCTGAATGTGTAAAATGCATTTTTTCCTCAAAAAAATAAGAACTGTAAACTTATAGCAAAACTTCAATTTGACGTTTTAATCTTGATGGCATTTATAAAACAAACGAATGTTGTTTATAAAATAACAGCCAGCTAGGCGAATTTGAGTAATCTTCAATTAATTGTTTTGTCTTTTTTGATTTTAGGATTCAAAAGTCACAGGACAATTTCCCTACAAGTTTGCCTATTTAACTGACTTTGTAGCTCCAATAAAACGAAGCTAGTAATAGTGCCGACATAAGTTTGAAAACCCTGTATTTAATATGGGATTTTACATGACTACCTAAGTGACAGATAACTCCAGGAACCTATAGAAAAAGTCAAAATAAGATGATTTTTTCCAACAAAAAAGCTGTAATTTTGTGCGAAATTTATTTATTTATTTAAACAAGTACCTCAGGTATCGAATGCGGTCAATTCCAAGAAAATCCAGCAAGGGTCTTCTTTGAATTCTGTATCAACAAATTCTCACCTAATGTACAATGAAAACCATTGGGTTTTCAATATATGTTTATACTTTTGACGTTTTCTATCAATTCTGAAAATTAGACAGCTTATTGAAATATTTAAAACAATTCTAGCTGTATTATCAACATACTTTGTGATGTACTTATACTAAAAATGTGTCAAATTGGCCTCTCAAATTTATATATTGGTGTGAATTTAGATATGGTTCTTATTTTCCCATATGAAATTGTAACTTTGTTATACAGAGTGCCCCAAATTGGAAGCTTTTGGGGGTTTGTCCAATTTCGCGAAGTGATAAACAAAAAGTAGTTCAAATGTACTAAAGAGAATATCTACATAAAAAAAACAATGCAAAATATTTTTACCAAAATCGAAAATATTCACAAACAGAAAAGTTAAGGCATGTTTATGAAACACAGAGAAACGAAAGGTTTCCCCACAAATAGTCCGATTTGGGACACCCTATACAATAAATATGTGGTGTGCGGACCTAAAGTGATTTGTGGCTCTAGATTCCAACATAAATGCCTCTGTTTTCCACAAAGCACTGATTTTTCCACCCCCATTTCAGACTTAAATTTATATATTTTGTTCGGCACATCTATTTTCTCTATTAGAATATCCTAGTCGTAGTTTTTCTAACACACACTAGTCTACCCCACTCTTTGAAGTCAAATCTTTGCAGTTGTCCCACTTGAAAAAGATTGTCCTGCAAATCATCCATTACCTGCTAGCGTCTTACACTTTTGCGCAGAAAAAACGCAACGTTGTAAGTCCGAAGTTTTCTTTCCGAGAGTTTCAATGCTACGCTAACTGAGGGGCATATTCGGGGGTGTTTGGACAGTACTCGAATATGTCCTTTTTTTACTTGCAATTGCTTCGAACTGCAGCTAATTCACAGAAATTACCGCTTCTACACTTAATATAGAGAGTATCATCACGAGAATATGCAATCATTTAGGGTTAAAACTCAAAATCTTGTACGGACAGTAGTTCGTTTGTCCCATGTTGTACTTACATTGCATTCAATAGTTTACTTAATTTTTGAGTATTAACTTTAAGAAACTGACGCCTAAGTGAGTACATCATTAGTTAGTGAAGTAGATAGTGACACAAACTTACACTTGCTAGCATTTTTTTAAAAGTATTGAGCTTGTACATACATCTCAAAACATGGAGTTGGGTATACTTGATGAAAACAATTATTGCGTAGGACAACGGTTTTGTCGTTGAACTCATGACATTACCCGTATTTACTTAGAAGTTTTTTATTTATTGAATAACAGAAGAAAAATAAGGTTCTCAAACTTTATTGCGTTAAAAATAAACAATACGTGGGGCTGTACATAATTTTATATACCATGCACGTTTTTACTCGATGCTAAATGATCAGCCAGTATCCCAGGGTCCTTCCGTATATCTAACAGTTTTGAAGATATTTGCGTAGAAAACAAAACATGTCTTATTTAGTTTTCACATTGTTGGTGTAATCAATCTTGTAAATAGCTCCATCTATTGTTTTTCATTACTATTATTTCTCCTCTGTTATTAAACCGAGACAGTTAAATTAAAACAACCAGTATGGCCGCGCCTTCTCTTGCAGGATCCTAGCCCAACGCCCGAACCGAGGGGCTCATCAACTCCCGCCTTCGAACAAATCGACAACATTGAATTTATAGATCAGGCCGGCACGCCCTCAGACGCCAATCGAAGCCGGGGCTATCACACGCTCGATAGCGATAGCGAGAAGAGAACTAATTCGAAACATGTTACGTCGTCGACCGACGAAGATGTTTTCAAAACGCCGCCGAACAAGGCGCAGAGAGGCAAGGTAGGGCACGTTGGGAAATGTTGTTGGGGTTTTGTTTATATATATTTTTTTCAGCCCAAGTCAAAGTTTAATAGCAGCAAAAAGAAGAACAAAAAGGAGAAAAGCAGGCCGCAAAGTTTAGATACGAGTAGTCAGGACGACGCGAAGTCCCCACATGAAACTAAAAGTGAGAAAACGCCACCCAAGGAAACTGTATCGACAATAAGGACAAACGAGACTGAAACCACGAAAGTTGTGACTACTACTACTAGCCTCAATCGGTGAGTGACTATTATTCAGTGTAATCGAAATGCCAGAGATTGTTTTTCTAAAAAGTTATTTTCTCTTGTTCTGTCATATATCTGAAAATGATTGGGAATATTCTGAGAATATTTGGGAGTGCTTGGAAACATTCACTGTTGAATATTAATTTTTTCATTCTGAAAATTGCCTGTCTCAAAAGTTATTCTCTCTAGCTCTAGGCTCTAGCGAATATCTGAAAATAATTTGGAATATTCTGAGAATATTTGGGAGTGCTTGGCAACCATTGGCTATTAAATATCAATTTTCTAATTCCAAAAAATGTATTTATCAAAAGTTTTCTTTTTAGCTCTAGCAAATATCTGAAAATGATTGGGAATATTCTGATAATATTTAGGAATTATTGTCAACATTAATAGCCGAAATGTCAACTTTCTGATTCCGAAAGTTGTATTTATCAAACATCTTCTTTTGAGCTGTAGCATATGTTTGAAAATGATTGGGAATATTTTCTCATTCTGAAAATTTCCTTTCTCAAAAGTAATTCTCTCTAGCTCTATTCTCTAGCGAATATCTGAAAATAATTGGGAATATTCTGAGAATATTTGGGAGTGCTTGGCAACCATTGGCTATTAAATGCCGATTTTCTTATTCCGAAAATTTCATTTATCAAAAGTTTTCTTTTTAGCACTAGCAAATTTCTGAAAATGATGGGAATATTCTGAGAATATTTGTGAATTATTGGCAACTTTCTGATTCCGAAAATTGTATTTATCAAAAGTTATTCTCTAGATCTAGCAAGTATCTAAGAATAATTGGAAATAATTGAGATTGCTTGGCAACATGGACTATTGTGTTTCCCCAAAATTATTCTTTAGTGCCAGCGAATATCTGAAAATTATTGGGAATATTCTGAGAATATTTGAGAATGCTTCTCAAAAGTTATTTGTTTTGCTCTAGCATATTCGACCAAAACTCAAAAATAACTTGGTGCTATATACATGTGCCTTAATTCTACAAACGTCATTTTTTTATACAAGGAGTTGAAAAAATATACAGATCAATATCCTACATGAAGCTGGATAGACAATATGTTTATAGACATTTGTATTGAAGTTTTTCTATTCTAATTTATTCTTTTGGGTATGTTATGTTACCATTAGCTATGTTATCTTTTTGTCATTGATATATTGAGTAAAATTTTATTGTTTCACATCTCAGATTTGCCTTTTTTCTTTGCAAACAAATCAAATCCACAAACTGATAAACCCATAACTTTTTCTGACAATGCAGCTGTTACAAAACCGCATGGCTCTGCAAAAAAACTCATTGCTCGATATATATATATATACAAATAAACAAGCCCAGATCACAGCATCAACAAATGGTTTGTTATCTAAACAACAACAGGCGTTTCTCTCCTTTTCTACCTCACTGACAAAGCCCCCGTGTCCAATAAGTGTAGATTTATGTAAACATATTTCGGACGTTTGGCACAGATACACGTTCATGAAGATTATGGACGAGGGCGACAGAAAACTGCAGCAGAACAAATTCAGGACCCACAGCTGCAGCAGCATACCATACGACAACATAATTGAGAACTTGGCGCCGTTCCGGAAACGCTTCTGCAACGTCCAGTTGTTTACGGATGAGGGCGATAAGGAGGAGGACAAGGAGAAAGGTTAGTGACAGTTTACGGTGACTTTGGGAATGTTTCTTGCGATTTGTTACACACTGACTGTTCAACGACATTTAGGAAGGTATTGCCAGCTACTTAGAAGAATTTTTGGGAATCTTCCATTGCATTATGAATTGGTCCTTCAAGAAACATAAAATACTTGGGAATATGTCTGAAAATATATGTTGAGAATAAAAATACTTGGGAGATTTTGGGAATATGATTGGCAAATACCTGAACATGATTGGGAATATTCTGAAAATATTTGAAAATATTTGGCAATATTATTAATTATTGAAAATTGTCATGTTTGTTTGACAACAGAGCTATTTTAAAGAATTTCTCTGAATATTATATGCATTGTTATTTTTAGTTTGCAATAATGAATATCTGATTATGTGGGAATCTTAAAATACTTGAGAAAAATTATTGGTGATATTCTGAGAATATTTAGTAGCGCTTGGCAACATTTACTGTTGAATGCCAATGAATGTCGATTTTATAATTCCTAAAATTGCGTTTCTCATTAGGTATCTGTAGATCTAATTGTAGCAAATATTTGAAAATGATTGGGAATATTCTATGAATATTTGGCTGTGCTTTGCAACAGTGACTATTGAATGTCAGTTTTCGAATTCTGGAAATTGCGTTTCGCGAATATCTGAAAATGACTGGGAATATTCTGAGAATATTTGGGAGTGCTTGGAAACTTTGGCAATGACAGTTTTCGAATTCTGGAAATTGCGTTGCGCAAAGATCTGAAAATGACTGAGAATATTTTGGGAATATTTGGGACTGCTTGGCAACAATGTCTAATTCCGAAAATTGCGTTTCTCAAAAGTTATTCTAATATTTGTGGATATTTCAACAATATTTGCAAATATTCCAGGATATGGTTATATAAATGTCACATTCCCATAAGATGTTATAGCTAGAATATTTTTTAAAAATATGCTAATATTTGGGAACATTTATTTATTTTTCGAATAGAAAATACTTAGAGCTCTCCAGAAATGTTTCATATTATTAAAATTATTACAAGAATGCTTTACAAATGAGTGGAAACATTAGTGAGTAACTCTGTGAGAATATACAGGGTGAATCTGAAATAAACGTAATTGTGTAATCCTAATCTGCAATTATTGTTTCGAAATATAAAAATTTTTGTTGTTTGAATTTTTTGGTTATTGTTATTACAGTTTCATGGTAAATTTGACTTTTTTGTTCATCCTAATTTGCAGAAACTTATAATAATAATAATAATAAAGTTCCTGCTAATATTGTATCATTCAAAATAATCTCAAATATTATTTGAGAATATTGTCTCAAATATTTGGGAACATTTTGAAGGTAGTTTGGGAATATCTACCCAAAACTATAGACTATAACTACTTTATTGGTATAAATTCTTTGAAATTCTTTATAAAAATTTAGTATCTTTGGGAATACCTTGGAACCCTCCAAAACATCAGATCTGGAAATACCTTAGAATACTTTACTAATCTAATAATTACCGAAGCTTTGATAATATCTAGATAATGTGAGGGATGTCTCACAGACGTCCTTGATGATATTATTAATTGAATAGCTCTTATGTAAATCTTGAGGAAAAAAAAACAAATTTCCAAGTAAACAAACAATATCAGGGACCCACCGGCTGCCTACCATTATCACCGAAAACAAACAAACAACCAGGAGATATTTAATTGTTTCGGTGTCAACAGAAATGACAAACCGGTGGCATTATCGGTACCATTGTTTGCTATCCCAAAATAAAAAATATAAGACTAAAATTCGTGCGTGCGGCCACCACCACCGTTCGAACATCAAACGCCTTGGCCGGGTTCGTTTTTGCTGGACAAATTCGAAATGGATTCGCCGAAATCGATTTACCTGGAATCTTAGGTAAGGTTATTTGGTAGTTTTCGGTTTCGGTAATCTCCTTTTGATGTGAGTCTGTGAAAAACGTTGTAAAAGTGCACCTGCCGGTGCAATAAATGCAAATCTTCCTATAAAAACTTTGTCCATATGCCAAAACGCAACCTGTAGCCACGAAAATACATAAACCGACAAACTGCTGCTCTTATCGCGATCAAATTTTGTATTTTCCACAAAAAAGTATCGTCGCTTTTTTTCCGCCTTTCAGAATCCGAACAGATATCCCGTTCGGACGTCCAACCTTTTATCGAATCGATCCTGAACACCATAATCGACATGGCCGTGGAGATAATCCAAAAGAACCAACTGAAACTCGAGTCGGACGCCCGTCAATCTCGGTCGCACCCGGACATCTGCCGACTGACCTCCGACTACAAGAGCCGCGTCCGCTGCAACACCGGCGACATCCTAACCACCTTGTACACGCCGAAAATCGTCCACACGCCTTCCGCCGACACCCTCATAGACGCCAGGAACTTTGTGGAGGAATACGAGGAGTACCACGACAGTTGTAGCGAGATGCCCGATTCGACGATCGCTATCAACGAGGTTATGACGGAACTGACTGATAACGTGGACCGCGCGATATCCGAGAAGACCAGAACGAAGAGGAGGAAAGAGAAGACGGTCAAGCACGGCGGCGTCACCAGCATGATACCGATCGAGACCGATTCGAACGCGGAGGACGAGGTGGAAGTGATGCTGAACGACCTGCGCTTCCTGGAGGTCGGCCCGATGTACAACATACCGAAGAACCTCTTCCAGAGCACCGAACTGACCGAGATAACGGAACAGACGATCGACGAACTGCACCGCAACGACGAGAACGCGGAGCACACCGCCGACATACCCGAACCCGTCATGGTCAACCTCAACCTGACGAAGGAGGGCAAGGTCGAGGACGACGACGACGTCTACCGGCCCATAGCCGTCAGTCCGGACGGCCGCTTCTTCAAGTACGAGGAGGAGGTCGGCCGCGGCTCGTTCAAGACCGTCTACCGCGGCCTGGACACGCAGACGGGCGTCGCGGTCGCCTGGTGCGAGCTGCAGGAGAAGAAGCTGAACAAGACCGAACGGCAGCGCTTCAGGGAGGAGGCGGAGATGCTGAAGAAGCTGCAACACCCGAACATCGTGCGTTTCTACAACTATTGGGAGTCGCCGGGCACGAAGAAGAAGAACATCGTCCTGGTGACCGAACTGATGCTCAGCGGCACGCTGAAAACCTACCTGCGCCGCTTCAAGAAGATCAACCCGAAGGTGCTGAAGTCGTGGTGCAGGCAGATCCTGAAGGGACTGGCCTTCCTCCATTCGAGGTCGCCGCCCATAATCCACAGGGACCTGAAGTGCGACAACATCTTCATAAACGGCACGACGGGCTCGGTGAAAATCGGCGATTTGGGCTTGGCGACGTTGAAGAATCGGAGTTTCGCCAAGTCCGTCATCGGCACGCCCGAATTCATGGCGCCCGAAATGTACGAGGAACACTACGACGAGGGCGTCGATGTCTACGCCTTTGGAATGTGCATGTTAGAGATGGCTACTAGCGAGTATCCGTATTCTGAATGCACTGGGCCAGCGCAAATCTACAAGAAAGTTATATCGGTACGTCACCACTCGCTTTTCTTCTACGGGACCTAACGTTTCTCGTTTTTCAGGGTGTCAAGCCGGCCAGTTTCGACAAGGTCCAAAACCCCGACATAAAAGACGTCATAGAGAGTTGCATAAGACCGCGAAAAGAAGACAGACCGAAAGTTAAGGATATGTTGAGCCACCCTTTCTTCGAGGAAGACGTAGGCCTTAAAGTCGAAGTCGTATCTCAGGAAAACAACAAGATTGTCTTCCGATTAAGGGTCATCGATCCCAAGAAGAGAACACACAAGCATAAAGAAAACGAAGCCATCCAATTCGAGTTCGACATGGCCACCGATAAATTCGTTGCCATCGCCGAAGAAATGGTAAGAACTCTAGTGTGCCTTGACCTTACTTTTGCAGGTTAGAAAACTGTCTATCGCCGCTGACATTTCTGTCACTTTCCAGGCGAAATCCGGCATAATATTCGAAGATGACGCTAAAACTGTAGCTCAACTACTTAAGGCGCAAATACTGCTAATAAACAAGGAAAGGGAGAAACTAAACAAAGAAGAAGAAGCGCTGGCTCAACAGTTACAATACCAGCAGTACTTGCAGCAGCAAGTTGAACAGCAAATCTCACAAGTAACATCCGCTTCCTTCCCTAAGACCCGCCCTTATCTCTGTTCATTTTCAGCAACAACAACAGCAATCCGCCCAACAACCCACCCAACCGCAAGTGCAGCAGCAAGGCTACCAGCAGCAGTACGCCCAACCGCAACAGCAGTATGCAACTCAGCAAAGCCAGCAGTCTATACCGGATCAGCAGATTCAGTATCAGCAACAGCAGAGCGTGCAACAGGAGCAAATGAACCAACAGCAAATGCAACAACAGCAGTTGAGCCAGCAACAGCAAATGGCCCAGCAACAAATCAACCAGCAACAACAAATGAGCCAGCAGCAGCAGGCACAATATCAGCAACCGCCGCAAAGTGTCGTTCAACCTCAAGAACCTCAACAAGTAAATGTCGTATATATGTTTTAAGGCTTTAAATAACATTTGTGTTTTTAGGTTGCCCAAACACAATACATCCAACAACAGCAAGTGCAGCAGCAACCGCCTGTCGTTCAGCACCAACAGGATGCTTCTATGATGCAGCAGCAGTATGTTCAACAGCAACCTGTTATGCCGCCACAGGAATATCAGCAGCCGCCTCCTCAACAAGATCAGCAGCATCAAAATATCGTGTACCAACAGCAACATTCGAGCGAACCGCCTCAGCAGCAAGTTGTGTACCAGCAGCAAGAAGCTGCTCCCCCCGTTTTGCAGAGGCAGACATCTCTGGACCCGGTTCAGTCCCAACCAATCATCCACAAGCAAAGCGCTCCCACCCAGTTTGTCCAGCAGAATTTCATTGCGGAGGGCCTACCCCAGCAAGCCGAGTATATACAACAAGCGCAGGAGAAGCTCGGCAACGTTACTCAACCGGAGTTGCTGCACGTCGCCCCTCAGCAGCAGGAACAAAGGTTAAGCGTCGACGAGAAGACGCTTCAACAGCAAACCTACCAGCAGCAACAGGCGTATCAGCAGCAGAACTACCAACAGCAGCAGGCTTACGCCCCGCCACAAGGACAAGTGTATCAACAGCCAGAATACCAGCAGCAGGTTAGCTACCAGCAGCCGCCTCAACAGCAATACCAACAGCCTCCGCCGCAGCAAGTGTACGCCCAACAGCCGGATATCGGTCAACAGTATCAGCAACAGCAAGCGCCACCCCAACAGTACCAACAGCAGGCCTCGTACACTCAGCAACAGCAGGTGGGCTATCAACAGCAGCCGTGCTATCAACCTCCGCCACAGCAACAGCAGCAGCCGCAACAGAGCTATGCCCCACCACCGCAGCAGAACTACCAGCAGTACCAGCAACAACCGCAGGTGCAGCAGCACCAACCCCAAATGCAGCAACACCAGCAACCGCCGCAGGTGCAGCAACACCAGCAACCTCCGCAGGTGCAGCAACAGCAGCACCAACAGCAGTTTGTGCAACAGCAGAGCATCGACCAGCAGCAGCTGTACGCACAGGCGCAGCCGCCACCACCACAACAACAACAACCGATCGACCAACACATATATGCACAGCAGCCTCAACCGCAGCAACAGGTGATCGACCAACAGCAAGTATATGCGCAGCAGCAGTTTGTGCAGCAGCAGAATTACGAACAGCCGCCGGGGGCTGTTCAACAACAACCGCAGGAAATCGGGGAGCAGAACATGGGGCACAGATTGTCGGCGAGCGAGGTGCCGCCGATGAACCTCGAACAGTTGCAGCAGAAGCTGGCCCAGCAGCACCTGCTGAAGGAGCAGCACAGGGTTTCGACGACATCGTTGCCGCCGATGCCGACTTTCGATCAGCCGCCGAGCGCGGGCGACCACAGGAGGATGTCGACCGCCTCGCAACCGGCGACGGCTCAGGAGTACACGCAGGCGCAGGGATTCCAGCAGATCGGGGAGAATGTCGGGCAGCAGCAACATCAACCGCCGGTGAGTGATTTTTTTAGGAAACTTTACGCATTTACAGATATTGATATGAAGCTTGTTTTGGATAAAAACGGCAACGATTTTGTGGTATTTTTTCAACAACTGTCTATTTAAGGGAAGGAGAAACATGGCGAAGTTACTTTACCATATTCACAAAATGACAGTTTCTATATTTTGTTTTTTAGTTGTTTTCCATATTTTCAATGTTTTTTTAATCTATGGTATCAGAATAGCAACAAAGATATATAATACAGGGTGTTCTAAAATTCAATGGCGTATTCTTAAAAATGGTACAAGAGAAATTTATTTCAAATGAGTAATTCGTAAAAAAAGCTACAACAATATTTTGTTCTTATTGATTTATATTGAAAACTTCCAGTACAATTTAATGAGAGGTTTTAACAACCGTCTGTGATGTCAGTGATTTGTACCATATGTGGCAAATGTGGATTGTAGTTTAAAAGTATTCTATGAGACAAATGAACTACTATCCATTCGATTGGTTAGAAATTTCAATTTGTCATCATTGGTGGACTATTTGACAAATTTTAGGAGAAACATAAAGGGAACAATAATTTATTATTTATAGAAAAAAGGAAAATACACTTTTTTTATTAATTCGTAGAAATTTTTTTTATTATGCAATGTGTTTCCTAAAGATGTGGCAAAAATTTAAGGGAATATTGCTTGGGACAAATTAAAAAAAAAATCCTATAAACATATGTCCAGAATTTGCTTCATTTCCCAAATACAGAGTGTTAAAGTTTTGTAAAAAAATAAACTTCTTTTTATTACAATCTAAGAATTGTTTTGAATAAAGCAACTAAAAATACAACTATTTTGTCCTTTAATTTTGTTCATGCTGCTTCGTTTAGGAAACAAAACAATTTACCAGGAGTTTCACATAATATGTTTTCCTATCAAACTTCTTCGTAGCAGGCATTCTAGCCTAAACAAAATGTTTCTAAGAAATCAATGCACGTTGATATATCAAACTGCAACTTCGAAGAATATAAACAAGCAATAAATATGTCTATTATTCGCATCCGAAGTATGTTATCTGTAGAAATTCGCTGGTGGCCGTTCAGCAGTGCCCATTCTGCATTTGGTGCAACTTGTAAAGAATTTTGTTTCAAAATACGCCAAAATGTATCGAATAAAAAATAATTTGTCTCCCAGAGACTTTGATAAGGGAAGTATTGGCCTGGGTTGTTGTAAAAACTCGCCCTTAATGTGACAGCGAGCTTTTCAAGCCTTTTAATAAAATTTCTGGTCATTGTTTTTCAAGTTTCAAAGTGCATTGTAGGTCATAATTTTTTTGAAGTTTCCAAGTGCAATGTAGGTCATAATTTCGAAAGTTTTGAATTGAAATTTGGTACAGAGTTAGCATGTTTGTGTGCGTAAAATCATGTCACTTATGACCTACTGAATTTTGTTGCTCAATATATCCGATAACAATGGTAAGTTCAGAATGTGGAGGTGTTAAAACGAGCGTTTTCCGCCCGCAGATCTACGCCACCCAGCAGTCCGTGCCGGCGGAGCTACCGTCGGCCCAGCGGGCCGTCGACGCCGCGGAAATCGTCGGCAAGGCCCAGCCCGACGACCAGGACGCCTCCGTCGCCGAACAGGTTAGTGAGGAAGTGTCGTCGTCGGCCAGCGAGGAGAGACCGAAAAAGTCGCGGCGCCCCTCCCGCTACCAGCTGTTTGTCGACAAGCTGCACCCGGACGGGACGGTCGAGTGCCAGCTGCTTTGTAAACAGAGGACGGTTAGCTTTAAGTTCAACAGGTTGGACGCGACGCCGGACGACATCGTCAACGGGCTGATCAAGCAGGACCTGCTCAAGCAGTCGTCGCACAGGCACCTGCGGGAGCGCCTCGGCGAGGTGCTCGACGAGCTGGCGGCGAGGCCGCACAAGATACCGGAGTGCGCGGCGGTCAAGGTGACCGGTTACGTGCAGAAGGTGAGAGCGGTTGGGACAGAGGATGGCGGTTTCGGTTTTCGCGATAGTCTGGGTCGTGCTTTTTTTTAAGTTTCTAGGCGCAATGTAGGTCATAATTTTAAAGGTTTAAGTTTCGTAGTGCAATGTAGGTCATAATGTTTCAAAGCAGGTCATAATTTCGGAAGTTTTGAATTGAAATTTAGTACAAGGTTAAAGTGTTGGGGGTGTGCTGATGCCTATTATATGGTATCAAAATCAGGAAACCGTTTCTTTCTGGGTCATTATTTTTTAAGTTTTGAAGTGAAATGTAGGTCATAATTTTGAATGTTTTGAATTCAAATTTAGTACAGAGTTATTGTATCGATGCCTATTGGAAGGCATCGAGAAGAGGAAGCTGCTTCCAGAATTGTCTGGGTCATTATTATTTTAACTTTCTAAGCTCAATGTAGTTCATAACTGGTTTTAGAATTTTTGAAAGTTTCTAATAATTGAAATTTGGTACAAGAGTTAGTATTTTATGTAATCAAAAATAGGAAACAGTTTTAAGAATTTTTGGGTCATTGTTTTTAAGTTTCAAAGTGCAATGTAGGTCATAATCATTTTCAAATTGAAATTTGATACAGAATTAGTGTGTTGTATGGTATAAAAATCATAAATGCGTTTACAATTTTCTGGGTCATTAATATTTAAGTTTTTAAGCTCAATTTTGGCGCAATATAGGTCATAATTTTGAATGTTTCGAATTGAAATTTAGTACAGAGACATAGTTGTTGTATTGGAAGGCATCAAGATCAGGAAACTTTCCAGAATTTTCTGGGTCATTATTATTTTAAGTTTCTAAGCGCAATGTAGTTCATATTTGGTTTTAGACTTTTCTGGGTCGTTATTTTTAAGTTTCAAAGTGCAATGTAGGTCATAATTATTTTCAAATTGAAATTTGATACAGAATTATTGTGTTAATATGGTAAACAAATCATGAATGCGTTTACAATTTTCTGGGTCATTAATATTTAACTTTATAAGCACAATCTAGGTCATAATTTTGAATGTTTCGAATTGAAATTTAGTACAGAGTTATTGTATTGGAAGGCATCAAGATAAAGAAACTGTTTCCAGAATTTTCTGGGTCATTATTATTTTAAGTTCGAAGTGCAATGTAGGACATAATTATTTTCAAATTGAAATTTGATACATAATTATTCATTAATATTTAGGTTTCTAAGCGCAATGTAGGTCCTAATTTTGAATGTTTCGAATTGAAATTTAGACGATACTTATTGGAAGGCATCAAAATAAGGAAACTGTTTCTGGAATTTTGTGGGTTCTTGTTTTTTTTTTAGTTTCTAAGCGCAGTGTAGTTAATAACTGGTTCTAGAATTTTCTGGATCATTCTTTTTTTGAGCTTCAAACTGCAATGTAGGTCATAATTTTTAAGGTTTCATATTCAGGATGATTTTTTTAGGTCTACCACCGCGATTTTCTCGCTCATTTTGCGGCCTACAAAAAAAAAAGTAAGAAACAAAAATATGGCAATTTTGGACAGCTAAGTGGTGCTGCAAAAGAAATCGGCATCCATGGCCAACTTATCGCGCAATATTAAAAAAACCTCAAATTGAGCAAAACTATTATTGGCCGTGGAATATTTATTTTAAGAGACAGAGAAAAACTTTTATATTGAAAATTGATGGCACTGAGAAGCTTTATCCACCCAGGTGCTCAGATAGTTTCAGCAAATTACACAGGGTCTTCGGCTCTCTAAAGAACATGAAATTTTTTTTTCGATTTTAGGTTTTTTTAGTACACCGCGAAAAGTTGGGTATGAAGGCCCATTCCTTTTTTAATGTCGCCTCGCTGACCAAAATTTCCATATTTTGTTTTCTTACATATTTTCTGTGCGGCCCAAAATAAGCGAGACAATCGCTTAATAAGAAATAAACAAAAAAAT
This sequence comes from Pseudeuparius sepicola, assembly GCA_963920635.1. Classification (NCBI taxonomy): domain Eukaryota; kingdom Metazoa; phylum Arthropoda; class Insecta; order Coleoptera; family Anthribidae; genus Pseudeuparius; species Pseudeuparius sepicola. Next base: position 28,361,472 of record OY987307.1, read on the forward strand.
TCATAGCCTCAAGAGAGCCGAAGACCCTGTGTAATTTTCTGAAACTATCTTAGTACTCTTTTGCATAAAGCTTCTTAGTGCCATCAATTTTCAATGTAAAAGTTTTTCTCTGTCTCTTAAAATAAACATTCCATGGCCATTCATAGTTTTGCTCAATTTGAGGTTTTTTTAATATTGCGCGACAAGTTGGCCATGGATGCCGATTTCTTTTGCAGCACCACTTAGCTTTCCAAAATTGCCACATTTTTGTTTCTTACGTTTTTTTTGTAGGCCGCAAAATGAGCGAGAAAATCGCGGTGGTAGACCTAAAAAATCATCCTGTATGTATGCTGAAGAAAAGCATAGTTTTTTTTTTGTGGACATAATTAAAAAATTATGTTTTATTGTTATTTTCGTACACAAGCAGCTCATTTAGTAAAAGAAAAATTGTATAACTGAGGATATCCATTTTACATTAGCCATTAGATTAAAATAATTCAAAACATTGTAAAATAGTTGGATTATTTTAGAACATTGATTACTAAACCATGAACTGTATCTTGTTGCATGCTGCTCACAATACTCAGGTTAGACATGCGTCACTAACCAGGCACACACACAAAAAAACTCACAGGCGGCACCGGTCAGTAAGTATATAGCCAAGTTCGATAATATTTACACTCACTATTTTATTTATGCAGATTTAATTTTCACTGTCGATTTTGGAATAATTCGTTCGGAAATTGACAGTTTCCTGCGTTAATTTTCGTACCTACACTTATATATTTTTGTATCTTTAGCACCCTACCCATCTTGTATTGTTTACACTGTATATATTATTTATATTTTGCCGATCTGTTTACAAAGTAGCTGTCGCCAAACCGCTGACATTTGTTTCCATTTTTTTTTAATTCAACTTAACCTGACTTTCTCTTGAACCCTTAGCGAGACGAAACAAGTACCCTTTTGCCCACCAAACAAAGCTTCGATTCGGTTCAAGATGATTTCCAAACGATCAAGACGACTCTGGCCGAAAACATCTACCAGAACTTGCGGTGCAGGGAAAGCTTGAATTCTAGCGGCACGGTCTCGAGGAAGACCAGTACCGCTTCGGAATACACCCCGGAACATACCTACATCATGAACAGCAGACCCGCCAATCTGTTGGAACAGACAAACGTCAGTTACTCGACCGAAAGCTGCCTGGTTGCGCCCGTAGAAAATTCGAGTACTGCAACTGCTAAAATCGAAGATGTGGGCGACAAGAAATCGTCCGTTCAAACAAATTCAGAGGAAGTAGACCACAGCGACGCTTACAAAAACGAACTCAACAACAGCTTGCTGCAAACGGAAAAGGCGAACCTTGTGCCCGGACAGAAGGTCAACCTCAAAGTGTTTGTTATGTCCGTCGATCAAGAAAAGGAGAAATCCGACGTCCCAAAAGAAAAATCCGCGGAGGACGACAAACCCGAACTTAAACTTCCCGAAAAGGACCCCAAACTGGCCGATCCGACACTCTTGAAGTCTCCCCAAAGAAAAATCTCCAGGTTTTTGGTCAGTCCGGTACTTTCGGGGGAGCTGGACCCGCCGAAAGGCAAACATTTCCCAACGGAGGCGCCCAAATTGGAAGAGCCCGTCGAAAAACAAGAACCCCCACCTTGTCAACCGACTGCCGTACCTCAAGAACTAAAACCCGCGCCTCCCCAACAATCAACGGTCGAGGCAAAACCTTTAGCGGAGAGGAAAACTTCGGCCCCTCTGGAGACCACCAAGAACAGCGAGCTCGAGAAGCAGATCGAACAGAAGGTCAGCGTCGGCTCTCTCAAGGAAGATTCGACCACGAAAGAGGAGGCGGCGGTGTGTGGGCCGGAACTCATCAACACTTTGGAACAGTTGAAGATCAGCTTGGACAACCTGAAGCACAGCAGCCATCCGAAGAAGGAATCGACGGAAGGCGACGTTAAGAAAGCCACCTCCAACGTCGACGTCGCCCCCACTGCTAAAGCCACTTCTCAGCCGGCTGCATTTACGCCTCCAGTCCAACAGCAGCCTCAGCAGCCTGCCTCCCAGTATGTCCCCACTCAACCGCAGCAACAAACGCAGATACATCAGAGTATGCCTGCTCAACCGCAGAACATACCGCAGCAGCAGATGCCTCAACCGCAGCAACAGATTTTGCCACCTCAACAGCAGGTCATGCCACAGGGTCAGAGCATGCCCCAACAGCAGGTCATACCGCAGGGTCAGAGCATGCCCCAACAGCAGGTCATACCGCAGGGTCAGAGCATGCCTCAACAGCAGGTCATACCGCAGGGTCAGAGCATGCCCCAACAGCAGGCCATGCCTCAGCAAGCCATACCGCAGCAGCAGCAGCAGCCGATATCCCAGCAGCAAGCCTTACCACAGCAACAGCAAATGCCCCAGCAGCAAGCCATTCAACCTCAGCAACAGCAGATGCCGCAGCAGCCGCAAGTGCAACCGATACTTCAGCAAGCCATGCCCCAGCAGCAGCCACAGATGATGCCACAGCAAATTCAGCAGCCGCCTACATCCACATACTCGATACCACCTCAGCAGTACGTGCAGACTCCCCCGACTCAACCGCTGGCCATTCCACAACCGCAGTTGAGCAGCAGCCTGCCTCCCACTCAAATGAGTGCCGGCCTACCGCCAGGAATGCCCACGAACATACCGTCGTTGAGCAGTTCCGTTCCCGCGCACATACCCACTTCTATGCAACAGCAGATGCCACAGCAGCATGACATGCCCGTTCAGGTAGGCTGTCAACCATTGATAATGATCGTGATGTTGAATTTGATGTTTTATAGATGACTAATGTTCAACCGCAAATGCATCCCACAACGGTGACTCACCAGGTCATCAACGCTGCAGTCACTACTCAACCGCAACCGCAGATGCCCCAACCGATGCCGCAGATGATGCAGCAACAGCCGCAATATCAGCAGCAACCTCAGCCAGTTCAGCATGTCACTCAACCTGTACAACAGGTGCCCCAGCCGGTGCAGCAGGTTCATCAACCGCTCCAGCAGCAGCCGATGATGAATCAACCGCCTCAGCAGCAACAGCAGCAGGTGACCATGGCCCAGCAGCAGCAACAGAGTTTAACTTCGCCGCAACAGTTGATGATGGGCGTCAATCAACCGTTAGATGTGAGCCGGTGCGGTCGAGGGGAAGTTTATTTTTTGGTGGGATTTTCTGACTTCAGGTGACGCCGAACGTTGTGTACCAACAGCCGGTGTACCAGCAGATGGGCCAGCCGATATCCTCGTCGGTTTCCGTGCAGAATCTGTCGATGAACGCCGCCCAACCGGCGCCGTTTCAGCAGTCGGTGTCCGTCGACGAGAGCCTGCAGAATTACGGTGCGAAGAAGCTGACTGATAATTTGAAGCAGATTATCGAAAGGTTGTAGGGGGTTTTGAGGGGGGGAGAGAATTTTGGTTTATGTGGGTTTTTTTCTTGTAGCAGTTCGACGAGGGGTAGTCAGGTGCCTACGCCGCAGTCGGATCTGAGTTTGCAGAGCTTGCAGCAGAAGTTGTGCACTATGCCGGCTAGAGTTGTTCAAAACGCAACTGTAAGTGGTTTTTCAAAGTTTTTCGTGTTTGAGGGTGTGTTTCGTGACTAATTTTCGACGTTTAGGCTCCCACTAGTCCCCAGTCGGTGATGTCGCAACTGGAATTCCCCAAGGCCGACGCGGTAGCTTCGAGCGTTAACAAATCCAAGGTGACCCGCCGTTTTTTCAGCCGCGACTAACCTTTTTCTTTTGACGGGTTTAACAAATGTTTTAGCTGCAGGTAGAGTCGAATAGCGCGCCGACTAGCGGGTCGGCAACGTCGGAAATGCTGTCGCCAGTCCTGGAGGGTGAGCAGAGTTCCGGCAAGTGCAGGCAGTTCTCCGACTTGAACAATCAGTTGAGGAGGATCCACTCGCGGTTGGAGACGCACGAGATTGCCGACGCCAAGAAGGAGATTACTAACCCTTCTAAGGTGGTTCGCCGCGAGTCCTATAAGTTTGGGTTGAAGGGTCGTTTGGTTTTGCAGGTCGTGGAGCAGCCGAAGGAGCGCAAAGTGTCGAGGTTTAAGGTGTCTGTGGTTACGGAGCCGGACAAGTCGAGCCTGACGATTCCCGACGGGCACGTCGGGGAGTTTGGCGGGAGGAGGGACAGCAGCGTGTCGGCCAGCGGGAACTTTGCCGAAAACTTGGGAGACAGCGGGAGGAACGAGACGGATTTCACCACAGTTATTAATACGACTTTCGATTCGCTTAAGACGACTTTAGTTAATTCGTTGCCTAATACCGGAGGTGAGTTGAAAATGATGTGGCATATTGTGTGTGAGATTTGATATTCTTTTGGGGATTTTTATACCATCGTAAAAAAAGTTGAGAGTTCCTCAAAAGTAGTTCAAATGCTCTCGTTCTATTTTCAACATTTCTTACAGTTTAAACGTCTTCTGACATGACAATGTTCTCTGAATTGAAAACATGTGGTGAAAACATACAGTTATCTTGTTAAATCTACGCAGGAACAAAAAAATATTTACTTAGTTCAGTTCCCTTTCTATGTTCAACATTTATTACAGTTTAGAGATTTTGTGCTGCTAAATTCTCTGTTTGCAAGTAGTTATTGTGGACAAAAACACATTTTACGAATATCCATTATACTGGATGGCTCATTTGAAAGGGGAGCATTCCCATAAAAGTTTTATTTTCAACCCATTTTATCATTTTTTCTTCTATGTCACAGGACACTATTTTGGTTCAAAATATCAGGTCTTGATCTCAATTTTCCAGATCTACTACAAATGTTTTTCTAGTAAAAAAAGGCGAAAATCATTTAGCAGTTTTTTTTTTACCTCAAAATTGACTATATCATTGGATTTGAGACCATCTGCAATGGGTTTTTACCAAGTTTCGTTTGATTTTGGATTGTTTAAACTAATACAAAATAAAATTGTGTTCACCTGAAGCGGAGTTCACTAAATCGCGACTCTACTGTAGTTCAAACGTTCCCTTTCCATTTTCAACATTTAAATTTTGTGAAGTGCTCTGAAATTTTCTGTTTGCAAGAAAAAGTGGCAATTATTCGTGTGATTTGAGAATAGATAATGAAAACAGGAGAGAATCGAAAAGGGAAAATGACAAAATAGAGGCATTTTTTGAACTATCGTAGGATCTAAAATAATACAAAGAAAGTAGTTCAAACGCCCCCTTTCCATTTTCAACATTTAAATTTTGTGAAGTGCTTTAAAATTTTCTGTTTGGAAGAAAAAGTGGCAATTATTCGTGTAATTTGGGAATAAATAGATAATGAAAACATGAAAGAATCAAAAGGGGAAAAATGACAAAATAAAGGCATTTTTTTGAACCATCGTAGGATATAAAATAATACAAAGAAAGTAGTTCAAACGTTCCCTTTCCATTTTCAACATTTAAATTTTGTGAAGTGTTGTAAAATGTTCTGTTTGCAAGAAAAAAATGGCAATTATTAGTGTGATTTGAGAATAATGAAAACACGAAAGAATCCAAAGGGTAAAATGACAAAATATAGGCATTTTTTGAACCATCGTAGGATCTAAAATAATACAAGGAAGTAGTTAAAATGTTCTCTGTTCCATTTTCAACATTTCTTATTAGAGTTTACAAATTGTCTTACACGTTGCAAAATTATGTTTGCAACTACTTATTATTCTTATGTAGTAAAACAAATTTTTCGGTTATGATTTATGTCATTTGAGAATGAAAACATCGAGCTTTTTGAGACAAGAAATTAAAGGACCAAGATTCAGACTTTTTAAATCATTGTACAAACAAAAAATAGAGACTTCTTAAAAGTAGTTCAAACGTTCCGTTTCCTACATTCATTTCTTAAAGTTTACAAATTTTCTGCCGCTCTGCAAAGTTGTTCATAAGAGGTAAACATCGGTGATTTTTCCTTTTTTTAGCTGAAGAAGCTCCTTCCGAAGAGGTCTCCAAAGTTCAGGTAAGTCAAACCTGATTTGTCGTAATTTTTTTTTGGTAACTAATCCCGTCATTTTGTTTTGTTTATTAATTTTTGCCACTTAACACTCCCGAGCGCCACAGCTTCTTGAGGTCACCATTAATTTCGTTCTCTTTTCTTACCCATCGAAACCAGTAACACGTTTTATTTAATTTTTTTGTCGTAGTTTTTTTTTGTAGTTTTTTTTTATTTTTGTATTGTAGCCGCATGCGAGAGTTGGCAACGTCGGCAACGTTAAACACTATGGCACCACCGCGCGATCCGTCCTTAACCTCACCTCTTGCGACAAATCTAAAATCATCGGCGTGTTCCGAAAGTCGCTCTCCTACGTCGATTTGAAGCGCGAAATCGAGAGCATCCTGCCGATCGACGGGCAAAATCCGAGGCGCGCGAACGGCGGCAGGCGCCAGTCTAAGTCGTTTAGGAACTTTCCGAAGATCGTCGTCGACCCACCCGAATCGGAGGAGACGCTAACTTCGAGCATGCCGGACATTCACAAGTCGTCGCTGCTGTTCGACAATCTCGCGACTGTCAATAACGTTTCGAATCAGAACGTTTCGTGTCCGGATCTCACAGACGAGAGCATCTATAGGTTAGGAGGCGGCAGCATCGAGAGTATCGACGAGGGTTCGGACACCACCTTCTTTTCCGAGATTAGCTTAGAGTATCGGCACGAGACGCAGAGCTTCTCGCCGAGGAGGCGCAAAGACAACAGCGGTGCGGTGTTGCAAAGTCAAAACGCGACGTTTAAGGATGCCGCCAAGCAGAAATATACCGGGAATATTTTGAGGCGCAAAAAGAAGGACGACACGCCGAGCGACATGCTAAAACGCAATTGGAAGACGAAGCATTCGACGTCCATGAACAGTTTGTTCAAGGACGCGCCGAGGGCCGGCCGCACTTTCGATAGTCCGCGTTTTTTCGACAGCTACCACACGTTCCACGGTCGGGACAGCTTCTTTCATCACCGCCCCAACTTCTACGGGAGCCACCACTTCGACTCTTACTATAGTTATTGCCCGCACGGCTGCGGATCGACAGAACATTTCGGCTGTCGTCCGGATTTCGCGCCGTTCTCCGGCGCTAGTTTTAACGCGTCGCCGTTTCCCTATAACGTGCCAGGGGCGGCCCCCGAGGTGGTGTACAAGTGTTGTTGCGGGGAGAGGGAGTGCAGGCGGGCGGTGCCGATCGCCGACTATCTGGAGACTTACTTTCCGGCCGACATGGTAAGGCGCACGCCTCGGGTGGGAAAGCGGGGTTAGGAAGTGTCGGTGGGGGTGGGGGAAGATCGCGGGACGGCGTGGCGACGGCTGGTTTCGGATTTGTGAAAAGGATCGGAAGTAGTTTACGATTCGACAATCATATGCGTTCAGAAACGTATTATAGACTGTGTTCGCAAGATGCGAAATGGTTGGTTGCAATTTTAGTAGGTCCTTTCTTTTTTCAATTTTACAAAAGAATCCAAACAACCTAACTTTAATAATTATTTGTGATTCGATATCATAACCTTAATTATTGCCTGGACCAACACTATTATTAAAGACGTGTGCATAGCCCTGTTTCAAGCGATCGCCACTGGCGCCACACAACGAAACAAATTTACACGGTGGTTTAATGTTAAAACACCATTGTTGCAGAATTTTTTTTTGTAAAATAAAAACATGCAAATATGTCTTGTACAACGAATTTAATATCCAAAATAAAATATTTGTTTGTTATGTCCCTCTAATTTGACAAGTTCACATTGCATATTTCCATACATTTTCTTAAGAAAAGCGAGTCTAAAATGCAAGCAAGAGTATTTGGTACCTTTTGGTTTGAAATGAAGTCCATGGCTAGTTGCAGTGTTAGAAAGCATAAAACACATTAGATTTTCCATTTTCTATTTTCATTCTTGCATACGTTACAAAATACTCTTCCAAAATAATATCTAGAATTTTCGCTTCTTCAGCTGGTTGATCAGATCATCCCATAATTCCAAAATAGTGTTTATTCTTCTGCAATTCACCTAATGGTCTGTGCAATGTGTATACCATTTTCTTCATGTGCATAGAAATTTCATGTTATTATAAACAAATCTACCTATAAAAGCTGTGTTAATAGGATACAACTGCTAAATACTGGACGCAAAGACAATTCGTCACCGTAAGAAGAAGGCAAATCGTAATAAAGCTCGATATTTAAAATTTGGGACATTTTAAACGTCAGTAACTGACATACCAATAACCACAGAATACCCCCCTATAACCTATAATGTCGCCATTTTTTTCGTGGAGTGGCGCCACCCCAGTCCGTAAACAACAATGAAATATGATGTCATGCTCAGGTCTTGAATATAGTGTCGGTCCAGGTATAAGCATATAAACATATCCATACAAAACGATAATTTGAAACTGTCACCACAAAAGGAAGGTTGATTTTTCTTCTTCGAATTTTTTTGTGGGTTTTAACCTAGTTTTACTGCATTACAAGGAGTATTACCATAAAATTCAATTCATTTCAAATCTATCACGATCTTTGACTCCACATAAATCTGAAATCAGCCAAAGCAACCCCACAATAATTGTAATTATACTTATGGTGTATGGTCCTGCACACTCACTCCATCGTAGTCATCATGTAGCCCCATTTTTTAACTTATCGTTTCCGCCCTAATTTCGTCAACTGTGTGCTTTGCCTGTTGTACTGTTAACTCTAACCATTTCGTAGAACCATTATTAGCTTTGGAACAGAGGGACACTTTTAGATATAGATTGTTATATTATCGGAGAACTCTTCAACTTATAAGTAGTTGAAAGATTATCCTCGGCAAATCCAAAAGGAAGGTTCGCTAATGATATAACCTAAAAGTAAACAATTTTCCAAATCAGTGACATCAGAGATGTTTCTAACTTAGAACCCCTTTTCAATAAATCTTTTGTAGAAAATGCTGTAAAGGGCCCTTCTTCCATTTGGATTTGCATCTAATTTTTGGTTGTTGATTATCCTTAAAATGTCATCCGTGGTTATGTAGGAGGAGACCTTCGAGGAAATGTTGAATAGACAGAAGGCTGAACTGAACGCTCTGATGGAGGCGCATAGAAAACAACAACTCGAGTATATGGGTAAATATTTTAAGTTGTTTTTATATAATATTCCCGTTTGTAATTTTTCTATTGAGATTTTTTTAAAAGAAATTCGGGGTATATAAAGAAATTCTTGCATGAACTCATTTCTCAAATTGGTTACCGGTAATTTTTGTTACAGAGTTTCATCGCAAACAAATTGAGGGTGAGTAGTTCAAATGACTTCACAGAAGTTCGTCTACCTCGAAAGTAGTTCAACTGGTACAAATAATTGGGGAGTCCGGATAAGGATTCAATGTTGTCAACCTACCTGGAAAAAGCTGTCAGTTTTATAGAGGCTTTAAAAAATATATATAGCTGGCCTTCTCATCTTAAAATCCCTCTAAAACAGACAGTTTTTTTAAAGGAAATTTGCAACACTGAATCCTTATCCAGGTTCATACATTACACCAAAAGTAGTTCAAATGCTCTGAAAATAATTTAACAACAAAAGTAGTTCCAACGTTCAACTACTGTTACACAGAATATTAGAAGGTTGATAAATTCTGTCTATAATATGTGCACCTTTTTTTATTTCAGAAAACAAGAAGAATTGAAACTATGTGAGAAAGAAGGCTGTATATTAATTATTATTTGTTTATATTGTATATTTAAAGAAAGTAAAGTCTTATTATAGGTCGTTTTTGTTTTTATTTTTAAATAAAACATCAAGTGCTTAAATCTGGCTTTTTATTTCCTACACCTCTACACCCTGTTCCTTTATATTACATCTCGTATAAAAAAATATTTATCCAAATATTTCGTGGAAAGTAGTTCCATTGTACCCAACGTTGCTTGTAGGACTGTCCGTAAATGAAATATACATCCTAAAAAAATAAATGATAATAGAACAAGTCCACTGAAAATCGGGCCTTTAAAACAAGAGCGCTGCCACAGAAAATATATTCAGAAGCGCCGTCAAAAAGTAATATTTATGTTTGCATTGAATCACTATTTGCAGTTTTGTGGTACCATAGAAATATCAAGAAGAGATATTGCCACCTAACCTAACTGGAAGTTTCTAATCGAGATCCAGTCGGGTGTCCTCAGTTTTGGAAAATAGTTTCGATGTTCTAAAACCGATGGTTACCACAAAACATCATCAATATTTTGTTGTGAATATAGCCGCACAATGACCACACTAAATTTTTTTATAAAATTATCATACTAAATCGTAGACAGGAAAAACGGGATTTATATTACCTTTGTTGGCGATTTTTATGAAATTGGTGACAATACATAGTTATTCGATGCAAACGTAAATATTATTTTGTCTCTTTTTCCAGGCCAAGTTGCACCGAATACTTGGAAATTCCAAATTTCATGGATAAAGTAATTTTTTACCAAAGTTTAACAATAAAGGTCCATTATTCAAACTAAAATGTATCTTACCTGTCCGCAGGCACACCAATGGTCTGTACTGCCTCGAAAATAGCTTTTGAGTGCTTCTTATTATGTTCGGTACCCAACGCTCCGATACTCATAAGCGTAGCCTGAGCGCAGGGCTCGTTGGTACCGCCCCAAGACATATTGACGCCACCGACCACAGTGGCACAACAGTACTACAAAAAACCTTAACATAATTTGCACAATAATAGACGAACGACAACTTACACTAAGCGGTTTACCAAGCGATTTCGATATTACTCCGCATAGTTTTGCCGGAAGATCTTTTGGGATTTTTTCAGTTGGGACGTTTGTTTCTAGTCGCAAGTGGGGCATTTTGAAGACTGTGTTGTGGAAAACTAATTAAAATTAAATACTGAGGTAAGATATATTCAAAGCATTTATTTTTTAGCAGTAGATTGAAGGATGGTCGCGTCAAAGGTTAAATAGGGCAAATATGTCAAATATTTCTCTTCTTCATCAAAAACTCATGGTTTTCGATTTTTGGTCATGGAGCCACATCTCAACGTCACAATTTTCTGAGGAAGAAGACAAAGAATTTTTTGAGGTTATCCTGATTTGATTTTTATTTTTCTCATGATTTTAATGAATTTGTTATTGTTTTATCGGAGATTTTTATTAAATTATTGTAAATGAAAATGACGCATTCTCTTTCCACAAAAATCGCCCGAAGTGTGTTTTACGATGCAACAAAATATTTCAACGGATACTTGGGTCCTACCCGAAAAATTGTGGATATTTCTAAAAGATATGCAAATATGAATTCAAAAACAGCTTGCTGGAAATGCGGCATAGAGAAAAACGAGGGTACCCTGTTCTTCTGCGAGAAGTGCAATAGTATTCAAGTGCCGCAAGAGTCTACAAATTATTTCAAAATATTCGAGCTCGAGGAAAAATTTAAAGTAGACGAAAAAGCGCTTCGGGACAGGTATAGAAAGCTGCAAAGTGTATTACATCCCGATAAATTTAGCAATAAAAGCGAAGAAGAGAAAAATATTTCTGCCGAATATTCGTCTTTAGTAAATAAGGCTTACAATAATTTACATGTTCCTTTAAAAAGGGCCGAGTATCTATTGAATTTGAAAGGGGAAAATATTGGCGAGAGTCAAACTGTTGATGATCCTGAGTTTCTAATGAAAATGATGGAATTAAACGAAGAGGTAATAAAATGTTTTACGTAAGTACCTACCTATTATTTATTTAATCAAAATGTTTGTTTAGGTTGATAACGCAAATGATACCGATAAATTGTTACAACTTAATTTAAAAAATAAAAATGAATTGGAAAAAGTTGCCAGCGAAATTGACAGATGTTTTCAAAATAACGATACACAAAAAGCAAAGGAATGTGTCGTGAAAATGAAGTATTTTGCCAGTTTGGGTAATAGAATAAATTCGATTTTAAGGGAAAATGGTGTTACAGACTGAAAAGAATTGTGTTCAGTGCAAAGTAGGTACTTTTTTAAGTTGCAGAAAAATTAAAAAAAATTATGTGATACCTACTCAAATGATGGAATATTGTAAATATTGTAAAAAGTAAATTATGATTTAGTAATTTCTTTTAAATGATGTATACTTAGGTAAATAAAACAAAGTTTGTATCTAGATTTCTCACACATATTCAAAGTAAAAAAATGTTCACATCTGCACAAATCGCTTATACTGATAACTATTTTACAATACAAGAAAACTTTGATACTATCAGAAAAATTTGGCAGTTGCATGCAAATCTTGGAAACTTAAATTGCAATTTCGATTTAAAATAGAAAACAAGGAGTCCAAGTTGTTTTCAACAGACAGAAAAGTAGTATTAATCAATTATCCATAACTGGAGTAAAAGGTGTGTCTATTGTCCATAATTCGGACAGAAAAGTTGTAAATTTTCGATAAATGACAGAAAAAGTGACAACTATGGGTAATTGACAGAAGAAAAGTATAAAAAAATTGGCAGAAGTGTCCATTTTAAAAAAAATTGTGATTGTTCTAAACAAAAGATAATGTCAAAGAGATAAAAATTATTGTTCAAATTCTTTTTGGAGAACTTCTAGCAAATTTTCAATGAAGAGTTGAAATTTAGAAAAAAGGCCAGTGACATAATTTGGATTAAAGTACTCAGTTAAATTGTGTTGTTTTACGGCATTGTTTTCCATAAACCCTTTCTATTTCAAACAGAAAACAAGGACGCCACGTTGTTTTAATAATTGGATAAAGTAGTATCGATCAATTAGGTATCTATAACTGACAGTAAAAGGTGTTAATTGTCCATAATTTCGACAGAAAGTTGTCAATTTTCAATAATTGACAGAAAAAAAGCGTCACTAATGAAAAATTGGCAGAAAAGTGGCATTTAGAGAAGAAAATTGTGTTTTCTCCTGTAAATGAAATTGTATTTCATAGCCTTTTCGATTTTAAATAGAAAACAAGGCCATGTTGTTTTCAACTGATAGAAATATAGTACCCATAACTGACAGTAAAAGGTGTCAATTGTCCATAATTCTGACAGAAAAGTTGTAATTTTCTTTTAATTGATAGAAAAAAAGAGTAAGCTATGGGTAATCGACAGAAAAAAGTGTATATAATGGAAAATTGTTAGAAGTGTCATTTATATATATAAAAAAAGATTGTTCTAAACCCAAGGGAGTGTTAAAGGGCTACAAAATTATTGCTGAAATTCTTTTTGACGAATTCCTAGTGAATTTTTAATTAAATTTACTACGGGAAAAATGAAGAAAATGGCAGTGAAATACTCAAAATTCGTTTCAAGTAGTAGGTAAAATTTTTGCTTCCACAAAATTTAATGTGCAGACCTCTAACACTCGTAGCTTAGAAAAATCCGAAATACGCATTTTACCAAAGTTTTTTTTCGATATTGCAAGATAACTAAACCATAAAATTAGTAAATGCTAAATATATCACAACTTACAAAATGATTGCTCTAAAATTACACTTTGAAAACCATCTTGTACAAAGTCGAAATAAACTCCTAAAAGTACTATATTACCCCGAAAAAATATGGCGTTCATTCCGGTTTTTTGGGATCACTGGTGCCGTTCGGGACGTGCCACTTGAGTCTCTCCTCGTAGAACTTGATCACGATTTGGGGGCACTTCACGTTCGCTTGTTTCGCCGGGACCAGATCAGCCTCGTCGGTACCCATCCATTTGATTAGAAACATTAGTTGGCCTTAAACAAACGCAGACAATAAGAAATGAACCGCTTAGAGAAGATGCAGGGTGCTCACCGGGACTATCGGTAGCACCGATGATTTTCTCGGGTTCCAATCCTCGGTCGAAGCCGAGGGATTTCCTGTCCTCTTTCTTTTTCGTTATTTTGTTCTCCTTTTCGCTGGCCGAGCTGAGCTTTCGTTTTTTGCCCTCGCCCTCCTTCTCCCGTCTGGCCTTTTCTTGTTCGTAGGCGGCGATAAGGCCGGGGCAGTCGAGATTCTCCTCTGGCTCCCAAGTATTATCCTTATCGTCATACCCAATCCACTTTAGGAAATATTCTTTCACTCCCTTCTCGCTTATTCGGCTATCGATGATTTTTTCTACGACGTACTCCTCGGGGGCGGGAGCTTCGGCCGCCGGCGCTGGAGCTGGGCTGCTCATTTTTGCATGAAATACCTAGGAAAAAAATCATGAAAGAAATTCGCATGATATCCTGATAACAAACTCACGGTTTGGCTGAGATCTTGAGCTGTGGCTAGTAAAATACGAGAGGGCCGTAAAATTTCGACGCTTGGGCTTTGTTGATGTTTTTTTCCAAAAAATCAATACATTCCGCAAAAGCCGACGCCAGGGACGCGAGGAAACGAACTAACGGCGCCGCACCGCACGACGCTCCACAAACAAATAAAAATGCATTTATTTTATCTATAAGAGATAAGCGTCATTCTGCCGATAAAACGAAATTCTGCAATAATGTTTCAAATATCCATATGTACATTTGAACTACTCGGTTTACGGTTTTTTGACTCGCTCCTAACTTCGCCAGGCTGCATTTTTCGTGTTTTGTGGTTGTCACTTGTCATTTGTCATAATTTCCTACCGAGCCTCGTCCGTGATCCGGACAAAAATCGTTTAAAACCATTTATTTCTCAAAAAGACCACGAAACTACCCAAAAATGGCCAAGCCGGGAGGAGTCGTCACGTTCCTCGCAGGTCTATACTACGACGAGTTTAAGTGGTAAGCCAAAATATCGAAAAAACCGAAAAGTGAGGTTATACCTAATTGTTTGAACTCTCACTTCTCAGGGCACTGGTCAAAAGCATCGGCATTTTCGCTTTGGGCATAAGATTGGCGCAAGAATTCCACGGGACGGAGTTGATACCTTCTGAATCTTGAATTCCTAGTGTTAATTTTAGCTTGTAATGTGTTTTTGTTATATAAATTATAAATGGTTAAACAAATAATTAAAATCATCTAACTTTAACCAAAAAAACCGCCATGTTTTCTTTGTGTTTGCTTGCTTTGACTTTATCCGTACGGTTTGTGCTTCCGCAGAAGCCAAATTTTGTGTTCATTTTAACGGATGATCAAGATTTGCTTCTCGGCGGATTTGTAAGTATGCCAAGCTTTTTTTGCAGTGTATATCGTTAAATTTGTAGCGTCCAATGAAAAACACCATTAAACATGTTGGTAACGAAGGAAAAACATTCACCAACATGGCAAGTACTCACAACGAAAAAAAAACAATAACAAAAATCTATTTTGTAACTAAACTTCTAGTTCGCAAATTCTCCTATTTGCTGCCCTAGTAGAAGCACAATCTTAACTGGAAAATATGCACACAATACTGCAGTAGTGAACAATTCTTTTGACGGTAACTGTGCGAGCAAATTTTGGCAACAAAACCACGAACCATTTTCCATAGCAGCGCTATTGAAACATGATGGATATAATACTTTTTACGCTGGAAAATATCTGAATCGCGTAATTTTTTTAGTTAGTTTTATGAATTTTTTGTATTGTTTCTTTAATATATTTAAAGTATGGTATGAAGAAAAATGGTGGCACAAAGCACATACCAAAAGGTTACGATTGGTGGATTGGACTGAAAGGAAATTCACGATATTATAACTACACATTATCGATTAATGGAACCAAGAAATATTTTTCACAGCAGTATTTAACTGATGTAATCGTAAGTTTTTAAAATAAAGTAATTAAAGGTGTAACAAGGAGAGTGTGGTTCATATCACAATGTTAAAATCGGGCACTTTCCACCACAGAACTTAGGTGCACAATTTTTTGTCCCGAGAGTTGACCAATTTGGGCTTTGGTCCTTTTCTTACCTACATCCTACATCTATTTACTATTTCATTAAATTTAGTTTACTATCGAAAAACTCCTTATACTGGTCGAACTACATCGGAAAAACCTATTTTCGGGGCAGGTTAGGTTAGGAAATTCAAAAAAGGGCGCCGGCCGGGCATTTATAAAGTCCCCCCTAAAATCTCGGGGAAATATTCTCCACGCGCGCAGGGCATTTTCCAGGGGTCTGATTGTGTTTAACTAATTAAATAATGCAATTTGTTGCTTTTCATATAGTTTCCATTAATTTATCTTTCCATTAATTTTTATTTTAAGAAAATGCAATTTTTGTGGGGTTTATTATGTTGGTGCGTTAATTTTGTCCAGGAGTTTATATTTATTCATAGAAAGAGAACCTTAAAATTTAAAATCGTTTTGCATAAAAAACAAAACTGACAAATTTATCGTAAATACTTGAAAAGGATTTTTTTCTTTGTCAAAATTACATGTCCTGGGTATCAACCATCGAAATAAAATGTGACTGTGTGTTATCACAATAAATTTTTATTAAAATTTTTTTCCCAGTATTTTTTGTAATTGCTTACATATTGTGTTTTGATCAATTACAACAAATTACTGGAAAAAAATTTAAATAAAAAAATTTAAATAATAATAAATTTTTATTTAATTTTTTTTCCCAGTAATTTGTTGTAATTGCTTATACATATTATGTTTCGATCAATTACGACAAATTACTGGAAAAAAATTTAAATAAAAATTTATTGTGATAACACAGTCACATTTTATTTCGATGGTTGATAGGTACCAAGGAAAAAAAAACAGAACCTCATCTGAAAATAAAAACTGAATATTGTTAACTTTATCGAGGTTCATTGTGGGTAAAAAGTCTTGTGAAGTGTATAAGTATAAGAAATAAGAAGTACCTACTTTACTGATCTGAGTGTATTTATTATTCATGCTTGAAAATATTTTTTCGTTTGATGAAACAAGATATGATCGGTTAAAAAATATGCAAGTTAATAAAAACTGACCAACAGTAATTAAAAGATATAAAAAACATGATGTTTTTAAAAAATCGTTGATTTTTATCAGCCCTGATTTTGCCAAGGGGTATGTATGGGAAATTGTCACGATTTTCTACAACTTTGTTGCTGCGTCCGAATTAAACGTAATTCTACCGTGAAATGGAACTTTTCCTACGTAAATCGACCAGCCGAATCGATCTAGCATGGTCCCGAAGGCATAGCGCTCACCGGTTTCCTACAAATAATTTTTTTGAGATTTCGACCCCTCCATTTTTGAGGTTTTGGACAATTTTGGACATTGAATACGAAATTCTCGGAAACGACTGGACGAAATCGAATTTAACCTTTATTTCCGACATCTACGGGTTGAACTACGTCGGAAAGACCCATTTTCGGGGCAGGTTAATATTTTCGGAAAATCACAAAAGTGCGTTGGCCGGGCATTTACAAATTTTTAGAGGAATTTGGAGGCCGGATCCGTGTTCTGCGGGTCAATTTACGTCGGATAGGATGGTTTTGGAGTCGTCCAGGGCACGTTTAAAAAGTTGCCATTTTAGGTTTTTTTAGGCGATTTTCGGAAAAGTGCGCTGGCCGGGCATTTAGAAACCTCCAAGTTCAATTTCGACCGGATTTTCGGTTTCTACGGGTCAAACTGCGTCGGATAGGCCCGTTTCCGGCCAATTTTATTTTTTTTTGCAAAATGGTCAAATTTCAGTTAACAAAGGGGTTGACCCCCCGAAAATCTTCGAGGAATATTCGCCACACTCGCAGTTAATTTTTCGGGTATCTGGTTTCACCCTTACTTATACGTCTCGAGCCGCTGCGTCGATTGGCGCAAGGTAGGATGTTGTAGCTCTAACCGTTTCGGCGCAAATGGCCTTCAAAATCAGATCTAAAGTGAAAACTCGAAGTTCGGTGTTTTAGTTGTATCTCCGGATCGGCTGCGGACTGGCTGGAGGCTAGGAGTTTATATTTATTCATAGAAAGAAAACCTTAAAATTTACAATTTGAAAAGGGATTTAGCAGCTTTTCACAGAAATGACACTTTCAACTTTTTTCTTTTCAACAAATTTCCAGTTTCCGGCGAATTTTATTTTTAATGTTGATTTTGCGGCTGAGTTTAACGTATTTCTGCCGTGAAAATGCGCTTTTGCTACGTAAATCGACCCCCTGAATCGGTTTAGCGCTATTTTGAAGGCATAGGGCTCTACGGATTCAGCCAAATTTCAACAACGGGATTTTTTTAAACCACTACCTAAAGAAAATATCGCTACACCAATAAAAGTTGTACCAAAGTATGGAAACATTAAGATTTATCTTCTTTTGTTGGCCGCGAATCCTTACGTTGCACCTTTTTCTAAAAGTTTCCAATATATAGTTTCGTTGCTGTTTTATAGGCTGACTTTGGCCAAGACTTCTTGTCTCAAAAACACATCACAGAACAACCCTTCTTCATGATGTTAGCTCCACCAGCTTCTCATGAGCCATTCACACCAGCAGAGAGGCACAAAAATTATTTTCCTGGCGTAAAAGCTCTGAGGACACCATCATTCAACTATACGCCAATCAATGTTAGCAAATTTTCTTTTCGCCAGTAGGTACCTACTTTTCCAAATTTATTTTTGTCGATTTTAGAAACACTGGCTTCTTCATATGCCACCAAAACACTTGCCAGACAACGTTGATATATTAGACGAAATACAAAGGCATAGATTGCAGTCTTTGCTGGCGGTTGACGAAATGGTTGAAAATATTATTACGAGGTTAAAAAAATTGGGTGTCTTCGAAAGGACATATGTTATTTTTATGTCTGACAACGGTTTCCATATAGGTATTGAAGGATTTTATGTTTAATTCAGGAAACATGAGAATATCCGAGATTTTTTTAGGTCAGTTTACTTTACCCTGGGATAAGAGACAGCCATACGGAACAGACGTTAGGGTTCCATTGATAATCTCAGGCCCAAAAGTGCCGAAGTGCCTAAAGGAGGACCGCCCTGTATCAACGGTTGATATAGCACCAACTATTTTGGATTTGGCTAATATTAAATTGGATAATAATTTGAGTTTTGATGGAAGCAGTTTTAAAAATGATTTGTTCAGAAACGGAACAGAAAATATTTCTCTTAGTTACATTTTCATTGAATATTTTGGAGAAAGTAATTCTCCATCGTCTGTAGATGAAAAATGCAATTTACGGTATGACAGCAATGTTTCAGTAAGAATGTTGTTCACCTAATTATTCAAAAATATTATTTTTTTATTTTTATAGCATTGTTCACTTGATCAGTGGTGTAAGTGTCAGGATTCTAAGAATAACACCTATTCATGTGTGATGGAATTTTTCACTGAACATGAATTCAAATATTGCACATTTTTTGACAATAATGTAAGTCTTCTCTGTTTTTACATTTATATCTCGTAACAGAAGTGTATTTTTTTCAGCATTTTGTAGAAGCGTATGACTGCAAAGCAGACAAATTTGAACTACACAACCTTGAAGGCACCCTGAAGAAAAATCAAAAACAAAAATATGAAAAACTTATAGATACTTTTAGAACGTGTTCAGGAACAAGCTGCCATGAAATTGGTTTTGGATAAATATCTCTTTTAGGATCAACTCTCTAATTCTCTAGAATGTAGGGTGATTAATAAAATAATACTTATATTGCGTATGTAAACAAAATTTATTAATAAAACATTGGTAACAATACAATTTTCGGTATAATATGATTATAAAAGAAAACAAAAAAATCTTATCTTTAACGTTCCAATTCGTTATGCCTTCTATGTTTGAATAGAAGTGTGTATTTACATTTTTACAAATGTACATTTTTCTGGTAATCATTCACCCGCGCTATAAATTTACACAGTGTTTGTGAACAATAACAATTTCAAAAATGACCAGTCATGATGGTAATAATAAGTATTTTGATACAGGCGTTATTAAAAATACAATTATTGTTAATATTGTTATAGTAAGTGTCAAAAATGTCATTTCACTACAGCAGTGTTAAAAAAACATTAATAAAATATATGTATATGTAAAGTGGACTTACGCGTCTTACAATGTAAATAACTAGTAACACTGGCGTCTTAAAGTGATATTTTCGACATTGACAATAATGTTAAAAATTGTACTTGTAATAATGTCTCTAGAAAATAGAATATTTGATCTGTTTAGTCTTAAAAAAAATTGTATGATGTACAGGGTGACCGAAATTCGACTTCCCAGGCCTAAAGCGGGAACACGAAAACTCAAAATAAAATTTTGAAAAGGGGTTCTCAAATGGGACATACTAAGGTCCAATTATTACCGAAAATTAGCTTTTTTTATGTTTGGGAAAATGGCCGCTGTCACGTCATCGATATTATTTTCCCAGAAAAATACCAAAGTTAGTAACAAACACTATCCAAAAATTTAAAAAATGTTCCATTGCACAAGACAGCCTAGCATACTCTTAAATAATTTCTGACTATCAATTGTTTCCATGGCTAGCTAGATTTCGGAAAACCAATCCTGTTGCATCCATGTTTTTTACATATTTGACCATGGAAATCTTTTCCTACAGAAAATTGTTGATAGGGACTTTCAACATATAGAGAAAAAATGGTATGGTTATGGGAAAATAATATCGATGACGTCTCAGCGGCCATTTTCCAAAACATCAAAAGAGCTAATTTCTGGTCATGATTGGACCTTAGTATATCCCATTTAAGAATCCTTTTTCAAAATTTTATTTTGAGTTTTAATATTTGTTACCCGATGTTCAATTGTTTTTCTGAAAATGCCTTCACATAGCTCTGTTGTAACCCTACTACTTCTCTATTTAACAATTTTTTCTAGGTAAAAAAAAGAAAAGTTAAGGGGTATATAATAACATGAACGTGTTAAAGTATTTTATTTTTTTCTTACAAAATAAAATGCCACTTAACATTTTTCGAAATTTAGAGAATTAATTCAATTTTCGACATTTTTTTTTAAATAATATGAGATTTGTTACACAGGGTGTAACTTTGATTAGCACGCCTAACATGTTTGTTTTTCAATTTTTAATCACCAAAAATATTACCAAATGCACATTAAAAAAACTTTCATGGGAGTGCTTTAATCAAAGTTACATCCTGAATACAGAAAGAACGATGACTAGAAAAATTCTTATGAATGCCATATAAAAACTCCGACAACAATACTTTGTGTTGACAGTTTCATCATTCCCTGGAAATTTACAACACTCCCAACTTTGAGGGTTTTAGAATTTCTGGGAAGCTTTTTGTATAAATCGGCTAAACTGTAAGGTTTAGAACTTCTAGGATTTGGATATTTTTTAGTATTTTGTTTTCCATTCTCTACTACCTATCCGAAATTGTTATGGTCAATTTTATTGTGAAAGAAAAAATGCAACAAAACTGTTTATTTTTATAAAATTCTTTGGTTTATTTCAGGGACTCTTTAAAATAAGGGGACCCAGCATTATACTTTCCAAAGTGAGGCCTATTCTTTCCTCATTCTAATAGTATCAGTGATGCCAAGTATGCCATTTTATTGGAGAATCTATGAATATAAAACAGGTACTTTGATTGTTAGTAAAAATTAATAATGGTTTCCATGATTTCTAAAAATTATACTTGACAATGTTGCGTCTACAATTACAGAATACATAATGCATTAATTGTCTTGGTTGTGATAAAGTGTGTATATTGGTGAAACTAAGCAAAAACTTTCAAAGAGACTCTACCAACATAAATATGATTGTCGAATCATTAATATTGACAAACCTGAAAAAACGGCACTTAGTAAACATCATTTTGAGATTGGACATAATTTTGATTTTAACAACCCTCTTATTTATGACAGAGAAACCAGTTTATTTAAACGTAAGATGTTGTAAATGTTACATATTAATAAAAACAAAGACAAAACAGTTAATTTTAAAACAGATATCAATATATAATTTAAGCGTTATCTATAATAATTTAATTACAAATAGCCAGTAGTAGGTAAGGCGCCACTTGCGGCGCCCCCCTCCACTTTCCTCCTAGGCCCCGCCTCGCACGGATTGACGTTTTGACGCACGTTTTGACGCACGTTTTGAAGTTTTGACGCACGCATTGATGCACGGATTTACGTTTCGACGCACGTTTTGACGTTTTTACGCACGCTTTGACGCACGTTTTGACGTTTTGACGCACGCTTTGATGCATCGATTGACGTTTTGACGCACGCTTGAAGTGGGCGAGGCCTAGAGATGGAGGGGGAAAGGGGCGGGGCCTAGGAGGAAGGTGGAGGGGGGCGCCTCAAGTGGCGCCTTTCCTACTGCCAGTGACATCCTGTATTAGTTTAACAAATTGATCTGTCTGTATACCAGTAGTTTTTTACATTCGTTTTTATTGGTGGATTAAAAAAAGTTATAAAATTAGCCGAGAACTGTTTATCTGCACACTTGTCTGGAATTTTAAGCTGTATTGTCGTTCTGCGTTTGGTTCTTATAATGCTCTTAATCCTGTTTTTATCTTTTGAATTTTATATTATGTTGACTATGATGTTACTATTACATCGATAATTAGAAACAAGGTGAGTGATAATTTGTTTGTGCCTGCTTGTTTTTGGATTTTTAGTTCTTGTTGTCATTTTAATATCATTGTAGCCCTGAAGAAGCTTTTAATAAAAGGCGAAACGTTGGCAAGTTTCTATCTGGTTTTTTGTCCTAATCCGACTATTCCTGTTTTTGAAAAAAGAAAAAATAGAGGACACTATTATACATTATTATTGTGAATTATGATGGGAAATTTTTTGCCTCCTTTAGAATCTATGGCACTATCTATCACATAAAACCTGATGGCAGTTGGACACTCCCAGTTAACACAATGGCACCTAGCATATGCCAAAAATGTCCCGTCAATATGCCGTTAGGGAATATTATTTTATCATATGGATGGTACATACTTATCATATTCCTTCAATATTCCCTATAACACATATTTCTGGTTTGTCTATGGCACATGCTAAGCATCTTCCTCACCAGTATATTCCTCCAAAGTATGTGACAAATACATACCAAAAAACATATGTTTTACAGGTACCTTTGTCACCTGCCAAGTATGTGCCATAAAAGTGCATATAAAGTATATTCCTCCAAAGTATGTGACAAATACATACCACAAAACATATTTTTTACAGGTACCTTTGTCACCTGCCAAGTATGTGCCATAAAAGTGCATATAAAGTATATTCCTCCAAAGTATGTGACAAATATATACCAAAAAAACATATTTTTTACAGGTACCTTATGTAATTTTAATGTTTTAAGGAGAGTATGCCATGGAAACAAAAATAAGAGTTTTCCGTCTTTGTGTCAAAATAATTTATTGTTGGAGGAACATGGGTAGAATAGATAAATTTAAATTATGATTGCATTTATAATATTTAAAAATTTATAAATAAAAAAAATATTTATTTCTGTAATTTGATACGTCATATTTTTTAATTCTGAGCAAGTTTTTCTAACAAAATTTTTCAATATTTCGCACAGAAAATTAAGGCACTTAACCTGATGCGATTTTTATTTTTAAGCTGCTACCAGCGCCCTCTATAATTTTTTAAAGTCCAAAATACTAAAAATAGTTTTTGGGTGAAGCAAGAGCAGAATACAAAAAATTGTGTTTGTACTGTAAAAAAATGTCATATACACCTATAATACCACTTTGCCGTGGACACATTTTATGTATGCAGTACCTAAGCATAAGCATGTATGCCACAGAAAATATTTTCTGTGATGTATGCACTGATTGAAGGTTTAAATTGATATTTCCATTGGACGACTTCCCGATATATGTATAAACGCGAGGTCATGCGTAGAGCAGAGATCGCCCTGTATTCACACGAAGTCGGTGGCGACGGTGGCCGAGGAGCGACCGAGGAGACCCGAACAACGAGATAGGAATTGGGCAGCGTTGCCAGATCTACCGAAGAAACGGTTGAATGGTACACAGATAGTTTAGGGCTTTAGAGGCGAAATCGTGCGCGAGCCTCAGCGGCGGCGTAGCCCCAGAAAAGAAGGTTGCGGCGGCAAAGTTGCAGGCCTAACTTTCAAACCCCGCCGAAGGCGGGGGTGAAAAGCTAGTAAATATCTATATTCTACTCGTATATTGTTCCCCAAAATATTTAATATATTTTTAAAACATTAGTATAATTTTGATACGTTACTGTTTTACAATGAATTTTGTTGTATAACTTGTAACAAAATAATAAAATATAATAACCAGCAGTTCCGTAGGACTTGCGGAACTACCGTAGAATCGAAAGTCTGGCAACCCTGTGATCTTAATCCGTGGGGGGGGGGGAGCGCTGGTGATCGCCCACCGCGCCGACGCAAATCGGCATTCGCAAATTCGTTTGCTGTGTTCGCGTTGGCGTCAGGGTCAGGTCGCCATTCTTTTTTGTGTTGTAGCTTGGTTTTGTGCTTCGCCCAAAAGAGTAGCAAGGTAGGTAGGTGCTAGTGGTACTCACGTGGCATTTTTTCGCAAGTAAACGCGGGCATTTTACAAATGCTTGTAGATAGGTAATTATTATGCCATTTTTCTATAATCGTTTGTAATAGTAGTATACCTATTTCTAGCAAGTGGCGAAACGTGTGGGGTAGAACAGGTACTTTTTAGAACGCGGCTGCCATTTTGCATTTACACGAACGACGCGAAGCACTTTTTCGTTTCCGCACGTGTGGAACAAGGCTTTGACGAAGGCTTTGAGGATTGCATTTGCCTTTTTCTCAAAATAGTATCAAGGTAAGTTTACTTATTATTTATATATTGGCACCATGAGCGTGTGTTCTGTTTTCTAATCGAAGTGATAAAAGTCGTTCCGTAATTGATTTCGGTTAGATTACGGAACGATACAGAAAGTTACCGGAGATTATTGAAGTAATCGTGCTCTCGACCAGAATAAAGGTGGGTTGATAAACTATTCCATTGCCATTCATTGTTTAATGTCAATATGGATACAACCAAATTCTTTGTTAATGGTAACTTTAGTAAGTAAACAAAACACGTGTGAAGTTACAGAGCTACGCACCTATTGTTGACAATCCAATTTCCATTTTTCATTGTTGTGTAACCATCTCACTTCATGGTATCTATATTAAAAATTAAAAAATTGCATTGTCGACCATTCTGTTGTGTAGCAATCTCCTGCAAAAGCTGGTTTTTAATCTCTTGTTAACTTTTCTTATTTCTTTTGCAGAATGTTATGGTTATTGAAGGTGTATAGTAATTAGGGACACATATTATACCTAGATATATATAAATACATAACTTTTTATATTATGTGGGTGTATATTTTTTTTACCATACCCCAAAACCAGATTTTAGTCATATAACAAGTATGTACCAATTACATACCATGATGTTAATGTGGGAAGGTGAAAAGCATATGCTTTGATTCAAGATTCAAATGCAGTGTTCATTTTAGTCACGTTCTAAGTATATATACGAAAGTGAAAATTAAAATAAATGAAATATGAAAATCACATACTTATCATGTACTTTCATTTACGTGTAATGTTGGTTTTAGTCATATGACAAGTACATGAAGTGGCACATTCCTGTCACTTAGTTGTCACCTGAATGGGGTGCCCTGTAACATGTGCCAAGCATATACCTCAAATATGCTGTATGTTAAAAAAGAATATACTTGGAATGTGAACATTCTAAAATAGAATATGATTGGTATGTGCAAGTCATGAGAGTGTGCTATCTGGGCTGACATATAACATAACCTTGTACCAGCCCACTTATGTGGTCTCCTTCGAGTCTACAGAAAACAAACTTCCCCTCAAGGCTTCACTTTTCCTATGTGATAGACTGTGAAATGCTGGGTCCCCTTATTTTAAAATCCCTGGTTTATTTCATGTAAAATTAAGTAAGCAAACAATATTTCTGAATCTGGATCTTAAGCGGCACAACCACACTCCCCTCCCAACCGAGCCCAAGCACCCGCAGCCCCACCGGCCACTATGACTTGTCCTTCTTCAGCGCGAAGTCGAGCACCTTGCAGATATCACAATCGCTGTCGGCGTTGCACGAGCAATTGTCCTCGCACTTCTTCAGGTCATCGCACAGCTTGAAGTTCCTGAACTGCTTCAGCTCCATCTTCACCGTGCCGAGTTCGGCCAGCGTCCCCTCCAAGGCTGTGCCCTCCTTGGAGAGGGCCAGCTGCTACCCCTGCTGTCACATGAACACGTCCTGCAGGTCCGTCGCGTTGCCCAGCCTGCGGGAGAACACGCGACGTGTCAGGTTGTTCGCGTCAGCCACTCGCAATAATCTGATTTGGCTGTGGGAATTGAACGGGATGATTTCGTCAGCAATTTTGGTTTTCTTACTATGGCAGCTTTCCCTGATTCCGCGAATTCAAATCCACAAAAATTTTTCGTTCATATTGTGTTTATTTTTTCGTCATTTAAAAATTATATCTGCGCTAATCTTCAGCTAGAGCCGGGCCTGTACGTTTCCCGTTCCCAACGAACGCGCTTCGCGCGTCTTCGTCAGCTTTCGGCAACATTCGGCGGGGCCGCTTATTCCAGGGTTGCCAGATGCTACTACAATTACCTCAATTATCTATACAGGGTGTAACTGAACTCATGGTCAAAAATGAAACCACGTATTCTTGGAGTCAAAATAAGGCCACTTCATATATTTTTTTCTCCTACGGGCCATAGTTTTTTTTTATACAGAACGTACAAGTTTTTCAAATTTAAGGTTAATATGAAGCTTCTGAGGCCCCCAGTTGCGGAGATACAGGGTGTTATTAAAATTAATTAGTTCAGAAAAATATGAATACCCTGTATAATCGCATTTTTTAAATTTGTTTTGAATGGTAAATTCAATAGTTAACAAAAAGTATCTCTTAGTATTTTTTCATATTCTCAGCCGTTTCTTAATTATTTGCAAAGAACTGCAATGCTGCAATAAACAAGTCATTTTAAGAATAAATCTAACAATCTGTAGAAGTCAATTAAACTTGGCATTATTTGAATCATTTGGCTGCTAACTTTGCACTAGTATCAATATTTTGAAAAATGATATTTTCATTCGAAGAATTGACTGATATGCACTTTTGCTATGGACTTGCCAATGGCAATAATAAACATGCGGAAACGCATAGTTGCGGGTATTGAAAGAGACGGCGGTCATTTCGAACATTTAATAATTCAATTTTCTAATAGCATTATGTTTCTTTTATTATCATTTTTGCTTTTGTATTTTGTTAAATAAAGTTTAATTGACATCCACAGATTGCTAGATTTATTCTTAAAGTGGCTATATTGTTCATTGCAGCGTTGCCGTTCTTTGAAAATAATTAACAAACCGCTGCGAATATGAAAAAATACTAAGAGATACTTTTTGTTAACCATTCTATTCACCACTCAAAACAAATAAAAAAAATTCGATTATACAGGATATTCACATTTTTCTGAACTAATTAATTTTAATAACACCCTGTATCTCCGCAACTGGGAGCCTCAGAAACTTCATGTCAACCTTAAGTTTGACGGCTCATCTGCTCATGTGACACGCCAAATATGAAGAAAATATCTCATATACTTCTAGAGATACTAAGAAATATGTGTATTTTTCTCCAAACTTCTACGCTCTGTATAAAATAAACAATGGCCCGTAGGAGAAAAAAATATATGAAGAAGTGCCCTTATTTTGACTCCAAGAATACGTGGTTTCATTTTTGACCATCAGCTCAGTTACACCCTGTATACTCCGTAATTCATTAAAAACTATGGAAATATATAGATCCCAATAAATCTCAAGAAGTTTTCGTTAGTTCAAAAATTTCAGAATACCTATAAATGTAGGAGCTACTAAATTACATACTAAATGAAAATCTGGGGAACAAACAAAACTAAATCAATCTAACGATTTTCAGACGCGTAGAGTTGGCAACCCTGGTCAGTATGTGCCGAGCTGCGTTAGGTTATGTTGAGATCTAATAACCGAAATTTTAAAAAGAAAAGAATAATACGTAAGCATGGGATCACAGAAAATATACGCGTATATTTTCTGTGCATGGGATAAAATATTTACTAGGCACAAAATGGATTTGTATAAAAATAATGAATGGTTAACGGAGTGCCAAACCAATACTTCGCAGGCAATGACCTTTCAGGCACATATCTACAAAAAAATGTTCAATTCCCGTAGCCTACTTAAATATTTAGGTATGTTAACAAGAGAAACCAGACACAGACACGCTATCAATGGGCTAGTATGATTAAAATTTTAAAATTGAAGGTAGTAGTAATCTTCTTTATCGACATGTGCGGGCTAACTTCAAGGCACCTATACTCTACTCAAACTAAACGCAAGCGAAACATAAACTCAAGTTGTTGCATGGCTAGAGCGTGATACGCACGTGATCGGCTTGCTATTGGCTAGCCGGCAATAAAGTCTGGCCCGGCGGGCGAGAGCAGCGAGTCGGTGTTTCTTACAGAGGTGTATTGAGATGCAAGTGGACCTTTATTTTTTCCTGATATAATTCTTTCGCTGTTTATTAATTGTTGGAGCTACGATTTGTGTTAATAGTAGAAATTTGCAGGTAAGTGAATGA
This sequence comes from Pseudeuparius sepicola, assembly GCA_963920635.1. Lineage (NCBI taxonomy): Eukaryota > Metazoa > Arthropoda > Insecta > Coleoptera > Anthribidae > Pseudeuparius > Pseudeuparius sepicola. The sequence goes on from OY987307.1 coordinate 28,389,888, forward strand.
CTAGGTGTGCCATAAATGTTTGTTTTTAAAGTTCTTAATACTGGGGCATATTATTTTAATATTTTATATTATAAAATTCATAGAGATCGTCCTTAATGCGGTCCTGCCTCGTATTAGCCCTCAGAATTGTTCACGTGCTTCCATTAAGTAAATGTTTACGGGCCACTTGCATATAGTTTGAATAGAGTGTAATTGTAAGCAATTTGTGATTTGATATCATAACCTTAATTGTTTAACAAAGAAAGATTTTTAGTACCTATAATTATAAATAATAAAGGATGTTTTAATGGCATATCAGGTAAATCACGATAGACTTACCCACGGTATGTCATTGCGCATCTTGTGACGCGTCAGTTGCGAATCAGAATTTAAATCGCTCATCCACATGTTTTACACAGCAATAGATACTTTTGTATGGTTTTTGCTTATTTTAAACGTTTTCTTTCAAATAAATGTTGTTAAAAATATGTAGATTATATTACTAGATAAATGAATGAATATTCTGTTGATAAAAACACATTTAATTTGATAATTATAATTTTACAAATAATTTGTTTTCTTTGTGTTTTAGGTATCTAAATAATACATTTATTGTAAGTAAGGTGAATTTCACTGATTTCACTGCAAAGAGTTATTTATCAATAATAAATTATTAGCCTGTCCTTGTTTATTTATTCTTGACTGACAGTTGTTTACAGTTTTTTCTTGACACATTAAACTGTAAACTATAAAAAATCGTAAAACCCAACCGCAGCCGCCCATTATTTTGAATTCGTGATTCGCAACTGACGTAGATGCGCAGATTTGCCTTGTTTTCGGATTCGTTTCTGACATACCGTGGGTAAGTGTATCGTGAGGTAAATAATATCAATTAAAAAAAATGCACTCCGGCCGGGACTCGAACCCGGGACTCCTACTGTAGCCGTAGGCACTTAACCAACTAAGCTACCGGAGATACGGGTTCCATCGGCTAGGTGTTATTTATTTCAATTGACAGTAGTTATTAGCGGTGAGATGTAGGGGACTTCGGCGTCTTCTACAGCTACTAGAAGGGGTTAGAAGATGTAGGGTAACCATTCACGATTATTGGTTATGTGAACTTCCTATTTGTTTATCAATACACAAAATTCGACATTTAGCGACATAATCCAACGTGGAAATTCTAACCTACAATGTCAAGCCAAGAATATTAACAAAGAAAGATTTTTAGTATTAGATATTAGCTAAATGATATTTGAACTATTTAATAATTATTAGAAAATTAAATAATAATACATAAATAAACTAAAATCGATAACTTCAAGGACTGTCCCCACAAAAGGAAGGTTTATTTTGAATTCTTCTTCTTTTAGTTTGATTTTTTCGCTTGTTCAACCTCATTTCATCACATTACTTCTGTTCAACTCCATATTTTGAGAGCAAAAGGATTAGTACCTTAAAATTTTGGATTCTAGTTTATTTAAACAGCCTGCATGAACTGAAGAGAATGAGATATGCCTGGGATAACTACTAAATCTCTATTCCTGTGCCTGCATGTTGTCTTATTATTATCACGTGACCACTTACCTTGCGGCCATCTCGTCTTCGAAGGTGACCATCTTCTCTTTCTGCTTTTGGCTTTGGTTCTTTCTAGGTACCCTCACAGTGAGGGGCAGAAAAGTGGTACCAGTCACCGGACCATCTGCGGCGATGGAGAGATCGAACTCGCTCACGCTTCTGGGCACGAAATATTCGATCAACGGCTCGGCACCTGCATAGACAGAATTATAAAGAAGTATGTACCTACCAATACTAAATTATAGTATATTACATGTCGAGGTGGAAAGACTTTTATTACAGCCGAGGGCTAAAGTTGGCAACCGAGGCGAAGTTTAGGTCAGCTAACGGCCTGAGGCTGGAATCAAATTTCCACCGAGGCATGTATACTATTTTGTTCACAACCATATCAGTTATATATTTTTTTTGAAATTTGGCGAATGCACTGGGATAGGGATATGCCCATTTATTTACTAACGATAAGTAGGCCAGGGAAATTACGGTAAAAAATAACGAAACCTAGACAAAATTCATGACCGCATTTTTATAATGCCGTCACAAAATATTGGTAATAAATGAACGCCAGAATTATTGTTTTTTTATACAAAATAAATATAGGCGTGTGGGCGTTTTTTAGAAAAATATATTTTCTTGTTGTAATAAAGACGGCATAAATATTAACTGCGAATTTGAAGCTGCATTTATTAGTAAGTAAGGTATATAAAGTTGAGATTTATAAATTAAACAGATTACGTTTGCGCAAGTATCCGAATGATGTAAAAATTACATTTTTCATAATATTTTGTTGGGCAAAAATATTAACTGCGTTTTTATTATTCATAATTACCTTAAAAATCAAGTATTAACAGTTTTTTCTGAAATTAAACATATTGTTTCGCCAGAAATAGCATTTTAAAGAAATTTTAAGCTGTCTTTTAGAGCAAAATTATTAACTGGCTGATTTTTGTTAAACTTTGTAAGTGGATACTAAGACTTGTTAAATTTTTTGAAATTAAACAAAAATTGGTAACGGAAGTATTTTGAAATGACAAATGACAGTTGACCTACATGCGCCGTAAATAAATGTTTAATTTCGCTATATGTGATTTAATATAGTTATATTGTAAAAAGTTAAACAAAAAAAAAACAGTTAATATTTTTGCTTTCCTAAAGAAATGACAAGTGACAGTTGACCTATATGCGCCGTAAATAAATATTTAATTTCGCTATATATGATTCAATATAGTTATATTGTAAAAAGTTAAACAAAAAAAAACAGTTAATATTTTTGCCTAGTCTATACCAATGAGAAGTGACAGCTGACGTACATGCGGCTCAGATAAATGTTTAATTTTGTATGAGTTACATTCTATTTGTAAAGGGGAATGATCATCTGCAATAAAAACGTAGTTAATATTTTTGCCTTTTGCCGAAATAGAAAATTATCCGATTTTTATCCCTCTTTGTCGATCTAAGTTACTTCCATACTCTTAAAATGTGTAATTTCTTAATATATGTTAGTAATGGAAGTTTTTTTACCTAAAGAGTCTAAAAAAAACCAGTTAACATTTTTGCTCGAAACTTCTAACGAAAAATAGGTGTTTTTTGAGGTAACTCAAAGGTTCCATTTTTTCGAAATGTTTAATTTTTGATTTCTACCAACGTATTTACTTATAACTTTGATATGGTAAAACAAAATTGCAGTTAATATTTTTTTCTAGGTCAAATTCTATTTTCCCTGGCCTAAAGATGGATTTGAAAGAAACAATTGCCATTATGAGGGCATTTAGTTGTCAGAATTAGTAATTATTTTAAAAACTTGCTTGTTGTTTGAATAATAGTTATTTACATTGCCAGATGCGTAAGTATACGCGAGCGTTGCATCGGTCACACATTATTTGTTATAAACAGTTGAACTTCAGAGCACTTGAACACAAATAACTATTTTACAATATACTAGTAGGTATATTTTAACCACAAAAATCTCTAGAATACATATAGTATTTTAGCAACTTTTTGACAAAAATTTGCATACCATTTTCGGAGAAAAAAAATTAAATACTGCAAAAAGCAAATTACCTAATCCCTACTAGATGCTTATCTGGACAAGAGTTTCCGCTAGTCAAGAAAAACTATAATAGTTATTTACATTGAAATATGCCTAAGTGCGTACTTTTTTGGCCGATGAGGTTGTTTAAAAGTACCTCCGAGGCCAAAAAAGAGCTTACGCATCGTGCAATGTATTACATTTTTCCTGCTACCGACAATTTCAGGTTATAGGTAGGCTTTGACTAAGGCTCTAAATACATATGGAGTAGATTGTGAGTAATAATGATCATCAAAATAACCTTTGTTCAATTACTAAAAAAAGATAATCAGTGATAAATATAAGAGGCAGAATGCAGCGATAATAAAAAAAAAATAAAAAAATGTTGAGCTTTGTGTGGGACTTGAACCCTGGATCTACGAATTATTAATCGCGTACTCTCACCCTACTGGTAGCAAGGTGCCCGTCAAATTTGTTCTGTTATGACGCCAGAGAAACATTGATCTTATTAATTTTTCTTTGGTATAATTCGTGCTATTTATGATCAAAACCAGTTTGTAAAACGATTGTTGTGAAACCTGTTAAAATTTACCCAAGATTCGTGTTGCTACATATATTTTATTAATGGTTTTAAGGTCCTTGTTCAAAGGGTCTATGCAGTATAGACACAGAATAAGGTATAGAGCAGTCTGTACTTTGGCTTAATTTATCTTTTCTAATAAATGATCAACCCTCATTTTAATTATAATTAGATATATTTCTGAACTTTATTTCAATAATTGGGTACCCAAGTAAGTAGGTACGTTTGTTTAACAGACAATACAAGCAGTAACAAGTGACAAAATGTACACGGAGGTATAAGTATTTATAATAAGTACGATTCCTGGTGTAGATAGGTACATTTTCGACAAATAATATGGTAAATTTGGGAAAATAGAGGGGACTACATTTTGTTGTAAGTCGAATTTTTGTGAGAATTTTTCGCAAAGTGCGCCATCATATCTTCCCTTATATGGTTAAATTTTCTTAAAAAATACAAACAACAAGCGAACAGAGAACAGCATGTTGTGAAGGAGAGTAAATGGAAATGGCAGTTAGGGTCAATTTCGTAATACATTCAACTAAAGCCTGGTTCATACAGCTTCTTTATCTTTTAATTTTACTTTATCTTTAAGAAATAACCAACGGCATTTGCCCCCTTATTTGAATTGACCAATGACATTTAATATTTCTCAAAGATAAAGTAAAATTAAAGATAAAGAAACTGTATGAACCAGGCTTTAATCATCTTTTGACTTTAACATTAGGTAAAGAAAATTTTGCAACAATACTAAACAATAGCAACAATACTAGTTAGAAAGCTCCTTTAATTTTAAAGGGTACTTTAGTACTTTAGTTTGTCTATGCAGTTGGCCCTTAATCAGTTTATTCTTAAATATTCGTCCTTTGGAAAGCCCAAAACGAATACAAGTTGACCGCTTTTCGTCAAGCAAAGAAAACATAGCTACTTCAAGTTATTATTACGATTTGACTTACAGACAGGTATATATCTAAGTTCTGGCTTCCCTCGACGGTTCTAAGCATCTTGAGGCTTGAAATTGCGATTTTTCACTTCGAAATTTTAGAGAAATGTTTCATTTTTTCACAAACAAAACTAATTTATAAAAAAGCTGTCGCTAGCACTTCGGGCTGTCTGTTTCCATCCAGAGACACACTGCCTCGTCGTAGCAATCTGGCGACGATAGCACTACCCGCACTACACAAATTAATTCTGGTAAATTTCTTGTTAAATCAACTGACAGGGAGTGACAGGCCACGCCGCGCAGACCCGCAAGCCATGTTGCCAGCTTTCTCAACTTCAGGGCTTTCTTAGAGCCGGCTGTGGCTATATATTCCTAAATTTACTGATGGTACCTACTCAGAACGCTGAATTTGATGTGTGATGTGTGTTTGAGATGTCAAATTCAGCGTTTCCGGTAAATTTCGGAATAATATAGAGTCTGTTCATCGTGAATATGCCGCGCGCCATCTATTAATACAGATATGTATTCACTATAGCGGCCTGCAATATTTACTCTCTCCAGTCTAGAGTGGAAATGTTCAACTTTCTGAATGTTTTCTTAAGTAAATCAAATTGAATGCAACAGGAACAGGTATGGTTGTGAACAGGGACTCTTTAAAGTAAGGGGACCTAGCATTATACTTTCCAAAGTGAGGCCTATTCTTTCCTCATTCTAATGGTATCACTGGTGTCAGTGATGCCAAGTATGCCATTTTATTAGAGAATCTATGAATATAACAGATACTTTGATTGTTAGTAAAAATTAATAATGATTTCCATGATTTCTAAAAATTAGACTTCACAATGTTGTGTATACAAGTGCAGAATGTGACAACTGTCATAGTTGAAATTGATTTCCAGCAATTATTTCCACGAATTTAAGTAATAAGTATGGTAAGTTAGTAGTGTCTATTTTGCTTATTTAAGAATTTGTCGCTATTGCACCTTGTTACCAGGTTCCTTAATCCATTTGTAATATGTATACTTGACCTTTCTTCCCTTGTTGAATGTATCTACCCAAAGAACTTTCACAGATTTCGGGATGGACTAATAAGATTAAGTCTAGTAGTTCTAATCATGTAGTTTTTCTCGGCGTTCATTGTAAAATGTTTGTAATTTTATTTCTCTCCCAAGGTATCTCACAAACTTGAAATAAACTTGTAGTCGTAGATAAAAACTCGTTAAAAAAAGACCTGACTGAAGCTACCTGCTTAATAATTTAAAATTCACGAAATACGATTTTTGTTTTGAACTACCTACTTATACGTAATGCCCACGTAATGGGAATTGTAGGATTACTAAAGGTGATACGGGAAAAATCTGGTTGTAATTATTGGGACTACTACAGGCGGCCGCATTACCTTTAATTGACACATCTGAGTATCTGGAAGTTAGGAAAGTTAAAAATTGTAAATTATGATGGGAAATATTTTGCCTCCTTTAGAATCTATGGTACTGGCATGTCACATAAAACCTGATGGCAGTTGGACACTGACGTATAACATAACCTTGTATCAGCCCCCCTTGTGGTCTCCTTGGAGTCAACAGAAAACAAACTTCCCCTCAAGCCTTCACTTTTCCTATGTGATATAGACTGTGACATGCTGGGTCCTCTTATTTTAAAGAGTTGTGAATAAAATAATTAGGGTATTTTCTTCCTATTCCTCGGATCTACCCATGCCTGTGGACCTCCTGGCTGGCGTGTTCCTGCCGAAGCCCCCCGCCCCCCTCCTCGGCAAGCTGTTGTGCTGGGGGGCCGCCAGGTGGGTGGGGGGCAGCCTCCTTGCCACGGGAGCTGCTCCCTCCGTCGCCGGTCGTTGTCAGGACCCCGCGCCTCCGTCGTCGTTCATCTTGATGTTGTTCAACGCCGAAGAGTTCACCGGCTTCGAGCACGATGCCCCCAAATACCTGGCGAAAGGGGGGGAAGAGAAAATAGCGTGTCGGGCTGAGAGGCGATAGAAAAATCGGAGCGGAACGCTTACCTAAATAAGCTGATGACTTCGTCCTGTACCAGACTGAAGCACATAGCCACCAGGGCCATGCCGGTTAGGATGTATGCGGAACATGCACACAAAGATATGTCCTCCGCTTTCTGGCCTGGCACCAGGTCGCCAAATCCTATTGTGCCCAGGCTGGTGAAGCAGAAGTAGCTACCTGAAAAGATATATTTATTCGAGAATGCAACGGCTGCCAATATGAACCAATGAAATGACATAATTTTTGAAATATTAACCAATCGGGTGATGATTTCGGCGATTATTTCCCTCATACTGCTTGCATCCAATATGGTAGCTCCTTCCATAAAAATCCAACCAATCATATGCCTCTGCTAGCGATAATTGCACTTGTGCAAATTATCGTATGTAATATCACTAGTGCCAGAAATTTTATCGATAATTTTTCGAAAGCGCTATTTTGCCTAGAAAGATCACGCTTCCCTCTCTGGATTTTATCAGAAAATAAAAGCCCAGTTTGTACGAGTGGTTTTGCTAATGGGCAAAAGAGGGTTTGAGAATAAAATTATCTAGAAAAATTTCCGGCACGAGTGGTATTTGTCGAGATTATTTCACGAATACGATTTAATAATTTCTATATTGATTTTTTCTATGTTTACATTTCCAAAACGACTCATTTTGAACGAGTTTATTGACAGCTTCGACTGTGTGAACAAACATGACGCTTGGGTATTCAAGGCAAATGCGATTATACCCAAGAACGTTAAACCAGACAGGATAGCTCAATCCGAATGGTGTAATGTTCGCGGCGCCCACCGAGGGCGTGACGTCACCGTTAGACGTCGTTAGGTGAAGGTTACATCGTACGCCCGTTGTTTACCTTTGTTTTTCTAGTTTTCTATCGTATTTCTTTCTGTTTTATTTTATTATTGTGGGTTTTTTGAGTTTTACCTGTTATAAAGTGTGTCTGTGTGTTGTTTTTTTTATTTTTGTGCCATGTTTATTTATTGTTCAGAGACACTAAGTGCCTGATACTTGAATTTCTACAGAAGGGAAGGTGAGCATTTCTTGACATATTATTAATAATAAAAGTACGAGGTTGATAATATACTACTTTACAAAATAGTCCTAATCACGAAAATATGCCGGGGACTAGGCCAGGGGGAACAAGGTGTGCCGTGTATGGGTGTAATAACCCTTATGCTACAAAAGCCCAAACTGGGCAGAATATCATAATTCATGCTTTTCCAAAACCAAAGGACCTTTTCTCTAAAACTATACAAAGTGAGTGGATATCAAGGTGCAAAAGAAAAGACAAATTCAACCCTAACACTAGCCATATATGTTCACAACATTTTGTAGACAATGACTACGAAAGAGATCTTCGAAATGAATTATTAGGTAAGTAACATTTTCTTTGCTAGCTAGCCATCTGAAAAGTGCAAGAATATAAATATTTATATATTTTTTTTAAATTTAAGGCTTACCTTTAAGAGAGCATTTAAAAAAACGCAGTTTCTACATTAAAATGCCTTCCACAAAAACTATTACTGAAACAACCTCGGCAACAACTATAATACATCACGTTCTGATAGACTTACCGAAAGACAAAGAAAGGAAGAAATAGAAAAATTACTTGTTGATTTGTCTGCAATAGAAGGTGGGGAAACTGCAAATTTAGAAGGCAGTTCTTTCCCAGCGACACTTACTGAAATTGGAATTCCCCGACAAGCAATTATTCAGGAATCAGATGAAGTTTTTAAAAAAGAAGTTAACATGCCTCTTGTAGTTATAAAAGATTTTTTATAAATTAAGAACTATTATTATAATCAATTTTTGAAATTTAAAAGCACGACATAATAATACTTCACAAAGAAATAGTTCTGTGGATCCTCTTCGGAAAAAACGCGGAAATTAAACAAAATTATAAATTAGAATATTTATTATTTATGAATTATGAATAAATAAATGACTACCTATGTTTTCAACTGTGTATTAATTTGTCTTGGAGCATTTTATCAGTGTTTTTTTTATTATTGATTCACCATTCACATATTATAATATGAATATCATAATCCAAAAATGCTCTTCAAAATCAAACTAACACAATTGTTAACAGAATAATTCTGTATAATATATTATAATCTGTGTGCCATAATAAAAACTATTTAAGGCAAAATTCGCACCTTCTGAAAACACATTTGCTGCAATAATGCGCTTTTTTCTCGTATTGGTTGGAGAAATTGTCATAAAAAATTCGTGTTCAAAAAACGAGAACTTTATTGACTTCATCCATTTGTTTACAATCCTTAAAAAATAAATCCGAAAAAGCAAAAGCATCTAAAGCTCACTTTTTGTTTTTATGAACTTTAAAAGAAAAGCACAAGTCGCTTTCTGAAGGCGCGCGATTGGGTGTTTCGTGGTGCGAGTTTACGCAGTACGTCTAACTGTGACGTCATCACGTCGGGCGGCTCGGCGGACAGATTCGCGTGATTGAGCTATCCTGTCTGGTTTAACGTTCTTGGATTATACCTACACCCTGTCAGAGTTGGTTTATTTTCTGAATGTGTCATAAATTTAAACGGAGGCGGAAGTCTAAATAACAAGAATTTAGCAATGTAAAAGTTATATAAATTCATTGATATAATGCTTAATAATACCGCAACATAATTTATAAACTGCATAATTTAGAACAGTGTGAAACACACAAACTTTAAGAAGTAGGTACGTGTTTGTATCCAACAGATTCGCGGTTGCTAAGCAACGAAGTGATAATTTGCACAAGTGCAATTACCGGTAATTGCACTAGTGCAAATTATCGCTAGCAGAGGCATATCATTGGTTGGATTGTTATGGAAGGAGCTACCTTATTGGATGCAAGCAGTATGAGGGAAATAATCACTAGTAATCGCCCTAGTGCTTGAATTATTGCCGGAAATTCTTCGAGTACACGAATTTTCTTAAAAAAATCTTGTTAGAGAAAAATTTCCGGATATTAATTCAAGAACCTACACGCAAATGAAACGAAATTATTATCAAAGTTTTGTTAAGTATATGTTACAATGACATAATAATGACATCTGTCAAAAAATTTCCGCTGTCTAGGGCAAGTGAGAATATTTCCGGAAATTTTTTGAGTTGCCATGACAACGTAGCAAAAAACGAGCCTCTGATTGGTCAAAAAAGGTAGGTATGGAATTTTCACTGAAATCCTACTATCTTAGTCACGTTCTAGTTATGCCAAACCAATATTGTGGCAGTTAAAACTGATAACCCGATAACTTCTTCGCATTACCAAATTTAATATAGGACTAGAAGATATGTTTTCAGTTAACACATTGATCGTTAAATATCTATTAGCACAAAAAACATATTCAGAAGTGAAAGCTCAACCTAAGTGACAGCCGTCAAATGGACTTTAACTTTTAAGCATGGTAATTAAATTTATGTACGGCTAGTAAGTAAAACATTCATATATGACCTCAATGGTCTAGGGGCATGATTCTCGCTTTGCGTGCGAGAGGTCCTGGGTTCAAATCCCGGTTGTGGCTGCTTATTTTTATTTTTTAAATTACATTTTCGAAGAAGGGAAATATTTATAATTCTTCTAGTTAATTTATTCCTAAGAATTTGGGTTGATAAATTATGGCTACATGCACACTGAATAATTATTAAACAATTTGCAATTGTTAAATTCTCTTTTTAAATACAACTAGTAGTATGCCGAATAATAGATAATACCTTTCGTTAATTTATTACTCATTATAATCCCAATGCTAAGAAAATACCACTCCTGCTGGGCAGTCGTGGTATTTTCAGCTTTGGGATTATAATTCGTAAAATTAACGAAAGGTATTATCGATAATAGGCACACCACTTGTTATATTACCCCTGAAAATTCAGCGGCTGCCAATATGAACCAATGAAATGACATAATTTGTGAAATATTAACCAATCAGGTGATGATGATGATAATGAGGTAATTATTTCTGATAGTAGTTATTAATATAGAAGTAGTATATAGTAGTAATTTACTCTTTAATTAGCAATTATTATGTAACTTTGGTAAAAAACAAATTAAAATGATTGTTTGCATATATAGCTCATGGTTTTACAACACGGATAATAATCTACGAGAGTGAAAGTCAAGGGCTTTTGGTGCATTTAGATATCTACCGGTAAAATTTTCGTAAATGACAATTATTTCTTATTTGGCTGCCTAGATACAACTAAATTAGATTGAATAAAACCATAAAACTTCCTTATTTTAAGGCAGTTACGTTTAATCACTTAAAATTGTTAGGTATAAAACCCTCCAAACTGTCCAAACCAAAACCACTTTTACCCTGAAGGACTGTGTAAGAACAAAATCTCTTTTGATGGCCTTAACCCACTTTTTCCTTAAAATGGGGTCTTTAGGGAAGGAAAAAGCGGACACTTTAGGACACAACCTAAAACCTATAAACTAAAATTGAATTTTAATCACTTTATTCTGAATTACTGCTGTTTTGGCACCACATTTTGTATTACTAAAAACACAGTCCAAAACACAATGAACAAAACAAGCGTTCTTTAAAACAGCAAAATCGCCTGACAAGTAAACGTAAACAACTAAAAAAGCTACCACGCTGTGATGACGTAGTGACGTTTCGCGTCGCCAGCTGTCGGGCCTTTATCGTTGCGACGGTGCCGCTCTTACTCACCCTCCAGCAACGACCAGTTCTCCAACCTGTGGAACATCACCGCGCCGGAACAGATGTACGCCAACACTATCGCCAGGCACAGCGTGACCGGAACTCTGACGGGACTCGCGCACGGGCAGGCCGGCTTGCCGGACGCGGCAACGCCGCACGCCCTGCCGTAGAGCCGCCTGAAGCTCCTGGCCAGCACGTCGCCGGTCGTAGAGAGGTAGAGCAGCATCAGCGGTATGCCTATCAGCGCGTAGAGGATTGTTACCAGCTTGCCCCACGGTGTGTGCGGCGAGACCGAACCGTAGCCTGGAAGAAAATGTGGGGTTAGGAGAGTTTCGCGGTGTTGTCAAGCATCGATAATTTTCCGTAGGTTTGGGGAGGAGTGTGAGCTGGCAAAGAAAGTGACAAGGTGTTTCAAAATAGGTACAGATAACCTACCTACTCTACTACTCTACTAGTCCAGTTATAAATTTTTGTATGTACCACGTCGCATCTATACCTACTGCTTTTCTCATTATGGATCTATTCTTACATATTGTTGGCCAGACGACTTTTTTAGAACTGCCAGATCAGAATATGCTCAAGTGTAAAATCAAACAACATATACAGGGTGATTCACGTAAGTGGTTCATTAGAAGTTTACGGGGAAGGAGTGCGAATTTTAATTTGAAATTTTGGTCACTAATATAACAGGTTGTAAACTTTCTTTCTAAAATATTTTCAATTTCCGATCACTTCCGGTTATACCGGAAGTCGATAGCAACATTGTTATTTCAAATAGAACACCCGATATATTATTACACCATTTGGTTCCCTATTAAATTCCAAATCTTTTTTCTAATTATAATGTGTACCCTATTCCTAACCCTTTTTGAGATATTCGATAATTTTTGATTTTTTTGAGTGTTGCAGCCATCGACCATAGTGATCATAACTTTGAAATTTATGAATTTGGAAAACTGAAATTTTGGACTGTCGTAGGCGAAAGTCAACTTTATTTAATTGTCTGTATGCCATTTCAAAATATTGTACAGGGTGTTCGGGAAAAAATTCCCAATATCAACATCGAAAAATTGAAAAATCTCATTTTTTTCAAATGGAACCCATATTTTTTTTATTGCACCATTGAAATGCCTGTGAAAATACAGTTCAAAAAGATATAACACACTATATGTCTAAATGAAGCGGTTGCTTCGTTATTACGCAAAATACTTACGTATTTTTGCTGCTCCATATCAAGAAACAACGGACCTTTTCTAATAGGCGGCCATGGATTTTTCATTTGTGATTGTCATTTATTGTGTTCCAAATATGATCTTTGGTTCCAAACAATAAAATATTAACTGTTGACAAGAATGGCTCAAATTAACTATTATAACGAAGATATTTTGAATACGTTTTACACTCATAGAGAGTGTAAAAGAATTTTGGAACAATTAATGAAAGGCATTCACATTTACCACCTTTGACGAAAAGAAAATTCAGAAACTTCGAACGAAATTTCATAGTCCATGGCAAACAAAGAGAAGCAAATATAAATACGTAACCGGTAAATATCATAATTGAATAAAGTGTTTTACTTATATGTAGTTTCTTGTTTTTTCCTCTAGTACCTATTATTATGTAATTGTTAGTATTATTTAATTTTGTATTGTTGCTTCTCAGGGAAAAAATATTATTAAATAGCCCTTAACCTTGTCATATAATTGCGGTATTTCATTTTCCATGGCCCCCTATAATGTGACGCTCCTTGAGAAATGGCATCTTTGTTGATACAGAGCAGAAAAAATAGGTTTTTTGCGTAATAACGAAGCAACCGCTTCATTTAGACATATAGTGTGTTATATCTTTTTGAACTTCCTTTTCACAAGCATTTCAATGGTGCAATAAAAAAATATGGGTTCCATTTGAAAAAAATGAGATTTTTCAATTTTTCGATGTTGATATTGGGAATTTTTTCCTGAACACCCTGTACAATATTTTGAAATGGCATACAGACCATTTAATAAAACTGACTTTCGCCTACGACAGTCCAAAATTTCAGTGTTCCAGATTCATAAATTTCAAAGTTATGATCACTATGGTTGATGGATGCAACAGTAAAAAAAAACAAAAATTTGCGAATATCTCGAAAAGGGTTAGGAATAGGGTACACATTATATTCAGAAAAAAGATTTGGAATTTAATAGGGAACCAAATGGTGTAATAATATATAGGATCTTCTATTTGCAATAACAAAGTTGCTATCGACTTCCGGTATAACCGGAAGTGATCGGAAGTTGAAAATAATTTAGAAAGAAAGTTTACAACCTGTTATAGAAGTGACCAAAATTTCAAATTAAAATTCGCACTCCTTCCCCGTAAACTTCTAATGAACCACTTACGTGAATCACCCTGTATACCCAAGTGTAAATCAAACAACGTATATACTTGTAACTAACTTGCTCTGAATAAATATTGTTATTATTATTAACAAACAGTGCGTTAAAGTCTGTTTTAAAAAACGAATTTTATTAATAATACCTATTTTTTAAGATATACAGGGTGACCCATTTGAAATGGAAGCGTGGAGACTATGGAGAGGTCACAAACTGTTGTATTTTGGTGCAAAATTTCGAGGCCTTATCTCAATTTTCAAGGCCTACTACAATTTTTTTCTCACAAACAAATACGAAAATCGTTTAGCAAGTTTCGTTAAAAACAACTGTGTATTTTTCACCAAAATTTCTACTGTCTACAAAAAAATTATTCAGAACATTTTGACAGTAAATATAACCTTTTTGCCTACCAACAGGTAAGGAAAACTCTTGCAAATTTATTTGATAATGAAATGCTGCCACCTTGCATTGTATTTCTCGTGGTTCAAAATAGGGTAAACAATAAACCAAAATCACAAAGCCTCCCAATGGAAAATATCAATTTTTGTTTAAAAACAATTTATGACGGCATAAAGTTCCATGCAAGCACAAGGCCATAAATTTCGTATTCCCAGTGCAACACAAATGGATTTTAATCACTTTTTATAACTGTTTATGTACGGCTACATTGTATAAAATCAATATAACCGTTCCGATGCGTTTGGCAAAAAATTGGAAACAAAAGAATTATTAAATTAGATGCACAATGCGAAACGTATTCGAAATCGATGGATTGATACAATAATTTAATATATGGGTGATTAATTCATTAATTATAATTGATAAATGGAAAGATAAACTTTCCAATAATATTCATAATTTTTAAATAGTAAAAACTTCTAATACCTAATGAACTGTTGGCACTTTGAAATCAGTTAAAATTTAAAATATGAAACTATAGAAGTTAGCTTGAAATATGGATATATGCATATATAACTAATACAGAATCGTGCCTAGGTAATAAATACGATACAAATTTATATCGACCATAATGTTATATGATTAACCGGTATAATATAAATATAAATTTTCCTAATAAAATAGATAGCAGGTACACTAATTCATGGAAACAAGATAATATAATGACCATTGAAATTCGCAAAATATGCCATAGAGCATATAAATACCACAACATATACAGAAGATAAGGAATTTTAAAATACTGAATTTAAAATAACAGAAAAATAATGAAAACCTAAACTTATTATATTAAAGTAGTTGCACTTGGCAAAAGTGCTCATCTACTTTATTAAATTGCACATTATTTGTTATAAGAAGTCGAACTTAGGGTACATAATATAGTATTTTAGTAACTTTTTAACAAAATTTGCACACCATTTTTGGAGAAAAAAAATTAAAAACTGCAAAAAAGCAAATAACTAATCTTTAATAGATGCTTATCTGGACAAGAGTTTTCGCTAGCCCAAAAATCTATAATAGTTATTTACATTGAAATATGCGCTAAGTGCGTAGTTTTTTGGCCGAGAAGGTTGTTTAAAAGTACCTCCCATGCAAAAAAGAGCTTTTATGTATCGTCCAATGTATTACATATTTCCTGCTACCGACAATATCATCATATTATAGGTACTTTAATGGAACAGATTGTGGGTAATAATCTTCAAAATAACAATTGTTGCTAAAAATGATAATCAGTGATAAATACAGGGTGTCCGGTAAGTATGGGGCTATCTCACAGGAGCAAGTAGGGGACGTCAAAATATTACGATTGAGCTCAACAACTACGGATCAGATCTCAATAGTTACTGAAATACAGGGCGTTGTAACTCTTTTTTTCAAATTGAATTATGGCAATATCTCCCAAACTAATCAAGCTGTTGAACTGAAATTTGGCACTGCTGTGTTTTTGGCGATGGAGAATAAGCTGAAAATGTCAATTTCGCCGTATCTCACAGAGGGCGCCACTTGCGCTGTTTTTGGCTCGTGCTTTTACTCGTAACTTTTTTGAGGTTATCTCTTTGGTCCTGCAGGTCTATTATTTTAGTGCATCTTTTTATTCTGCAAGAAAAAAGTACTCTTGTTTCATAACGATTAAATCAACCGTTTGCGTTGAAATCGGCAAAATGTGCCCCAAAACACCTGTTGAGTTCAATATTCGACACTTAAAATTTTCACCTACCACTTTCAAATATTACAGATCAACTGTACATTCAAAATGATGAAAAAAATGCCAAATGAGCAGTGGTCAAAACACCATTGGTTTTCTTGAAACAGCGTGTCAAAATTTTGTCAAATTCAATCCTTTCCATTTTGAAAGCGAATAATTTTTGGTACTTTGTTCATAGGGATTTTTTTTCACTTCAAATGGTACCGTTGATATGAAACACTTGAAAGCGGTAGGTGAAAATTTTATGTTTCGAATATTGAACTCAACAGGTGTTTTGGGGCACGTTTTGGCAATTTCAACGCAAACGGTTGACTTTATCGTTATGAAACAAGAGTACCTTTTTCTTGCAGAGTGAAAAGATGCACTAAAATGATAGACCTGCAGGACCAAAAACATAACCTCAAAAAAGTTACGAGTAAAAGCACGATCCAAAAACAGCGCAAGTGTCGCCCTCTGTGAGATACGGCGAAATTGACATTTTCAGCTTATTCTCCATCGCCAAAAACACAGCAGTGCCAAATTTCAGTTCAACAGCTTGATTAGTTTGGGAGATATTGCCATAATTCAATTTGAAAAAAAGAGTTACAACGCCCTGTATCTCAGTAAGTATTGAGATCTGACCCGTAGTGGTAAAGCTCAATCGTAATATTTTGACGTCCCCTACCTGCTCCTGTAAGATTGCCCCATACTTTCCGGACACCCTGTATAAGAAGCAAAATGCAGCGATAATAAAAAAAAACTGAGACTTTGTGAGGGACTCGAACCCGGGACTTACGATTTACTAGCCTGGTATTCTAACGCTGCACTACAGTAACGGTTTGTCGATTTTAGTCTATTACATAGCCACTGTTATTTGACACTGAGAAAGTATTGATATATTAATTTTTCTTTGGCATAATCCGTATTATTTTTTATCAAAACCAGTTTATAAAACGATTGTAGTGAAACATATTTAAATTGACGCCAGTTTCCGTTGCATTAATGGTTTTAAGGTCCTTGCTGACTAAGGGGCAATCTTGATCCTTACTAGAAGCTTATCTGGACCAGGGAGTTCGCTAGCCGAAAAAAACAACAAATGTATTTTTTTTATTTCCAGCGGTATTTTGATCTATTTGACAAAACCTCGATCCATCTCCATCAACACGACCCTTCCGTAATTTCCCTTGCACAATTAAATCTCGCATTTCCCGCAATTATGGCTTTGGGCTAATCCCCGAAACCGCAGGAACCGAAACAAAATTATTTCCTGATAAGTCGCGGCTGGCGAATCGCGCAATCTCGGCGTTAATGGCGGCATCCTTAATTTAACGGATTTCCTGTGAAATCCTGAAATGGAGTTCGCCGCCCCAGACGTTCGACGATTGGAGTCAATTTGTCGCTCGGATGAGTTAGTGTGTGACAGGGGGACTTCGGCAGTATTTAAATAATAAAGATTGGGGATAATTAAAGGAGATTCTAGAAGGCTGATGGCAGAAGTAGGCATTTGTTTGTCTAGCCGCCGAAATAGCTGTCCGATGCTTCTCATTTTAAGGTTATGATTGGTCAATTCATGCCTGTATCTTTGGTTGCATACTTATAATGCAGTGCGGTCTATAAAAGCATAGTTGTAGGATAGGTAAGAGAAAGTGCGAATGACATTTTTGAGGTTGTCAATTTGCAAATGTTTTTACACACAATTTCGTGCATAGGGTGTTCCAACAACAGTGTATAGGCTTCTAGGATGTCTTTGACTATTTGATGGTGATTCATACTGTTTTAGTACTTCCAATATTTAAAATATTTCGTGAAGAAAACATTGTAAAGACCTTTACAATGTTTTTACCGTCAAAGCGATGTTGCATCACTCCTCTATAAGCACACACGTTGGTACTATGTAATTAGTCTGTTGTTATATATTTTTGTATGAAAAAATATAATTTAAACTTCATGTCCCTTCAAACAAACAAACACGATTTTTAATCAGAAAATGTGTAGCACGTCCCCTTTATTATTAAATTAAATCGACATGACAGAGCGCGAAGAATATAAAAGTAACTGGGGGAAAATAATACAGCGTGCCACACGTTGTAAATTGGTCATTCCAGGCTAACACGTTTAATGTAAGTTCGTGCCGGCAGCATGGCTGCCATTTGTCCCGTTTCAAAATTAAATTACCCCTGGCTTCCCTTTAATAAAAGATATTACAACGGTTGCCCTGCCGCACAGAAGATGGTTAACTAAAAGTTGTTTAATCACGTTGAAGAAATTGCCGTGAACAGACAAGAAAATTTCCAAAATAGGGTACTTTGCGTTTCCCTCTTAATGGAAATTTATATATAAAGATAATGTTAGTTTTTTTCAAAATTCAAAGTGTTGTATGCTTTAAACATAACGCAAACTTTCCTTTATCAGAAGACATAATTGGAGAACTGCTGTAAAAAGAGCAGTTTTTGGATCAATTTTTACAAATTCTGTTTTATTTTAAAATAGTTCGTTAAATACATTCATCCTTCATCCACACATTTGACGTAGAAGATTCATTCCCTGGGAATATTTGACCTGCAGATGTTTAGAGATAGCTGCAAATTATTTGTTTCAGGATTCACTCCAAAAACACAATGTTGTCTTTCTTTTTAAATGTTCCACCCATCCACAAACAAATCTAAAATCCAAATATTCGAAGGCGTTTGATTGAAATATCTTAAAATTGGCTTTTTGTTCCTTCGTATAACAGCTTATTATTAACACTAAATAGATAACAATATCCATATTTTTATACTGCAGAAAATTTGCAGTATTTACTTAACTAAACATCGAGCCTATTTCAAAATCAGTACCTCCGGACGTGGTCTTCAAAAAATGAAAATCAAGTAATACCCTATTGTCATCACCAACAAGTTGTAAGGTTATGAACATCGCGCGAGCTCTACTCTGAATTACCTACGTAAAATCTTATATGAAGTTGTGTAAATTCGATTATTCCAGGGCACTGTAACTATGTACAAAGCATAATATTGCTAACTTCGTGTTCTTGTTTAGCTTTGCGATGTATTGACTTTCAATTCGCGCAACTTCCTTGAAACGCGCACGTGCACTGGAACTAATAACATTGCCCGGTTCTTTTGTATTTCCTCCGAGCCAGCCTTCCATACCAAGTGGCCCGCCGATGTTGAAAAGTATCGAAATCCAGCGCACAATACGGCCGAACTACCTACTTAGATTTCGATACTACGGCTTCTGAATTAATGAAAAAAAAAAAAACTTTTATTTATTGATTAGAAACACGCTTGGAAGCCAAACGCACACACAACACCAAGAAGGGTAAATAATTATGTGATAGATAATTATTGATATTTATGTGCAACGATTGATCAAATGGATAATGCTATTGAATTTCTCTTGGGACAACTTTGTTTTCCATAAGAAATATATTATGCAACATAATATTAACCTTATTTTAACTTGCAATAATATTGTTTACATCGTCAGCACTTTGTATGTTTTTTTATTTTTTATTTTTCTGAGGTTCAATTTGATATTTTAGAATACTATTCATACGCACTCGTTGAAATAGTATAGTATGCAACACATTTTTCAAATGCCTGTGGACACTTACGGCTACAACAATGTCGTTTATAAAACTTGATGCATAATATACTATAATGTGGCGAGATGATTTATTTTTAAATACTTGCTTCTCGAGTGTTTTGCATGTATTTCCAGGATCTTAATATAATTTTTGTAATCTATTGCACATAAATAAACAATATAATAATAGGGATACTAATATTTTCAACTCCAATCATCATATTAGTGTTAAAAAAGGAGTAATTAAAAGTTTGTATGACAGGGCTAGAACGATTTGTTCTAATAACACAAAATTTGAGGAGGAAATTAAACATATAAAATATGTTCTTGAGAAGAATAGTTATCCTATTGAATTTGTTGAGCAAGTTTTTCAGGATTGCCAACAAAATAACAATGCTAATAGAATTAGGGAAATAAATCTGGTGACCGGACCAGTAAATTTAATTATTCCTTATATTCCTGGACTATCAGATAAGCTGAAACGCATAGGCAATCGTTTTAATATCAGAACAGTATTTAAAACCGAAAATACATTAAGATCGATGCTAGTTAAAACGAAACCATTTAATGAGGTACAAAGTTCAAAAAATTGCATTTAGAAAATTCTTTGTGAATCTGGAAAGTTCTATGTTGGGGAGACTTGTAGGCCATTTAACGTTCGTTTAAAAGAACATAAAAATTATATCAGGCAAAATCAAATTTCTAAGTCAAAAATATGTGAACATTCTTTTAATAACAATCATAGAATATTGTGGGATAGGTCCAAACCAATTCTCAAAGAAGAAGTAGGAAATATACGAAAAATTAAAAAACCTGCATTTATTCTAGGACAACTGTGTTGCTGAATGTTCAGTGGAATTCAGTAAAATATTATTGCCACTTATTCAAAGAGAAGTTAGTATAGATAATTAGATAGAACACAGGGTTCAATATCAGGCAGGTGGCTAGGCTATTGTTTCTTGTCATGACATTTTAACCTGAAATTTATTAATCTCTCACTTCACTTTGACGTGGCATGATCTTTGAGAAAGGAGGAAGATTTATTCTCCGAAAGCTCAGAAAACAAATTTGTTGAAGTTATTTTTTGAGTTACACGTTTAGGGTTTCGTTCATTCACTGTTAAGAATTTATGAATTTTCCAGGCAACTTGAAAAAGTTGTCTTTCGATCAGTTTGGTGGCGAAAAACCCAATTAAAAATTAAAGGGATACTAATATTTCGTACTAATAATAATAAATCATTGCATTATTTTATATATTTTCATTCCATAACAAGACAATGAATGAATATACGCTAATCGAACTAAACACAGCATGAAGTGCCATGGATTTCAAGACTGTCAACCTCGCTGTCAACAATAGCGGTGTGGGGGTGCGCATCATAATAAGTATTTTCGAACGTGTTTTAAGTTAAATAAAATGAGTGAAAAATCTAGTGATTTTGATATGGAATTTGATAATTATGAACCTGAAATTATATTCACGAATGGTCGTGGAGAAAATACAGTCTGTTACTCGTGGTTCCTCACGCTCGCTAACGCTCGCGTTCGGAATCTTCCACTTATATCGAATTTTTTCATTCTAGCCTCATTACAGAATCTACTATTCCATATTTTGAGGATTAGGTAAGTAGGTTACTCTCCATAATTTTTTTATTACTCTTAATCTGGAACGCTATGCATGTGTATCCTTGGGAAACTCTGCAGCATAATACATAGCTACACTCCAGTCCCCACACCCCACTAGTCCCAACTTAATATGTATTATGCAAAATTTAGAGGACCCTGATCGCCGTACCCGGACCATCCCGGTCTCCATTTCTCTTGGAACGTTTCCGGGCGCCCGGATTTCTATTATTCACCCCGGAGTAACGTACTAACCTGCCGACGTTAATATTTCATGGTGGGGGGAGAAGGTTTTCGAAGGGAGTTCGATTTTCTCTGGGGCTCGTTTTCAAGTTCGACTATACATATTTGATAATGGACATAATATAAAAAATAACATGCAGGCAGAGAATAGAGATTTAGTAGATTTCTCCGGCATATTTAATTATTTCAGTTCATCTAAGTTTTGAAATAAAATAGAATACAACATTTTAAGGTCCTACTGCCCCTATTGCGTTGAATGTAAATATTGTAAGAAGAAGTATTCAAAAACAATTTCTTTGTATGTACTACAGGAATACTACAGGAATCTTTAGGAATTAATTAAAGAAAATTAAATCCAAGGAAAAGTTGTATTACACACTCTCGTTCGTATAAATGGCTGTTGTTTTGTTCTGTAGCGAAATTATAACAAAGCATTTGGGATATTGTAAACTTTTTGAGACATGCTCGAACAAAGGTTGAGGAACTAGGATAACCTGGGGCAGTTCACTTCCATTTATGTATGACTTAAAGCAAAACAAAGAGCGTAGGCTACATGCAGAGATAAAATAATGAGGAACTAACAGCTACGTGCACATACACAGGGGACCTCTGCTTGTTATTTTAGTGGATATGCATACCTATGTCTATATTTATATTGTAGCACAGTATAATGAAGTGGGACCTAACTCCACCATTGTGAACATAAATATCAGAATATTTGCAATAGTAGTTTGGTAACTTTTTGATAACATTTGCATACCATTGATGAAAAAAATACTGCAAAAAGCGATAATCCTTTAACCTTGATCCATACTAGAAGCTTATCTGGAGCAGGGTGTCCGCTAGCCGAAAAAAAAAAACATAAATGTATTTTTTTTATTTCCAGCGGTATTTTGATCTATTTGACGAAACCTCAATCCATTTCCATCAACACGACCCTTCCATAATTTCCCTTGCACAATTAAATCTCTCATTTCCCGCAATTATGGCTTTGGGCTAATCCCCGAAACCGCAGGAACCGAAACAAAATTATTTCCTGATAAGTCGCGGCTGGCGGATCGCGCAATCTCGGCGTCAATGACGGCATCCTTAATTTAACGGATTTCCTGTGGAATCCTGAAATGGACTTCGCCGCCCCAGACGTTCGACGATTGGGGTCAATTTGTCGCTCGGATCAGTTAGTGTGTGACAGGGGGACTTCGGCAGTATTTAAATAATAAAGATTGGGGATAATTAAAGGAGATTCTAGAAGGCTGATGGCAGAAGTAGGCATTTGTTTGTCTAGCCGCCGAAATAGCTGTCCGATGCTTCTCATTTTAAGGTTATGATTCGTCAATTCATGCCTGTATCTTTGGTTGCATACTTATAATGCAGTGCGGTCTATAAAAGCATAGTTGTAGGATAGGTAAGAGAAAGTGCGAGTGACATTTTTGAGTTTGTTAATTTGCAAATGTTTTTACTAGCAATTTCGTGCAACTATTTAGCGAATTTTTATTTTAAATCGATACCAATATGACAAATGGGAAATGTTAGGTTAATGTTTATAAACACTAAATTCTGCACCTACAGAAACTTGAAACTGTCAGCTTTGCCTCTGCCGGCAGTATTATACCGACCTAGTTTCTCGGAAAAGCCAGGCAATACATCTTTGAAGAGACGACGTATCTTTTCCTATTCCGCGCAAAAACAAAATTAGTTTTGTGCACATATCCGTCCACCATAACATAATAAGTTTTTTTTGCTTCCAGCGAAATAGAAAACGGAAACCAACTTTTAAATTTACGACCGCCCGCTTTTCGATGCGTCTGTAAGTTTGGCCCATACATAATATAATTGCCTTTCGGTTTACTAGACAAACTTTTTTTAGAATGTTTTTTAAGATGTGATTTATAGTCCTATTAAGATTATGTTTATCCAAATTGAGATGGGCCAGATCTACCAAATATCTTCCCTTGGATTGACCGTTTAAAGCGCCAATATGTTTCCCACAAAACTCCTATTGTAGAGACCCGGATAGCCTCATAAATACAGACCCTGTCGAATGCGTAGACGTGCCCCATTATGCATATTATTCGGGAATAAGATGCCGAAAGCTGCCATAAAAGGGGATACGTTGTGCCTTTTCGACGTACCCGAATCCCGTCTTTATATTTCAGTGGGTCGTTTCGAGTAACCTTTTCTTATGCGGAAGGTCAAGAGTCTGGGTCTTGACAAATAATTTTTTTATATTTGGATTTTTATCTAAGATTGTCCAGTACGATAGGAACTATCTCTATATGGGTTTCAAGGTTGACATTATATACACACGCATCAAAAGAATCTAAGGGACAAGGATAAAAATTATGAAATAAAACACAATTTTCTGCCATATATTTTTTATATTATAGATGTCCTTTATATGTGTCAAAATTCCAAAAATAATTAAAAAATTCTTCAAATTTACATACTACTTTCCAGAAAAAAAATTATGCATGTTTTACAACACATAATAATTAACACCAATAAAGTAACATATGAATACAGAGAATTACAACCACGACTGTTAAAAACGCTCTGCCACAACCTTCTCAAACTTTACAAGCCCTGTGCAAACATGTGGCAACGCCGCAGCGGGACGGTTCAACGCAACGGGTCTATGCAGTACTTGGCTTAGTTTATCTTTTCTAATAAATGTTCAACCCCCTTTTTAATTAAACTTAGATACATTTGTGACATTTGTTTCAATACCTACTTGGGTACAGACAATAAAAGCGGCAACAAGTAACAAAATATACACATAATATAATATAAGTAATAATAAGTACGATTCCTGGTGTGGACAGGTACATTTTCGACAAATAATATGGTAAATTTGGGCAAATAGAGGGAACTACATTTTGTTGTAAGTCGAATTTTTGTGAGAATTTTTCGCAAAGTGCGCCAAATGATGAATCTATCTTCCCTTATGGTTAAATTTTCATAAAAATACAAACAACAAGCGAACATAGAACTGCATGTTGTGAAGGAGAATAATATCTCTGGTGATTGAAATGGCAGTTAGGGTCAATTTCATAACACATTCAACTAAAATATATTTTGACTTTAAAATTAGGTAAGTAACGAATCGTTTGCAACAATATTGAACAATGTTTGGATTGTTAGAAAGCTCCTTAATTTTAAAGGGTACTTTAGTTTGTCTATGCAATTGGCAATTGGCCCGTGGTCCTTTGGAAAGCTCAAAACGAATACAAGTCTACCTACCGCCTGCCGTCAAGCAAAGAAAACCTAGCTACTTCAAGTTATTATTACGATTCGACTTCCAGCCAGGTATATAACTAAGTTCCAGCATCCCTCGGCGATTCTAGGCATCTTGAGGCTTGAAATTGTAAAGGCGTGATTCTTCACTTAGAACTTTTATAGAAATATTTCACTTTTGCACAAACAAAACAAATTTATAAAAAAGCTGCCGCCAGCACTTCGGGTAATCTGTTTCCACCCAGAGACGCACTGCCTCGTCGTAGCAATCTGGCGACGATAGCACTACCCGCACTACAGAAATTAATTCTGGTAAATTTCTTGTAAAATCAACTGACAGGGAGTGACAGGCCACGCCGCGCAGACCCGCAAGCCATGTTGCCAGCTTTCTCAGCCAACTTCAGGTCTTTCCTAGAGTCGGCTGTACCTCTGCATCATAAAATGTTTAAAATCAAACCAAACTGGTCTCGCATTGAATAACAAATACCTTTTAAATTAAGAAGGTTTTTCGTTTGAATTTTCTGCATTGTTTTTTTTTATGTAAAATATCTAATAAATAATTAAGAAAATATGCGCAATTTTGTATTTGTCCCTTAGATTCTTTTAATGTGTGTATTTCTGTCTCTTTCCTGTTTCCACTGTGGATACTTTTCGATGAAGAATAGAGTAAAAACGCCAACTTATTCGTTTGAAGACCACGCCTACGTCTCGCAAGAAACAGCGGGTCAGGACCGTAGCCGCAAAGTTTTAATCTACTGCAATAAGAACGTCACACCTGCTAAGTGGCAAAGTTCTTGTCTGGAGCAAAGCGGAACTAAGCGTAACGCGGCCACAATATCTCGGATTATTAAATGGTCTAATCTTAGATGTCTGATTTGGCGTAATATCTGAAGTAGTTGCAGGCAATTCAAGAGTGTTTAACGTTTGTAAAACGGTGTCTTTGATCACTTATTCATCCAGGAACATTTAACAATAGGACTGTCGCTTGTGGGGCACCGTTTTCGCTAATGGTTTCTTTTCTAGAGAAAATACGTTTGTGTTATCTTTATTTGGTGTTTATTTTGTTTATGACTTTGTTGGTGGTTTTTAACGCAGTTTTTCTTTTGGTTAAGTATGAGCAAAGATTTAATAGGCTTTACTTGAAAAAAAAAGCCTCGCGTGAGTAGTAGATAAGTCCTGAAAGCTTTGCCATGTAATTTCTATCACACAGAATAACTCTGGCTGGCAACGAACATCAGAAGCGGTGGTAAAGTTTTAATCCCCTATATATAGTAAGAACGTTCGGCGTAGATGACAAACACCTTCTATAAGTGGCGATGTTCATGTCTGGCACATTTATTTCAGGTTATTATACAGAGTAACACTATGAGAAGTTTCATAATGGGCAGTCAGCCTCTAAAGAAGGGTTTTTAATACATTTCTGGATTTCGTTCTATTTTTATTCGGACGCTTTTAAAATATACCACACGCATGACATGTGTCTAGTATTCATTTAATATACTGTATGACCTCGGGTTTACAATAGGTGAAATGGATTTTAACTTTTGGTGTTTTTAATAACCAAAACATTTTGTACCATATGCCACGAGCCATGTCTTTTTAAATCATAAACAGCCTTTCTTTTGTGGTGACGGAAACGAAAAATGAATGTAATATTCGGAAATAAAATCTACCTACCTCTAGATCTTTAAAATGGAAGTAGGTAGCAGAGCAGATATACAGGGTGAGTTTTTTTTCGATGCCTACTATGGAGATCTTGGAAACTAGGAGAACTAGAACAAAGGTTAAATGGGGAAAGAATTGCAGTTTTGAATGATCAATCTAATGCCCTTTTTGGATTTAAAAAAAAGTTCATGGCTCACTAGATATTTTGAAAAGAGTGTTTTTTTGCTATTTCATCAGATCTCTCTAGCTCCGTTATTTATGATTATACAGAAAAACTGTAGAGACAAAAATTGTAGATAATTTTGGGCTTAATATCTATATAATATCTATACATCTACTTAATAAGATAATCTAATTCCATTTTTTATGTTGTTTGTGATTTTTGGGATATGACATAAACTTTTGTTTTTTAAATGTAACTCATAGTTGGCTGTGGCCTTATGAAATCGGCCATTTTTTGAGCTTTCCAAAGATATAATACTCGGCACAGTTGTTATAAAAAATAAAATAGCTATGGCTAATTTTCTGATTTTTTTTTAAATTTTCACATAGTCAGCCATGGAATATTTTCATAATTACGTTCTATTTGATAATTAGACATACTTCAAAATGGTATGGTAACAAAATGTAACAAAATGTAACAAAATAAAACAAGAATTAAAAAACTCAAATTCAAATTAATATTATCTTAAAAGGTCACCTTTTAAAATAAAAGAAGGTGTTCAAACAATCCACCATTATTATTTAAGCAAATATTGCATCTTTTTAAAACTGAATTTGTCGCCTGTCAAGACTGGCAATTGCTTCTAAAACAGCTGCTCTTAATTCAACAATTGTCTCATACTTTATTTTGTACTGTTCCCCACAAAAAGAAATCCAAAACAGACAAATCGGGGGATCGGGGCTGAAAATATTCCATGGCTGGCTATTTAAAAAAATCGGAAAATTAGCCATAGCTATTTTATTTTTATAATAACTATGCCGAGTATTATGTCTTTGGAAAGCTCAAAAAATGGCCGATTTGATAAGGCCACAGCCAACTATGATTTACATTTAAAAAAACACGAGTTTAAGTCATATCTCAAAAATCACAAACAACATAAAAAATTGGATTAGATTATCTTATTAGCCCAAAATTATCTCCAATTTTCGTCTCAGTTTTTACAGTTTTTCTGTATAATCAGAAATAACGGAGCTACAGAGATCTGATGAAATAGCAAAAAATCACTCTTTTTAAAACATCTAGTGAGCTATGAACTTTTTTAAAAATCCAAAAGGGGCATTAGATTGAGCATTCAAAACCGCAATTCTTTCCCCATTTAACCTTTGTTGTAGCTCTGCTTTCCGAGATTCCCCTAGTGGACATCGAAAAAAAACTCACCCCGTATAATTTTCTTGCAATTGATTTATTTCCCTTTAAACAAACAAAGAGTAGCCTATCGCATTGCACCCTATAATATCTAACCAAGTCTCGCGCATGACGTCACACGCGAAGAGAACGAAACCGCAATCCAGCCTGATGGGCGCACCGTGCACAGGAATATTATCTACGATAATTCAGGACTGACAGACCGGGACAATATGATCCCACGAACGGTTAAACTGCGCGTATACGACCGGAAAATCCGCCATGTTTGATGACTGGCCCGTGCGCCAAAGTGGAATTCCTGCGGAAATTCGAATATCTCCATCCTCCCCGTACTTCCGGTCCAGATAGCGCAGATTATCGCCGCAGCGCCTCCGGTTCAGCCCAGATATTTGCTTGCGCGCATTGTAAATTAAGATTGGTGCATAGATAAAGGATTTATGTATAAGGATAGATAGGCAACTCCCTATAATTTTTTAGATGCCTTACGCCCCCTGGTGAGCTAAGTACAAACTAGACTATTTAAGCGGGAAGTTCGAAATTTTTTAGAGATATTACAATTTTTAAGACACTTTTTAATTCTCATAGACATTATGATAAATATCTATGTCTATTTCGAGTTAAATAATTTTATATATTACAAACATTTTGTAAAATACGTTCACAACAATAATGCTAAACATCACAGATATATTACATTTTAGAATTATTTTAGTATTCTTAAGGCTATTTAAAAGTAAATTAAGAAAGAAATGCATTGTTTATATAGATAAAGTCTAAAATCTATATAATTTTTTGTTTTTCCAGTGAAGAAATGTTTCCAAGTATTGATGGTCCAGCTGCAGGGGACTCCCAACTAGTAGGTATAGTACGTACGCATTTATAACGTTAATCTTTTGCCTACCATAAAACGGTCATTATCCCTTTGACCATAAAATGATTCAAATTTCGTACAGGGTCGGAGTAGGTATATACCTGCAACCGTAATTCATAATATAAATACAATTTTAAGCAGGTAATTTTTTTTATACTTATAAATATAGCTAATTGTATCAGCCTTGTATTAGTCTTGTCTTAGTGTTATAGTGTGGCGTTCTGGAGGTTGTGCTTTGTGCTGATAGTGGGTCATCTAGTGTCATATTCAGAAGAAAGCATTTATCTCTTGATGCTAAAGAAATAATTAAAAATGTGTATCAATCGTTGCTGGCAAGAGGCCTTAATTCCAGAGATGCTTTAGCGGAGACGTCTGCCTTAACAAATAGGTACTCCTCTAACTTCGGTATAAGGGACATAGTATTAAAACCTATTATTCCCAAAAAAGCGCAGTGACTCCGGCACAATAAGAAGTATTGACGAGTATGATGTGGATTTATTAAGAATAAAGATTTACCAAATGTATGAAGAACGATCTGTACCCACCTTGGTTTCCCTAAAGAAGAGGCTGATCAACGACGAAACAAACATTTCTTGTGGTATCACGACCCTTAGAAAAATGCTGCTCAAAATAGGATTTAAATATCGCACAATTAATAAAAGACAGACTTTAATGGAATCTCAACGTTTGCGAGAATGGCGTCATCAATATCTAACAGCTATTACACAATATATTTTAGAGCAGAAAATCGCCCAATTATCTATATTGACGAAACATGGTTTGATACCCATGACACTGCAAAAAAAGGATAGGTTGATTTTCACAAAACTGTCAAACCAAGGCCCCTTCAACTAAAAGCAAAAGAATTACGATAATTCATGCAGGTTCAGAAAATCTGTTTGTTCCGAACTGTCTTTTGCTTTCAGCTAAAAACATAGCAGTATCTTCCTTAGATTACCACCAAGACACACTAACGCAAAACTGTTTGAAGATTGGTTTGAACATCGTCTTTTGAAAAATATACAAAAAAATAGCGTTATTGTAATGGACAATTCGCGTTATCATAGCAGGCAACTAAAAACAATCCCCAATTGTAGCAGTACTCAAGCGGAGATTCAACATTTCATGATAGAAAATGATTTTTATTTTGAAGAAACATACAAAAAAAGAAACAGGATCTTTTGGAAGTCTTAAAAGCTTTCAAAATTGATAGGGAATAGTAACTTGCAGCTGAAAATGGACATGTAGTGTTGCGTCTTCCCCCTTACTACTGTATTTTTAACCCCATTGAGTTAATATGGCACCAATTAAAATCAAATATTAGAAGAAATAATATTTCTCCCACATTAAATATATCTGTAGTAGAATTAATAAAAAAACGTAGTAAGTAACATCTCTGCGGACATTTGGAAAAACTGTATACAATATGTAATTAAGGTGGAAAATTCTTATATGTGTATGCGTACAAATGTTCAACCACTGATAATAAGTTTAGGTTTAGATGAGGATAGTGACAGAGAACTAATGGAGTAAGGAACAATTGGGTTTCCAAATTTAATTATGTCTTCATACCGACAAGTCAATTTGTAAAACTCCTACATTGTGCTGTGTTTTAATCTAAATATATAAATTTAAGTATGTATTTTATTAAATTACAATATTATTATTCATTGCTTTGTATTTTCATTTAGTTTAGAATGTCTACTTATTTTAAAATAAAAATAAATAAAATAAAAAATTCACAGTAGGCAAGTTATTGCAAATATAATTGAATTTTTAGAAATCTTATTTGTAATACTTCTTACCAATGCAAATTGAGAATTACCTAAAGTTTAAAAAATAAAGAAAAGGAAAATAAACCACGAGATGTTTTAACTGAGAATATGCAGGAAGCAGTCTTATTATACTTCGTGGAAAATCCGAGACATTCTGTGCATCGAGATATTTGCAAATATCATGGAGCTCAGTCCAGAGAGTGATGAAAATGCATAAGTTTAGACCGTATTGTTATCGCCCAGTTCAAGAATTGTATATGGAAATGATTATTATAGAAGGTGAGAATATTATGACGTTTAGTTAGTGTTATTATTCTATTACTACTCCTACGGTTATTACTATTACAGATTCTATATTGCAGACTTTTACAACATGAGGCGTTTTAATAGGAGAAACACTCACTATTGGTCATCACAAAATACACCACAGTTTATTTCAAAGACAAGGTTGAACTTCAATAAATGTTTGGTGTGGTATTTTTCGGAATCACATAATTGGTTCAGTATTTTTAAAGGTGGTTTAACTGAACTAAAATATTTACAGCTCTTAAGAGGAGAAATTTCGGATCTATTGAATCAAGTTAATGAGCCGAATATTGTTTGGCAACAAGACGGTGCTCCAGCACATAAATCAAATGCTGTCAAGAGGAATTTAGATGACCCTTTTGTAGAGTGGATTGGTTCAAATGGAACTATTTTATAGACTGCCAGAAGCCCAGACTTGACCCCACTTGATTTCTTTCTGTGGGGCATGGGTATATGCAGAGAGGTCAAATAATATCGATCATGTTAAAAAAAATACCTGAAGAAAAGATCAGAGAGATGAACGAGGAAGGAATCGTGGCTAACTGCAAGAGAAGTTTATTAAGAAGGTATATGCTCTCTGTGTTGCACAAAATGGAAGCATTATAGAACACCACCAATAAAGTATCACGTTTCATCCATAAATATGCCCTTTATTAAGACTAAAATGATAGAAAAAAATAAAATATAACTTATGGAAAATTACCACAGTAGTATTGGCTTTGTTGAATTTTCAATATACAGGGTGAGTCACATCTAAAGGCAGAGCCGAAAACACTAGGTTGAACTCGCTAAAATAAGCACATATGCTTAATAAACATTAGCCCAAAAAAGCTTGGTTCTCCATATACAGCGTGTTGAAAATTTTCCAAAAATAACATATTTTTTTAATTTCTTTCGATTCCATTTAGGAATTCTAACCAAATTTGGTACACATTATACACTGGACGGTTGCCATTTTGTGGAATAATTTGACCCCGTTCCGATCACCAGCGGCGTAGGTACAAATAGTTACTGTAAATAATTGTAGAAAAAAAGTAGTACGGCCCTGTGCAAAACCAAAAATTTTGCCTTTTTTGGATAGCCCATTTAATTTGGAACAAAAAGTGCCTCTTGGTATTTTTTTTATTTCTGGTACAGTTTCTTCGTAATTTCGGATTTTTTAAACTAGTGTCAAGGTGATTATGCTGGCATTTAAAATAAAATTATTTGTATCTACGCCGCTGCTCATCTGAACAGGGCCAAATTATTGCACAAAATGACAACCCATAATATGTATAAAATAATTCCTAAACGGGCTAGAAAAAAATTAAAAAATATTTGGAAAAGTTTCAACACTCTGTATATGGAGAACCAAGCGTTTTTGAGCTAATGTTTATTAAGCATATGTGCTTATTTTAGCGAATTCTACCTTGTGTTTTCGGCTCTGCCTTTAGATGTGACTCACCCTGTATTATTGTATGTAACTGTGGCAATACAACAACAATTACTGATGTATGGATTCCAGAGTGTCAACGCCCTTACGTAGCATCACAGTTGCGCCTTTCCAAAGTGCACCTTGAGTAACATTAATCACGAACCTCCGTGTAATAAGTCTCTGTTGCCTTGGTAAATATACGTTATACGTGCAGTGTCTGGGGTCCCCCAAAATGTCGGCCATACTGTGATTAATTCATCGGCGTCTTGGGATGTGCCTTGACACGTCTGTTAGTTAGCTGCATGAAAATGCAGCGCCAGAGGGCGACGCTGTTCGAATACTTGATGAAGTTCTGGTAGGATGTCTTATAAATCAGGTATGCATATTGAACAAAATATAAAATGGACGTTTTGTATTTTAAGCAATTTATCGAACGCGGGGAAATGACTAGAAGTTACAGTTACTGTTAAACAAAAAATAACCAATGTCGTATTCCATACCAAACGTTTTGGCGAATCCGAATCCTGTTTTTTGCGTTCTGGATTGTTATTAAGGGGTCGACGTAAATTGAGTCCCGCATTTTTTTTTCTATGTAGGTAAATTCAGGTCAGATAATTAGCATGTAGTGCCTGGTGGCTATAGGCCAACCACCCTTCTGTACGCAAGCATTTGCACAACAGCCCATAATTAAAATTAAACTAATCATTTATTATACCCTTTTGTTTTGTATTTTAAAACTGCAGGCTATCAATCTTCTTATCTAGTGCTATTTAGTATTTGTTTCTGTTAACTGCACCTGTGAGTCTAATATGGAAGTTATAAATAGCGAAAGAGGCAGAAGCCTTCTAGTAATACACTGCTTTAAATTTCGTTTCCATAAAAAATTAGCCAATAATAGTGAACGTTGGACGTGTTCTAAAGGTCGGTGGGTGCAAATCTTTTCCAAAACTGTGAAAAATCAAGAAATTTTTGAAGGCCCGTCACCTCACTTCCATGAACAAGAGGAAGATAGCAAGTTACAACGGCACAAGCTAAGCAATTCTTTAAAGCGAAAAGCCGATGATGATATTTGTGCAAGAGCTGCGAAACTTATACACTTGGCTTTAAATGAAGGTGATATCTATTCATAGATATTTTAAATATATCCATTCATCTTCACGTACGGATTTAGCGTTAATTAAAAGAAACATGCAAAACTCACGACAATTAAAACACCCGCAACCAAAATCCATTGAAAAGACTCTCATTATATTGGCAAATATTGAAGTCAAAACAAACGCCAACGAAGATTTTGTGATCGTCGATCGTCGATGATTCTCAAAACAAGATACTAGGATTTTCTACGAAAAAGAACTTGAAGTGTAGATGGTACGTTTAAGAGTTTTTCTAAATATTTGTATCAATTATTTAGCTTTCATGCCTTAAATAACGACTCGTAGGTGCCTCTTGCATACTTTCTTCTCCCTGCAAAAACTGTAAAATGTTATAAGAACTGTTTTCAAAATGTTGTTACTAGCTGCATAAATGTGGAATTAACGTTTTCACCAATAAATATTTTTATAGATTTTGAAAAGACCATACATGTGCAATCAATATTACCAAAAGCGAAAATTAAAGGATGCCGCTTTCACCAGGGCCAGAGTTGGTACCGCAAGATTCAGTCTCTTGGTTTATCCAAGGAATAATAAACCAAAATCAGAAACATAGAAATTTTTAAAATCATTCTTTGGACTGCCATTTTTAAGACATTGCAGGTGTTTTTACCGATTATATAATGGCAGCACTTCCTGATGACCAAAAAGTTACTGAGTTTTGCGACTACCTGATAGAAAATTATATTATAATTATTCCTGTAACAGGACTACAAATTCATGCGAATCTTTCCATGCTCGATTGAATAGATTATTTAATGCCCCACATCCTAATATTTTCATATTTATTGAGATTTTAAAGGGGATTCAATGTCATACATTATATTCAGCTTAGAAGTAAATCAACAAAAAATCCCGATTTATAATCGAGAGAGAAAACTTTTTAAGAGAAGCAATGAATTATTTGTGTAATGAATGCATTTCCATATTTGAATTTGCAAAAAAGTGTCTTCTAAATTTCTTTTCATTGCAACATAAGCTTTCATGTATATTCTTATGTAAATGAAATTAAGTTTTTTAAGCCTTCAAGTATACAGTGTGTCCCACGGGCGTAGCCAAGGGGGGGGTTTCGGGGGTTCAACCCCCCCCCCCGAAATAAGCAAAATATTACCTAATATTATACCGAAAAAATACGAGGAGTGAAGAGTTAAATTATTATTACGTTTGAATATATTATGTAGTAATAGTAGCGCCTATCGCCATCTTTTGACGAGAGGCAGACGCAGTTGCAGCCG
This sequence comes from Pseudeuparius sepicola, assembly GCA_963920635.1. Classification (NCBI taxonomy): domain Eukaryota; kingdom Metazoa; phylum Arthropoda; class Insecta; order Coleoptera; family Anthribidae; genus Pseudeuparius; species Pseudeuparius sepicola. The sequence continues at coordinate 28,424,673 of OY987307.1, forward strand.
AACTATTTTGTATTGTAGGGACACTTTGCGTTGTTTCTCGATTATTCGCCACGCCCCTAGGTCGAAATGAGCGGAACTTTGTGGAAGTTCGTGGACGTTTCTGGACGGCTACTGGGCTGCTATATAAGCGGCGCCGCGGCGCGTGACCGCGCTTACGGCAGTATTGTCCCATGCGAACTCGAAGCGAATAAAAGTGAAAAGTGGTGAACGAATAGTGAAGAGAATTAAGTGTACCGTGTAAGTGAGTAATTTTAGTGCACTGTTATTCGATGACCTTGTTAAGGATAGATACGTGAATCATTATTACTGTCGAAAAATGGAGGGGAAAAAAAGGAAGGGTGATAAACCTAAAGGTATGGACTACTGGAAAAAGTGGTGTAGTCAAGGTCAAGGGGTTTCTAATAAAGAAACAAATTTGGATTTAGCTATCAAAGCTTCAGCTACCTTGCATGCTGATAAGAAGACTGCCTACCCCGAAATCTAGTTTGGAATGCCTAGATATGTGCGATAAAAACCTTTATCCTAATATTTACACATTACTACAAATCTTGGCTACCATTCCTGTATCCACTGCTACCCCAGAAAGGTCTTTCTCGAGCCTAAGGAGACTGAAAAACTATTTACGAAACACTACAAGTGAAAACAGACTTAATGGTTTGGCTAAATCATAGCAGGCCATGAAATAATTACCCCGTCCAAGTACCACCGCCTACGAGATATTCTCCCTTGGGACTACCAATAAAAAAATAGAGATCATTTGTTTTCCTTGTCCTTCATATAGTTCTGAGGTGTCCAGTATCAAATTGGGACACACTGTATTTTATTAGAGTGTATCCCAAAGAATATCGCCTAAACACTTGATCGCAATAAACTTAACAAAATGCAAGAACAAATGTAAATTTTGTTGATATAGAATATAAATATTGTAATCGCGCTAATCTTAACACTCTCATTTCTAAGAATATTCTGGGACTCAATTTATACGCTAAAATGCGGCACCTAAATCTGACGGTCTATAATTTTCCTTCCCTTACTAATAATAATTATTGGTAAATAATTACAATTATTGTAAATAAAGTTTAAGTAGAAGAATTAAAATTTTATACCTACCTACCTACCTTTAAATTTACAAGGGGGAGCTGAATCGAGTGGCGTCAACAGATGTTTTCTAAAAAAGTTACCAATGTGATTTATTAAAATTTTGCTCCTATTATTGGATTTTGTATGAAAGAGGTCATTTTTGCTAAAAAAAAAACAATTTATCAAGCTCTATAATTTAAACGCCATTTGCTATTGTCGGTCTAGTTACATTTTGTCTGTTGGATAAATTATTCAGGTTTCGGCGCTCTTAAAACACCGATCTGTTCGCTTAAATTAAGTTCGTAATAAATGACAATGACGGATAGTCACGGCACACTGCGCAGTGCTGCACAGTGACACCTATTAATATCGTTTAGGGGGCAAATGGCCTAAAGCAGGGACCTCGCGGGATAAATATACATAAAATGTAGCGGGATAAATCGCATCTGCCACGGTAAATTAATAGTTAAACAAAACGGATTTCTCAAAGGCCCCCTGATTTTCCCATTCCGTTTTGAAAATTTTCTTAAGGCGGCTCTATAAACTGATTCGGTCATGATGTAAAAAATTTTAACCGCAGGTGGGTAAAAAATAGCTTTACGAATTCGAAATTTAAAAAATTCAAAAGTCATCCAAAGAAAAAAGAAAAAATATTTTCAGAAGTGTATTAAAACACAACATGGTCGTAAATTTACTTTTTTGTATTATACAGGGTGACCGTATTTCGAGTCTATGCATGGGGATCTTGGTTATCTTAAGAGATACGAGGTCGGTCAAATTGGGGCAAAGTTGTGGCATTTGATGCCGAGTAACATGGTAAAAAGGAATTTTGGCCTTGCCCTTTTCGTTTTGCAAATAATGCGAAAAAACTGAAAATTGCCTTTTTTGCTTTTATTTTTTTAGAGGAAAACGAATGGCGCTGGACATTTCTAAGTTAAACATTATTAAGGCACTTTTTTACAAGGAATCTAAATATGGCATCGCATTTTTTTTTCTCGCCCCTCTGGACAAAGATATGACGATCAACTTTTATTTTTCATATGGGCGCCATATTGGATTTTTGCATTTTTAAAAAGACGATTCTTTTGTGGTTAAATGATTTGTCACACATTATGCTTTACTTTGTTTTTCTTGCCGCAATATCAAATTAATCGTTTTTGCATAGAGTGCCTTGGAAACGTAAGCCCCATAATGTTTGACTTTTTTACATAGAGTTCCCGTATAAACATAAGCCCCATATAACGTTTGATAGTTTAGTACAATTTTAAGTGTCACTGATACTTTATTTTACTGAAAAAATTTCATTTTCACATGAAAAAAGCGTGACATGATTCAAATTTATTATAAACAATTTAAGGAAACGTGCTGCATTGTGCCTTGAGGAACAAGAAGAACAACTTGAACATTTATTGAAAAAAAAAGGAATGGCTACTCGTCAGCTTTTTGCTGTTCTTGTGTTTCCAGTTTGACTCTTTTAGTGTTAATGTGTTATATGGCAAATGACGAATAAATAACAAGATCTCAGATCATACTCTCGTGGTACGTTTATGATTTATTTAATCAGTAAAGTTAACATTAACTGAATTTTTACTGAACCATTAAACAATATTCCAAAGCACACTTCGCAACAATGGGTAACTAGGCTTATTATGCAAAAACGTCAAACATTATGGGGCTTATGTTTCCAAGGCACTCTATGCAAAAACGATTAATTTGATATTACGGCAAGAAAAACAAAGTAAAGCATAACATATCATTTTTACCAGAAAAAAATCCTCTTTTCAAAAATGCAAAAATCCAATATGGAGCCCATAAGAAAAATAAAAGTTGATAGTCATATCTTTTTCCTGGGAGGCGAGAAAAAAATGCGAGGCCATATTTAGATTCCTTGTAAAAAAAGTGCCTTAATAATGTTTAACTTAAAAATGTCCAGCGCCATTCGTTTTCGTTTAAAAAGATAAAAACGAAAACGACAATATTCAGTTTTTTCGCATTATTTTCAAAACGAAAAGGGCCAGCCAAAATTTCTTTTTACCATGCTACTCGGCATCAAATTCCGCAACTTTGCCCCAATTTAACCGACCTCGTATCTCTTAAGATAACCAAGATCCCCATGCATAGACTCGAAATATGGTCACCCTGTATATTACAATGCGCAAACATACGTCGAATACGTTTAATATAGTCTCTATTTTCAGTGCAGTTTATGTAGGATTGCCAAATATTAACAGTTGTTGCGTAAATGAGAATTATGAAGAAAAAGTCAAATCTTCAATTTTTAAAATTGGGTGCCTAATATGAAACACTACTTGCCACAAAATAATTTTTATTTCAAAAACATTAAAAGAATATCAAATTAACCTAGTAGGTATACAACAATTTACTTAGTTACGTAACACTTCACACCACGGGCGTAGCCAAGGGGGGGGTTTCGGGGGTTCAACCCCCCCCCCCGAAATAAGCAAAATATTACCTAATATTATACCGAAAAAATACGAGGAGTGAAGAGTTAAATTATTATTACGTTTGAATATATTATGTAGTAATAGTAGCGCCTAGCGCCATCTTTTGACGAGAGGCAGACGCAGTTGCAGCCGAACTATTTTGTATTGTAGGGACACTTTGCGTTGTTTCTCGATTATTCGCCACGCCCCTCGGTCGAAATGAGCGGAACTTTGTGGAAGTTCGTGGAAGTTTCTGGACGGCTACTGGGCTGCTATATAAGCGGCGCCGCGGCGCGTGACCGCGCTTACGGCAGTATTGTTCCATGCGAACTCGAAGCGAATAAAAGTGAAAAGTGGTGAACGAATAGTGAAGAGAATTAAGTGTACCGTGTAAGTGAGTAATTTTAGTGCGCTGTTATTCGATGACCTTGTTAAGGATAGATACGTGAATCATTATTACTGTCGAAAAATGGAGGGGAAAAAAAAGGAAGGGTGATAAACTTAAAGGTATGGACTACTGGAAAAAGTGGTGTAGTCAAGGTCAAGGGGTTTCTAATAAAGAAACAAATTTGGATTTAGCTATCAAAGCTTCAGCTACCTTGCATGCTGATAAGAAGAGTGCCTACCCCGAAATCTAGTTTGGAATGCCTAGATATGTGCGATAAAAACCTTTATCCTAATATTTACACATTATTACAAATCTTGGCTACCATTCCTGTATCCACTGCTACCCCAGAATGGTCTTTCTCGAGCCTAAGGAGACTGAAAAACTATTTACGAAACACTACAAGTGAAAACAGACTTAATGGTTTGGCTCTAATGAACATTCACTATGGAACAGAAATTCATGCAGATGAAGTAGTGGATATATTTAAAAGAAAAAGCCGAAGATTTCTTCTTTAATGGTTTTAGATTTAGCGCAGAGGAACGAAATTAATTTATCCATTTCATTTAAAGTTAAGAACTTTATAAATATGTCATAGTTTTTCGGATGAATATATAGATATTAAATTTCATGTAAGTATATTTTTGTTGTTTTATTTACTTCTCAAACTAAACCCCCCCCAAAACTAAATCCTGGCTACGCCCGTGCTTTAATTATAATATAACTTTATTCAATACAACAAGCAACAAAAATATATTAAACACTTACCACGTTATTCAGAATTACACGGTAACCGAACCCCTTTAAAAGTTTGTGCACGTACGGTTGAAGTAAACAATGCCGTTCTTAACGTAAAAATTTAGATGAGCTAGACACTGCACTACATGTGGCAGTTATACCATTAGTGATTATTTGAGACGATACCAACTAGATGGAGACTCTTACTTCAGGAGTTATTGTGGGGTCTCATATTGGGAACTGTCTCATATTAGCATACTTTCCTCTAACGCTTGCCCTTTGTAGAATCAAGACTGAATACACCAAAGATGCAGATTAAAGGTAGATATTTCTTATTCCTTCAGTTTCACCGTCCACAAAAAATAAATAGGTAATTGAAATGTGGCAACATAGCTCTCGAGTGCCAATCTTGACGGTTGACGTTGAAGCAGAAGCGTCAAGTTACTTTGGTACTAAGGTTCCTTTTGCAAACGTTTTAAACTTCGAGAAAAACAATCTTTGGCATTTTCCTTTTTAATAACCTCCCCCACATAGGTACTCGTCTTTATGTAGATATTTATTGCTTGATATTTTTGTCTGACTGCGTTGATGTTTAAAATTGTCCGCAACCGATGAAAGCTGTTATTTAGAACTGTACTTAAGTCGGCTGGGACTAATCTGTCTCCGCTTGGATGCCATGATTTATGGAGGTTCGAGTTATATCCGCCCGCGAATCTGGCCTGAATGGACTCGCACAAAAGAAACTATTTAATGGCTTCTCGAAAATTTTTCAATTATGTTTGCAGAAGTCCGCTAAACTGCCAGGAAACTTAATATTTTCTCGTGGGGTAGTAAATCTCCCGCAGAAATATAGGAAATGGAGGTTTACCAAATTAAGGAACGACCACTGAAACGAAAAATACGAATGTTGTCAAACTTAAGTAATTAATAATAATAATTCTCACCCACACAATTGGTAACAGCATTATTATTAGGTAGCCCATAAAAAGTTAAGATAGAAATGTGAAATTCCCTTTGTTCCCTTTGAACATTGCTTTGACATTTTTTTAAAATAGTGTTATTCTTAATAGGTAATTCTTGAAATACACAAGGCTTGAAAACTAAAGTAAGTCTTGTATTTGGAAGTATCTGACTGAAAATAAAATGTTAATAATAAACAAATGAGTTTTCTTTTTACAAGCTTTTATATTAATTAACTTGCCCTGTTAGTATGTATTCGTGGGTCGAATATTGCAAGCTGAATTAGAACCACTTCCCGACATCCGATTGAGCTGACAATACAAGATGTAAAACTCAATATTGTAACACTTTCAAAATGGCCGCCGCTCCAAGATGGCGGATGATGTATTTTTTGTCAACCTCTTAATATGGATATCAAATTAACGGGCTTGAAGAGTAAAAAACAATAAAGTTAGTGACATGACACTAAATTCAAGATGGCCGCCGCTCCAAGATGGCGGATTACCTATTTGATACCCAACATGGGTATCAAATGAAAGGGCTTGACGGGTAGAAAACAATAAGGTGAATGACTTCATACGAAATCTAATATGGCGGCAGCCCCAAGATGGCGGACTAAATTTCTTTACCACCCTCCTGACATGGGAATCAAATTGGAACTAAAAAGCACAAAATAAAATTGAAAAAAAAACTTTTTAAAAACAAGCTTTTATTTAAGCCATGTACTAAAAGGAATAAAAGTGGAATAAAATAAATTCCAAAATGCATACTTGGACAAATAGGTACTTGTTTATCAACCAATCACTGCCAACAAAATTAATTGGTACCTACTTTCATCAACATTTCGCGGGACAAGCTTGTTAAAATGTTAAAAGAAAATAATTTAATTTTAAGTTTGAAGTAGTAACCAAATCAAAGCAGAAATATTTTGATTCTTTTTTTTTATTAGTCGGTGGCCCCCCCAAGCCAGTGGACCCTGTATTCATTGATACAGCTGATACAGCGGTAGTTAAGCCACTGTCTGTCTTCTTTTCTCATTGATACTTTTTATCGATTTTTGCAACATTATTTTAAAATATAGATATGTAAAACTATAACTTGTGTAAATAAGTACCTACTTTACTTCACTCTCTCTTCAGTATTTTATTTTCTGTCATGTGCATATTAAGTTTGCGGTCATTATAACAAAGAATCTTTTTCATTTTGAACAGTGGTTTCATTTTATTTATTTGGTTACATAAAACATATAGGTTGTATCTCCCTTTATTATTTTGTTTCGTACTATTGGAAGGCATACAATAAAGCAACCCACCAAAACCCTCATAAACGTTTTTTATGCATGTGGGCGTAAAGAGAATTTCCACAAAATATTTTTATGTATACTGCCGCGAAAATAAATGAAAAAAAGAGGAATATTTTTTTTACTTATTTATCAACGGCGGTAGGTATTACTTTCAAAAGGGAGAGAGAAGCAACAATGAACTATTTCATTTGCTAGCATCATCTTGGTAATAGTTTTTATTTTTCTTACGGACGCTGCAGGACCATTCATCAAGCTGTTGTCATTTCACAAAAACTCTAATAAATGATATAATAGGTCTGGCCCAAGGAAAAAGTGTGCGAGCGGCTTGGGGGCTCTTAATGAAATAAAAGCGGGCTTTCTTTCCGTCCATTGAGAGAGTTCGCTAGGGGAAAATTAAGGGCGTTCGAAATTTTTTCGGCAAATTTCATCTAAGAGGCCGCATACAAAATATCGTTAAAAAGTAATTATTTTACTCGTCAAACCTTTTCATTTAATATCCATAACTGGTTATAAATTAAGTAGCAAGATTTGACCCACACACTGATAAAAGCATGGATATACAGGGTGAGTTTTTTTCGATGCCCACTATGGGGATTTCGGAAACTAGCAGAGCTGGAACAAAAGTTAAATGGGGAAAGAATTGCAGTTTTGAATGTTTAATTTAATGCCCCTTTTGGATTTTTAAAAAAGTTCATGGCTCACTAGATATTTTGAAGAGTGATTTTTTGCTATTTAATCAGATCTCTGTAGCTCCTTTATTTCTGATTATACAGAAAAACTGTAGAGACAAAAATTGTAGATAATTTTGTGCTTAATAAGATAATCTTATCCATTTTTTTATGTTGTTTGTGATTTTTGAGATATGACATAAACTTGTGTTTTTTTATGTAAATCATAGTTGGCTGTAGCCTTATAAAATCGGCCATTTTTTGAGCTTTCCAAAGATATAATACTCGGCATAGTTATTATAAAAAATAAAAGAGCTATATATAATTTTCTGATTTTTTTTTTAATTTTCACATAGTCAGCCATCGAATATTTTAATAATTACGTCCTATTTTATAATTAGACATACTTCAAACCCTCTAATATTTTGTTTTTAGCTGGTAACAAAATGTAACAATATAAAACAAAATATAAAAAACTCAAATTCAAATTATTATTATTTTAAAAGATCACCTTTTAAAATAAAAAAGGTGTTCAAATAATCCACCATTATTATTTATGCAAATATTGCATCTTTTTAAAACTGAATTTGTGGTCTTTCTGTCAACACTGGCAATTGCTTCTAAAACAGCTGCTCTTAATTCAGCAATTGTCTCATATTTTATTTTGTACTGTTCCCCACAAAAATAAATCCAAATTTATCCAACTATCTAACTATCGGGGTCGCGGTGGCGTCGCTCGTACCGGCGCTGACTTTTTAGACTGCATGTTTTTCCGCCTTCGATCGACCTTGGTTCGAGACAGGCGCATGCATATGTCTTTAAAGAAAAACAAAAACACCACTGGCCAAGAGCGCTGGACAAATGTGGGTTCACGGTATTGCTCCTAAATAGCTATATCCGTGTGACTTACTGATTGTCCTACACTCACTGGGATTACTACGGTTTTCTAGGGTTTTCCGTAGTACTTGAGCGAATGCTATCCTAGTTCTATCTGGAAAAAAGTCGGCCCTAGCCGCAAATGGCAACGAAGACAAAATAATAGTAATTGCCCCCCTCCCCCGCACAAGCATGTGGTTGCTTCTGGGGTACTCATAGTTTGGAGTATTGTGAGGGTGAGAATTATTATTATTATTATTTGGATAGAGTTGATCTAGGAAATTTCTTACGGGCAAATAATTATGTGGTGGAGCTCCATCATGATAATTTTTGTTTTATTTTGTTACGTTTTATTACCAGCTAAAAACAAAATATAGTTTGAAGTATGTCTTATTATAAAATAGAATGTAATTATGAAAATATTCCATGGCTGACTATATGTGAAAATTTAAAAAAATCAGAAAATTAGCCATAGCTCTTTTATTTTTTATAATAACTATGCCGAGTATTATATCTTTGGAAAGCTAAAAAATGGCCATTTGATAAGGCCACAACCAACTATGGTTTACATTTAAAAAAACAAAAGTTCGTCATATTTCAAAAATCACAAACAACATAAAAAAAATTGGATCAGATTATCTTATTAAGCCCAAAATTATCTACAATTTTTGTCTCTACAGTTTTTCTGTATAATCAGAAATAACGGAGCTACAGAGATCTGATGAAATAGCAAAAAATCACTCTTTTCAAAATATCTAGTGAGCCATGAACTTTTTTAAAATCCAAAAGGGGCATTAGGTTGATCATTCAAAACTGCAATTCTTTCCCCATTTAACCTTTGTTCTAGCTCTACTAGTTTCCGAGATCCGCATAGTGGGCATCGAAAAAAACTCACCCTGTATATTCAACCGCAGCTAATTCATATCAGTAAAATTATCTCAAGTTATTCTTAAAAAAGTAGTCACAATTCGTTTTAATCCCACGTTAAAGTTTCGTTGGTGCGAACTAACTGCGGTTGAAACAAAAGCAATGGTTGGGTGGTGGCGGTAGGAAGGAACAGTAAGAACTGTAGCGCTCTAGCGACTGTGGCGACTCAGTCTGGTCAATATCTTGTGTACAGGTGTGTGGACCGTGGCGTGTAGAATTCAGCGATTCGCGAGGCCATGAACTTGTACCTATTTAAGTTGAAATTAAACAGTGATAGAATGTTTTAATTTTGATGCATTTTGTGCTTAGTTTTGTGTTTTGTTTGCTACTGCAGGCTCTGCAAACAACGTGGGAAACTAAGAGCTCGCTACCACGGGCGTAGCCAGGATTTAGTTTTGGGGGGGGGGTTTAGTTTGAGAAGTAAATAAAACAACAAAAATATACTTACATGAAATTTAATATCTATATATTCATCCGAAAAACTACGACATATTTATAAAGTTCTTAACTTTAAATGAAATGGATAAATTAATTTCGTTCCTCTGCGCTAAATCTAAAACCATTAAAGAAGAAATCTTCGGCTTTTTCTTCTAAATATATCCACTACTTCATCTGCATGAATTTCTGTTCCATAGTGAATGTTCATTAGAGCCAAACCATTAAGTCTGTTTTCACTTGTAGTGTTTCGTAAATAGTTTTTCAGTCTCCTTAGGCTCGAGAAAGACCTTTCTGGGGTAGCAGTGGATACAGGAATGGTAGCCAAGATTTGTAGTAATGTGTAAATATTAGGATAAAGGTTTTTATCGCACATATCTACGCATTCCAAACTAGATTTCGGGGTAGGCAGTCTTCTTATCAGCATGCAAGGTAGCTGAAGCTTTGATAGCTAAATCCAAATTTGTTTCTTTATTAGAAACCCCTTGACCTTGACTACACCACTTTTTCCAGTAGTCCATACCTTTAAGTTTATCACCCTTCCTTTTTTTCCCCTCCATTTTTCGACAGTAATAATGATTCACGTATCTATCCTTAACAAGGTCATCGAATAACAGCGCACTAAAATTACTCACTTACACGGTACACTTAATTCTCTTCACTATTCGTTCACCACTTTTCACTTTTATTCGCTTCGAGTTCGCATGGAACAATACTGCCGTAAGCGCGGTCACGCGCCGCGGCGCCGCTTATATAGCAGCCCAGTAGCCGTCCAGAAACTTCCACGAACTTCCACAAAGTTCCGCTCATTTCGACCGAGGGGCGTGGCGAATAATCGAGAAACAACGCAAAGTGTCCCTACAATACAAAATAGTTCGGCTGCAACTGCGTCTGCCTCTCGTCAAAAGATGGCGCTAGGCGCTACTATTACTACATATATTCAAACGTAATAATAATTTAACTCTTCACTCCTCGTATTTTTTCGGTATAATATTAGGTAATATTTTGCTTATTTCGGGGGGGTTTGAACCCCCGAAACCCCCCCCTTGGCTACGCCCGTGCTCGCTACACTTTTAAGTAGATACGCATTTTTCTTTTTCTGGTTAAAACCATTCCAACGTCCGAAATCATCGATCCCCAGCGGAACGTGACCACCCCTACCACGAAACCCAACGACCACCCCGACGACCGTTAACTCTCAAAACGGGTCTTTCCTGTGGGGTCGGAAAATTCAATTCGGCCAGTAAATCTCGCCCTGCTGCTTTGTTAGGGGTGAAAAATGCGGGCATGGCATCGGGCGAGGGCGCCGAGATACGGCCGATATAATTGGCGCGGGCCGAGGGGTTGTTTGTACACACTGGGGGTTTGAGATTTTCCCGGCGATTTGGGTTTAATGAGGGGAGGGGAGGTTTCCCGGGAAATCAGCGATTATTTCCAGCCATATAGTAGCGGTCAACCGCGCGTTTCGGGGAATTGTGAAGTCGGCCGGTGACGGCGCGGGTTACGGCTGGTTAAATTCGAGCAACTGGTTCCAAATAATTTGAAGCATATAACAATGTTTTATTAGGCAAAATATAATCATAAGGGATCACCCGTCCATGAACAGCCTGCGCGCGGCTTTGCTTGACTTTGACGATCGCTCTATCAAGTAGGACGAGGCACGGTGCTTCCCAACGGAAACTCCAAATTGCTGCCTGTTGTGCAGCCTCCATGAAAAATAGATTGATATTCAAACCTACTAATAGTACAGTAAAATTGGGCCAAAACAAAAACATAAAAAAAAAAGTTCTTTCTAGCGGGTTTTAGGGGGGAGGGGGTGAAAAGGGCAGGAAATTCTTATTTTTCACTGTTTTGCGTGAATATCTAGTAAACTGTGAGGTTTAGCGCAAACGTCATCCTATACGCAAATGATATACATTAAATTCGGAACAAGAATTGTTATATACAGAATTATGGTAAAGTAAACGGTTTCCATGATATGGAGGGGTAAAGATTTCTTTGTTTTTATTTCACGTAGTTTTTGTTGAAAAAACTTAAAATGATTACAGTATAAATATATATAGATATATCTATGCATATATAGATACATATTACACCCATAGATTGTTATTTTTTGTTACAACATAACCTCATAAGTATATGACTGTAAATATGTCCAATACAAGTTAGCAGCCTTAGTTAATTTGTACTCACTTTTTGCCCTCATTCATTATAGCGTTCTGATTTTCATTCGTTCTTTTATGTCAATATCCAATTTGTCCTTAGCTTGTAAAAATGAGAAAGTCATGAATAGGAAGCTCATATGAAAAACAAGAAAATATATTAAACAATCTATATTGAAAAAATGGGAGGGAAATCAAATTGACACAAAAGGTTATAAGTTTTAGGTGAATCATTAATTGCGTTATCAGTCAGCACCAAATAGTTCACTCGGGCTGGTGAGAGGAAACAAATCTTCGTGTTCTTCGTCCACTTGAGAATCAACATTTAAATCGTCGTCGATGATTACAGTATCTCTATTGAGACATGCAAGTCCTAAGCAATTGCTGCACATACTTGAACAATTGAGACCACTTCTTCGACACTCGCAGTTTTGGACGCATCCATCTCTGCAGAAGCATACGATGAGGATTGTTTAATATATATTTTCTTGTTTTTCACATGAGCTTCCTATTCATGACTTTCTCATTTTTACAAGCAAAGGACAAATTATAATGAAAGAGGGCAAAAAGTGAGTACAAATTAACTAAGGCTACTAACTTGTATTGGACATATTTACAGTCATATACTTATGAGGTTATGTTGTGACAAAAAATAACAATCTATGGGTGTAATATGTATCTATATATGCATAGATATATCTATATATATTCTACATACATTATTCATTTATTAATTTATACTGTAATCATTTTAAGTTTTTTCAACAAAAACTTCGTGAAATAAAAACAAAGAAATCTTTACCCCTCCATATCATGGAAACCGTTCACTTTACCATAGTTCTATATATAACAATTCTTGTTCGGAATTTAATGTATATCATTTGCGTGTATGATGACGTTTGCGCTAAACCTCATAGTTTTCTAGATATTCAGGCAAAACTGTGAAAAATAAGAATTTCCTGCCCTTTTCACCCCCTCCCCCCGATACCCGACGCTGGTGGTGGTGTAACTTATTAGTACTAACTCTTAGGAGGGTATGGAAGTATTTCGCGCTAGAAAGGACTTTTTTTATGTTTGGGTTTTGGCCCAATTTTACTGTACTATTTAGTAGGTTTGAATATCAATGTATTTTTCATGGAGGCTGCACAACAGGCAGCAGTTTGGGTTTGGCATAATTTTGTGTTAGTTTTACTGTACTATAAAATATATTGAAAGATTGCGCTGCTGTAGGTAACAATTTGAGACACTTCACTGACGATTTCAAGAAAACTTTTATTTGGAGGCATATTATACATATTTAAAATATCTGGATTGTAATAAAATGTATTGTTTTCTTATGTAGATTTTAATTATAAACAAAACTGTCCTGTTGGGTCTTTTTAGTTTTAATTTTCATCAAGAAGAAAACAATGTCTAATGTCAGCCTGTATTTGTTCAACAAAAACTTTGATATATTATTCAATTTCCTTGCAGAAGTTCATATCGACCAAGCAAACCCGAAAGAGCAAAAGAACCGCCAACATCCAGGATTCTAAACGATGTTCTGCTACATGCCCCAGACGACAAAAATGAAAACAGAACGCACATTATATACGGTGAAATGCGGAGAACACGAGCCGCCGCATCGGTTTATTTACAACTTCATGAAACTTTCAGTCTGCAAAATTGCAGTGCAGTACATTATATATAGCTCCGTTGTCTTTCATTATATTCTATACGGTGTTACTTTACCCTTATGAAACAAGAAACATGATTTCTAAGCTGCTTCTTTGTTATTATTTGTTATCAAGTTTCTGTCTGGCATTTCCATATACATAATACAGGGTGATCCAGTCACAGTCATGATGTAACAAATTTTAACCAAACAGTGGGGACGGGAGGTTACTAAAAAGGAAATTTCGAAAGAATTTTTCTGTCGAAATTTAAAACATGGGGCAAATGAACCTTAACCAGAGTAATTCGACGCTTCTGAAAAATTTTTTTTGTTGACTTTTGAATTTTTTAAATTTCGAATTCTATTCATCTGTGGTTACAATGTTTTTACATCATGACTGAATTACCCTGTATACATGGCAAAAAAATCCGAATGTAGGAGGTGCCTACAATTTTTGCGTTTTGATTTTCATTAAATGTGTATGACTTAAAATACGCCGTCAGTAAATAAACCAATAAATAATTCATGCAAAAATCTATTATGTAAAATGCAAATTCCAAAGCTCGACATTTTTGTCGGGTACACGCGTTGCGTTCTATCAAGAATTTATGTTGAAAAGGTTGCACAGTCGAATTAATACATTTTTATGTAAATTTCAGAGATGTCGGATTTATTTATCATACAGAATGAATTTTACCAACGAATTCCCGATATAGATGTGTACCCCTATCCCAAAATTGCATATTAATTTAATGTTTATTCCGATTTTGTGTTAAAAAAACAATGTACATATTTAATGTAATATTTTAAATTCATTTTCAGTTATACCTGCCAATAATCAACTTTATCTACAATGGCGTTGTAATTGGTAGGTACATAAATAATTATTATGTACATATATACCTATTATGTACCAAGGCACTGAAGTTCAACTATTTATGACTCATGTAGAATTTAGTTGCCGACGCCTCTGGCCAACGCAAATAAACCAGTGCCGAGGTACATATTTATATTTTTTTGAAATCGGAAAAAATGTTTTATTAGGCAAACAAATAATCAGAAGGGATTACCCGTCCATGAAGCGACTGCGCGCGGCGTTGCTTGACTTTGACGATCGCTCTACCTACGACAAGTATAATGATGTACGGCACCTTCCCGACTGAAACTCCAAATTGCTGCCTGTTGTGCAGCCTCCGCGGAAAATAGATTGATATTCGAACCTACTAAAACATTTATACTGAAAGATTGCGCTGCTATAGGTAACAATTTCGCAATATGTACAAAAGGTTAAATAGGTCTTTATTGGCCGGGTTTTGAATATTTTGTCACTTTTGACGGGCGATTGCTCCGCGTCTCACGTTTGATGTTTACATCTCGCCAAGGCCTACTAATTGAAAACATCATACAATAATGGGATATATCAGTGCCGATCTCTGAGCTTTTAATGACGATTTTGAGGCACTTCGCTGCCGATTTCAAGGAAATAACTATTCTCTTACGCTTATTCAGAAGTAAACTGTTTCTATAGGTACCCACGTATGAAATTAAACAACGTTTTACATTCCAATGCTCCGGCAGCATCTAAACGATTAGGTATATTGCTCGGTTCAGAAGCCGAATCTGTCCCAGCCGGTCCCAGCTAGGGCTTAGCTAGCTAGAATCCAGTCGGCTGCCCGTATCTAGCTAGCTACGTGACGCCGCACCGTCGTGCTGACCCAAACAGTTTTGCCTGCGCCAGGGTTCTATTCGGCTCGAGACCGTAGAATATAAATGCAGATTTTAGTTACAGCTAGCGATAGGTTTGTAGCTGATGAACGAATGTAAAAAATGAAGATAATATCAACAAAGAAATAGTATTTAGGGGAGAGGTGTACAAAATGATATAGATACTCTTTAGAAATCGCCTTTAAAAAGTTACTAACTATGAATATGGTTCAGGAAGTTATGGAAACAGAGCACTTGTGTAACATTAGACAATGTGTATTTATGGTAAAATTTTGACTTTTTTCCTAATAGAGAGATAGATAGAAATGCTACATAAACTGTGTAATGAAAAAAAATGAGAGAAATATAGTTTCTATGGAATAATAAAGGGTTACGAATGTAGTAGCTTGTAAAAATGTTATGCAAAAGCGTGACAAAATGGCAGAATTAATTAAATTAGCACCTGATTACTGAAGGTGGCAAAACGTCATAGATTACTATAATACGTCATTTACCCGCAGTACAGGTATGCTGTTTTACCCAATGTTGTCAACTTTTTAGTTAAAATGTATTTTTTTTATAAGAACAAACAAATTGATAGGTAATTAAAGAGGAATAATAAGAACAAACAATTAAGCTTTTAAATAGGTAATCTAGACTTTAAGAGTGCGAGTCACGGCTAAGTAGTTGCCTGATATAATTTTAATGAATTGCTTGATATAATTTTTTTCATTTATGTACCTTTCTTAGTTGTTTCTATACTGAAATCAATTAGTATAGAAACTAGCGTCTATAGAAAACCAACACATACTAATAGATAGAAATCTTCAATAATCATATTAGTGTTAAAAAAGGAGTAATTAAAAGTTTGTATGACAGGGCTAAAACGATATGTTCTAATAACCCAAAATTTGGGGAGGAAATTAAACATATAAAACATGTTCTTTAGAAGAATAGTTATCCTATTGAATTTGTTGACAAAGTTTTTCAAGATTTCCAACAAACTATCAGTGCTTATAGAATTAGAGGAATAAATCTGGTGGACTGACCAGTAAATTTAATTATTCCTTATTTTCCTGGACCATCAGATAAGCTAAAACGCATAGGCAATCGTTTTAATGTCAGAACAGTATTTAAAACCAAAAATACATTAAGATCGATGCTAGTTAAAACGAAACCATTTAATGAGGTACAAAGTTAAAAAAATTGCATTTATAAAATACCTTGTGAATGTGGAAAGTTCTGTTGGGCAGACTAGTAGGCCATTTAATGTTAGAATGTTAGAAAAGAACATAAAAGATATAATAATCAAAATCAAATTTCGAAGTCAAAAATATGTGAACACTCTTTTAGTAACAATCATAGGATTTTGTGGGATAGGTCCAAGCCAAGTCGCAAAGAAGTAGGAAATAGACGAACAATTAAAGAATTAGCATTTATTCTAGGAAATATTGACAACTGTGTTGCTGAATGTTCAGTGGAATTAAAAATAAAATATTACTATCAGTTATTCAAAGAGAAGTTAGTATAGATAATTAAATAGAACACAGGGTACAATGTCAGACAGGTAGCTAGGCTATTGTTTCTGCTGTCATGCCATTTTAACTTGACATTTATTAATCTGTCATTTCACTTTTACGTGACATGATCTTTGAAAGCTGAGGAAACACATTAAATTTGTTGAAGTTATTTTTTGAGTTAAACATTCAAAGTTTCGTTCATTATACTATTAAGAATTTATGAATTTTCCAGGCATCTCAAAAAGTTGTCTTTTAATCAGTTTGGTGGCGAAAAACCCAATTAAAAATTAAATGGATCTGTTCCCTACTTTAAACATAAGATACACAAGAATTTTGACTTTATGGTATTTTGAAGTGGTTTTTGGTTTTCAACCGAACTACAATTTTAGGTTTTAAGTATGTAGATAAATTAATACATTAACTACAAAACTGTGTACCTAATTATCTAAATCTGTAAATATTCAAAATGCCTCTCTAGAGTTAGCAGTGAACGACGCAGGCAATTTGTCTCTCGTGAGACTTCTACGCACCACTTATTAATACGCATAATTATAAAAGGGATACATCAAGGGAGTCTTACACTGGCTCTTATTGTCACACCCCAAAAACCTTGATACTTAAACGAATTCAACCCATTAAAATGTCCCTTATTCGCTACATAGTGCTCATTCTCCGTGTTCATTCTCACAGCTATATGCCCAAAGGAACGCTCTTGGAAAGCGACAGTGCGTCTGTCACTTGTGAAATCTTCTCTCTCCCAATTAAAATTCCCACTGGAGAGGAAAACGTAAACCTGATAGAAGGGGAAAGCGTTAACCTGATAACTCCATAGGCGCCGCTGGAATTTTCCAATCTAACATATGCATGCCTATTGGATTGGACAACATGACACGTTTTTTTACATACCAGTCATTTATGGGAATATGAACACCTGGTTGTTTTTTCGTGGAATAGTATATTTCATTACGAGTCTGGAAATAAAGATTTTTCCGTGCGCGCGTGTCAAATTCCCGTGTGAGGCGCAGCCGAACACGGGAAGTCATGCAAGCACGGAAAAATCTATTTCTGGACGTGTAATGAACGATATTTTTATTTTACTTCTTTGAAAACGGAAACTTAAAACGTTTTATCGGCATATTATAATAAATTAAATTGACAAAAAATAAACAATGCAGACAATATAGTGTTTGGTATGTATGATTCGTTTCCATGGTTACTCTCCAATTATTTCAAAGGTGCTTTGTTGTAAATTAGTTATTGTCAGATAAGGTGAATAAAACGTCAAAAATATTGCAGAAATGTATCTAAATATTGAAACACTTACGAATTAAAATACAAAATAGGTACATGTTAAATATCAGAGAGCATATAGAGTTTCTTAAATTTAGTTTACTTAAGTTTTTCCATGCGCTATTTCCGTGCGCTAGCCCGAAAAACCCCATCTTTCATTATTGCTAAAAGAGATGAAAATAAGGTGTTTTCAAAGAAGTATAATAAAAAGTATTTTTGATTAATAAAAATATTTTATGTCTTTCACCACCTTTAAATGGCTAATCAATCAACGATCAATGTTTTTCCAGACATATATTAACACATTACAGAAAACATCCAATATCTACTATCAAAAATCACACCTAAACCTTCTAGTCCAAGAGCCAGCCGCATGATTTCAACTCTTATAAGATTATAGAATAAGAATTTATGTAAAATGTAGAGAGTATATTTCTTTACTTGAAGCGAGTAGGTTGCCTCAGATAATATGGGCCCGATCATTGTTATTTAAAGAAGTTGTAGTTAATTTTTAATTTTTTTAACAGGAACATATTTACTACTTTTTTCGCAAAAGTTTTTTGGTAAATGATAAATTCCAAAAGTGCCTTTCTACAAATCGAAGGAGGTGGTAAATTTCTTAATTCTTGTACTTTCCTCCAGTAGCGAAAGAAACCTGAAAATCCGATATTTAACAAAATTTCTCGACTCCCGATTTTCGAGTTTCGAGAAACGGGACGGCTGTAGAATTAACGAAATTGACGGGAAATCCTGAGGAACCGCTCTTAGAAATTGCTTGTCTTTTCTCATTTTTTGATATTTCGGGGGCACCGGAAGCATCTGCACCTCACCTGAAGACTTGAGGGAAGCTTGAAAAATTCCGACCCCAGAGCCACGAGCCTAAATAACTTAGCTGTAGCTCGGCGAAAAGGGCGATTTCCGACAGTTTTCGGGCATTGGCTTTTAGGTGACGGGAAATGCCGACCAATCACGTAAAAAATAGGCGTCCCACCCGCTTTGGTCGTTTTTTTCGCCGAGAATCCTTAATAACTCGAAAACGGGAAATAATTTACCCGAAAAAGTTTCGTTAAATATGTTGACCCGTTCTCTGGCCATCTCCCGAAAAACGCGTTTGAAATTTTTTTTTGTGCATCAAACGGTATATGGCATTGGCTGTACAGCGGGACTTCGCACACAACTGGCGTCCCCGAGGGCCAGACTTGCCCCCGTCTTTCGCGCCGTATTTAACATCGGAGGATTTTCGGGGCCACGAAAATACGCCTATCGGATTTCTAAAGGACCAAGGGACCCTTTTTTATTGTTGCTCCATGGGCCTTCTTTCCTATTTTGTTCTTTAACCATATGAGAGTAGATTTGCCGAAAAATTGACCACAACTTCTTTAAATAACAATGATCGGGCCCATATTAATTGAGGCACCCTACTCGCTTTAAGTAAAGAAATATACTGTTTACATAATATCTTATTCTATAATCTTGTGAGAGTTGAAATCATGCGGCCGACACGCTCATACTATTCTACGTCCATGCCAACAACAAGCGAGGTCGAAACATCAATATAACGTCAAGTCAACCGTGGATTTCCACATCGCAGGGTCCCCCCTCGGGTGCCTTGGGGAGTCTCCCGTTCATTTTACCCCCTTTTAGCGAGTCCGTCGGTAAATTAGTGGATCACCAGAATTTAGGAACGTTTATTTTTGTGCTGTGAGAAAACTTGGAGATGTTATAATTTGTGGTTAAACTTTATCAAACCTTTAAATAAAGAACCCCAGGAAATCAGTAACTATAATACAGGCAAAACATTATAAGGCACGTTTATGTCATCAAGTTTAGGAATCCTTGATAATACAGCAATTCTAATTTTAAATTTCCAATTATGAAGAAGTAGGTACCTACACAAACGCCTATGCCACTTTGGTGCATAGGCCTCAAAAGTTAATTTAAATTGCAAAATTAGTTACCGATGGATTATTATCCTCAAACATTTTAGTTTTGGCGGTCAGGGAAGTGCCACAAGCCGCACAGCTAAGCATAAAAGTATCAAGAGACCACATACTGACACCTATCAACGTGTCAGATACAAAAATGTTGTGTCAAAACTTGGTTACTTCTCAGGGCGACTTCCGCCTCACATAGTGCCTTGAGTCCTTCCTGCGATTCTTTATTCAGTTTATGGCATAAGCTTATCTGTGTATGGATATCCACTAGTCAAATATTTTTATTTAATATTCATATTTTTTTATGATAACAAATAACAATAAAAATTAGTTAGTAGTTTAAAATCTGTTGCAAAATTTTACGAACAGACAAACGCAAGGACAAGAAAGCTAGTTAATAAAAACGTGCTAAAATAACCAGCGGCATCTCAAATCTCAATACAATTTATGGTTATGCATAGACAATTTTAACCTTTGAGTTGTTTCGACAAAATAATCGAGACAGAAATCCTAGTTTTTCGTGAAATCAGTACCTATAATACAGGCAAAACATTATAAGGCGAGTTTATGTCATCAAGTTTAGGAATCCTTGATAATACAGCAATTATTCTAATTTTGAATTTTGAATTTTGAAGAAGTAGATACCTGCAAACGCCTATGCCACTTTGCTGTATGGCCTCAAAATTTAAGTTAAATTACAAAATTACTTACCGATGGATTATTATCCTCAAACATATTAGTTTTGGCGGTCAGGGAAGTGCCACAAGCCGCACAGCTAAGCATAATAACTCGAAAAGTATCTAACTACCACATACTGACACCTATCACCGTGCCAGACATCAAAATATTGTGTCAAAACTTGGTTACTACTCAGGACGATTTCCGCCTCACAATAGTGCTTTGAATCCTTCCTGGGATTCTTTATTCAGTTTATGGCATACGCTTATCTGTGTATGGATTTTCACTAGTCAAATATTTTTATTTAATATTCATACTTTTTATAATAACAAATAACAATAAAAATTAGTTAATAGCTTAAAATCTGTTGCAAAATTTGACGAACACACAAACAGAAGACAAGAATGAGAGTTAATAAAAACGTGCTAAAATAACCTGGCGGCATCTCAAATCTCAATACAATTTATGGTTATGCATAGAAAATTTTAACCTTTGAGTTGTTTCGACAAACTAATCCAGGCAGAGATCCTAATTTTTCGTGAAATCAGTACTTATAATACAGGCAAAAAATTATACTTAAGGCACGTTTATGTCTTTAAGTTTAGGAATCCTTGATAATACAGCAATCCTAATTTTAAATTTCCAATTTTGAAGAAGTAACTACCTACAAACGCCTATGCCATTTTGGTGTTTGGCCTCGAAAGTTAATTTAAATTGCAAAATTAGTTACCGATGGATTATGATCCTCAAAAATTTTAGTTTGGGCGGTCAGGGAAGTGCCGCAAGCCGCAGAGCTAAGCATAATAACTCTAAAAAAATATCTAAACACCACATACTGACACCCATCACCGTGTCAGCTATCAAAATATTGTGTCAAAACTCGGTTACTACTCAGGGCGATTTCCATCTCAAGTATTTTATCGCAGCGTTGCCGGATTTAATAATAGAAGAAACATTAACTTCTAAATATATTGTTTAAGTTGCTAGAAAAATGAAAAGTAACTAAAAACCTGATCCAAGCAATACCACAATTTGAAAATGCGCTTTTTTGACGTCATACTTTAAACCGACCCTTTAAAACAAATAGATCATACTCCTATTGTTGACCCACTTCTTTTGTACATCAAGAAATAGAATCGGCGGCGCGGCGCCTTCTGTCATTCGCAATATGATTGCCAAAAACAACGTAAAATAGACGCGTTATAACTCGCAGACTCATAAAGCGGCAGCAGTTTCATTATTTCATTACAGAGGCGTCTAGGGAATTTTAATGGCGTTCATTACCAACTTATTTAATTTAGTGGCTCTATTAACCTATAATAGGCAGCAACTTAGGAACGGGGCCATGTTCCCGAAACTTAATAGGGAGGCGGTTGACGCGAAATCTCATTTCGGTCGGTTATTATTACGTTATCAAAATCGCGTAAAAATGACAACTGCGATTGTTGTCAGCACAATTAGAATAGAGTACCTACATTGGCTTTATCTTGTATAAAGTCACTGTAGAATTAGTACAGTAAAACTAACACAAAAGTCACAAAATTAGGCCAATCCCAAACATCCAAAAAAAAGTCCTTTCTAGCGCGAAATAGTTCCATTCCCTCCTAAGAGTTAGTACTAAAAAGTTACACCACCATCAGCGTCGGGTTTCGGGGGGAGGGGGTGAAAAGGGCAGGAAATTCTTATTTTTCACAGTTTTGCGTGAATATCTAGTAAACTATGAGGTTTAACGCAAACGTCATCCTTTACGCAAATGATATACATTAAATTCCGAACAAGAATTGTTACCTATATACAGAATTATGGTAAAGTGAACGGTTTCCATGATATGGAGGGGTAAAGATTTCTTTGTTTTTATTTTACGTAGTTTTTGTTGAAAAAACTTAAAATGATTACAGTATAAATTAGTAACTGTATAATGTATGTAGAATATATATATAGATATATCTATGCATATATAGATACATATTACACCCATAGATTGTTATTTTTTGTCACAACATATTCTCATAAGTATATGACTGTAAATATGTAGAATATATATATAGATATATCTATGCATATATAGATACATATTACACCCATAGATTGTTATTTTTTGTCACAACATATTCTCATAAGTATATGACTGTAAATATGTCCAATACAAGTTAGTAGCCTTAGTTAATTTTGTACTCACTTTTTGCCCTCATTCATTATAGCGTACTGATTTCCATTCGTTCTTTTATGTCAAATCATTCCCATATCTAATTTGTCCTTAGCTTGTAAAAATGAGAAAGTCATGAATAGGAAGCTCATGTGAAAAACAAGAAAATATATATTTAACAATCCTCATCGTATGCTTCTGCAGAGATGGATGCGTCCAAAACTGCAAGTATCGAAGAAGTGGTCTCAATTGTTCAAGTATGTGCAGCAATTGCTTAGGACTTGCATGTCTCAATATAGACATACTGTAATCATCGACGACGATTTAAATTATGATTCTCAAGTGGACGAAGAACACGAAGATTTGTTTCCTCTCACCAGCCCGAGTGAACTATTTGGTGCTGACTGATAACGCAATTAATGATTCACCTAAAACTTATAACCTTTTGTATCATTTTGATTTCCCTCCCATTTTTTCAATATAGATTGTTTAATATATTTTGTTTTTTACATGAGATTCCTATTCATGACTTTCTCATTTTTACAAGCTAAGGACAAATTAGATATGGGAATGATTTGACATAAAAGAACGAATGGAAATCAGAACGCTATAATGAATGAGGGCAAAAGTGAGTACAAATTAACTAAGACTACTAACTTGTATTGGACATATTTACAGTCATATATTTATGAGGTTATGTTGTGACAAAAAATAACAATCTATGGGTGTAATATGTATCTATATATGCATAGATATATCTATATATATTCTAAATACATTATTCAGTTACTAATTTATACTGTAATCATTTCAAGTTTTTTCAACAAAAACTACGTGAAATAAAAACAAAGAAATCTTTACCCCTCCATATCATGGAAACCGATCACTTTACCATAATTTTGTATATAACAATTCTTGTTCGGAATTTAATGTATACAATTTGCGTATAGGATGACGTTTGCGCTAAACCTCATAGTTTACTAGATATTCACGCAAAACTGTGAAAAATAAGATTTTCCTGCTCTTTTCACCCCCTCCCCCCGAAACCCGACGCTGGTGGTGGTGTAACTTTTTAGTACTAACTCTTAGGAGGGTATGAAAGTATTTCGCGCTAGAAAGAACTTTTTTTTGGATGTTTGGGTTTTGGCCCAATTTTACTGTACTAAATAGAGAACACAACGACTAGCTTCCGTATAACGTTACGAACTTGATTATGTTAAAGTTCACGTTGATAAGAAAGCCCAAATTTCTACAGTTCTGCTTTGAATCTGATTTTTGTTGCACAATAATTTTATTGCACTTCGGAATGCCGACAATCTGTTTCCCTTTTTCCATATTTGTATATTTATTTTCTATCCAGTTCGCTTTGTGGCGTGAGTATTTGCTCGCGTTCGACCCTTCGAAATATTCCCGTCGGCCAGTAAACGTCTAAAAATAAAACAATCGCGTTGTTTGCAACAATTTGCGTGTGCTCGCCCGCTTTTACGACAAACGGAATTCGAAATCACCTGCGAGAGCTGGGCCGCTATGGGTTGTTCGCGAAATACGGCACACGCAGATAATACACGGACAAGTTATGATGGAAGTTCTATTGTCTGTGGCATATTTTTTTACTTGGAAATTCTTTTTGAGACATTCGATGCATATGAACCATAAAGGGGGTACTTAATCTTTTCAAACGCGAAAAAGTCGCTACAGGTCAATGTTGAGATACACTGGAGTGTTCCGAATGAATACCTGAACGCGGCGCCCGAAAATGGATGATGTAGAAACAAACCTTCGCCAGACATGTGTATGTCAAATCGCCAAGGACAACTCGATGACGAATTGAACAATAATACTTCACTGTCTTTTTCCTTTCATTTTGATCTCAAATTTGTGTCGTGGCAACATCGGATACCCCGTCTACCATACCAATTAAAAAATATATAAAAACTATCGTTTAATTTTCGCAAAAAGGAAATTCTAAAAACAACAATTTTCAATAAGCCCGTTTAGCATTTCAATCCGCAATTAATTCCGTCCTATTTGACATTCAATTTTTAATTAAAAGCATCAAAAGGAAACTATAATTGAACTTCCAGCCAGAGGGATAAATCCGTGCAAACCCTGGAAAAGTTTTTAACTTGGAAATGTTGACGAGACTCCGGCAGAAGCATTTCAATAAAACACGTCCCTTTTATAAGTTTTCAAACTGCATCGGGGTATTAACTTTTTTTAATTCGTTCCTTTTTAAGTTGCCTATTAGGCTCCATTCGGGTCTTTCCACTTGGAATTTGCTGGAAATTCTGTGCGAAATTGTTTCGTACTATTTTAAAACATGTCATATTTCGTACAGTTTAAAAGCACATCGGTGAACACAACTATCAGAAATAGGTTTGTTCAATGCTTCATTATGCTTACAGTTGACGTGTTTTGGCATGCCAACGTATACAAATTTGGCGTTATAGTTTTGCACGGGGTATTTCAGCATTGGAGGAGGCTTTTGGAGTGGTGTTACTACTCTAAAATGAAATGGGATATACGTTGACGTTGACGTTAGAGCTCTCTAATAATCCTAGCGAGACAGTCGGTATTCATGCTCCCTTCCGAACAAAACGTTATTCATTACCCTACCCACCCCCCTTCCGAACACCGACCAGGCGCAATAAAATATCAAAATCCAATTATCTACACGAGCTAACAGAGAACGAGGAGCCAGATAGCGCCGAATTTCGCCTCCCCAGATGTTCTACTTTCACCGTTGCGGAGATTAGTTTGTTCCGCGACGATTAAATTTGTGTTTTCGAGGCTAAAGTTGCCGGATTGCCCGGGTGTGGGAAAGCCGAGAGTTGAGACGTCTGGATGTGGGTTTTCTCGAGATTCGGGAAGGAAAGGGGAGGGCCCTTCAATGGGAATTAGTTGAAATTGTGGCGGTAAATGCGTGTGGATTTGTCATGTTGTAAACAAGTCGAGTACGAGATGTTCAGGAACGGGACAAAATAAAATTAAGTTCGAATTTTTTATACAAAATTTGAGCCAAGCTTTAATTTGGAAGCTAAAGGTACGACCTTTTGGAGATTACGATGAAGTCAACTATTTATAAACCATATATTCTTAGTTAACCATCTTCAACGTTTGCTTCAGTATTGAAAAAGCCGAATGGATATGAATCGAACGATATGGAAGAATTTTTATTATTCGAAAGCTCGTTAAACAGAACCCGACAATAATTGTTACTCTAAGAAATAGAGAGCAAGAGTTGATTTGTGTTGGAACTACAGAATGAATATTTGGCAGGAGAGGAAAATCATAAATGTTGGAGTTTTAGGAATATTGGAGTTGCAATTTTTCTCGATAAGCAAAGAAATATAATGGGAGAGTTAAGTTAAGATTAAAACATCTTCGAGGTTGAAGTAACATTGCCCGTAATCCAACAATACATTAAACAAATTACGAACTATGTATAAAATAGCAAACAAGTAGGTATTGATGGAACATTATACACCTATCCTTTGGTTCGATATTTGCTTTTTATGGTTTTTCCATGTTTATTTATAACATTACTATTATTGTTTAGAGTTCATTTTCTATAGATTAGTTTACAAGACGCAGAGTGATGGAATTTTTTAAAAAAGTTTTGATAATTTGTGTAATTCAATGTGATTTTCTTATACTGTAGATTGTGCGGAACTGGGAAGCTCTGTAGGCATACCTATAGAGATTTTGCACTCGCACTCACATGAAATGCCAAGTCATGATTTAAACCTCCATTATGCAGCCATTAAGGACATGAGTGAGATTGCTGGCCTAGTCCGCATTTAGGGATGCCTCTGAATAGTGTTGGATGGTGCGGCTTTGTTATTCGATGTTTATTGTTCAAGTCCAGGAAAAATAGTTTCCGGTTTTTGGGTAGTTCTTTAAAAAATATATATTCGTTATTGTGGGACATTTTTATGTGGTTACTAAATAATGATACTACAACCATAACCGTGTGCTTGCAAGTCCCATTTAATGGCTATTCAGGCACGAGCCATAGGCGAGTGTCACAATTCTCATACTCGTGTCTTAACAGTTATCATGAAACGCTCCTAGCATCATACTATTTTTGTACGATTTCAGCCATAAGCTAAAGGAATAATTCCTGATATTATGATCAGCCTGTTCGACGATAAATACGCTTATTTTCGCCGTCTGGGGTAATTCCTCTTTGCTCGACGTTTTGCAACTGTCACCCTTCCCTCGATTTCCATTTAAATGGTCGAAGGGGGGGATAACAAATTCAACCCCCCATTCCGAGAAGGAGTTAAGTTCGGGCAAATGGGGTACGATGCACCCTCCGGAAGAAGATTGATTTCGCTTGCTAGATTCGACAACAAGTGACGTCCTATACTATCAATTCCGGGGCTTGGAAAGCCCTAATTTAATATTTGGATGAATAGATTAAATCTGGTGTGGGTTATAATATATGGTATTACCTAGAGGCCCTGTATGACAAGAAAAGTGACAGTTATTCGTTTTAACAGAGGTTGGACAACAGATTTTGGCAGATCTAGTAACATTGTTTTTATTATATTCTTATCTTGGCGGGTGCCAGTTTGTCAACAAAACTGTCGACAAATTATTGAGCGTGCTCATTTTCTTTTGCAAAAAGGAATGTTAACAGTTAAAAGTGACATCTTGTGTAATAAGAAACTGCAAGAATCCTGTGCAGGATGAATTTTTCATAACACCCTTTCCAAAAAGCGCAGAAGAACGAGCACGATGGTGCAAATGAAATACCCTAACATGAGAGTTGGAAATGATACGAAAATTTGCGAGGTAAGTAAATTTAATTACATAAGTATCTCTAGTTCCTTTTTATTTTTTGTTTGATCTGTGATTTTAATCTGCAGAATAATTTTCTTAATCTGCATCAGCAACATAACATAAGATACCTATAAATTAATACGTATTAAATATTAGTACCTACCTATTTATTTTCAATAAAAGTCCATAAGGTTCTACAAACCCCCTATTAGAATTCTTATGAAAATTTCCCAATGTTAAAGAGATAAAATTAAAATTTTTGCCCTTCAAGGAGGTAAAACCTGTTAGGTATATTTACTGGACCGGGATAGGCATTTTTCGTTTCATGGAATAATAAAAATGTAAGTATATGTGTTGGAGAGAGGCAGTTTTGAAGGAGCTTTATTTTACACCAAGACCAACAAAATCGGACAAAAAAGAAGTTAACACGGGTGGGAATATAAAGGACCTTTTTTGTGTAGTCAGTTAAATGTGTGAGCTTATATTCCATTACAAATTTCTTGCTGATAAAAAAATAGCATTTGATGGCAGCGTTTTATTATGTTTACGTAGCTTAAATTTATAGTTCTTTAACTTTCACAGGTTCACTTCTCCGACATGGATTTTGAGTGTCAGGTTGCGCTGAAGAAAGGATCATCTCCTGCAACGTTTGATGAACGTGACTTTAGCAAGAAAGAACCATTATTAAATATGTATAAATTTCTGAGAACTTGTACTAGTTTGATTTTTCCTATTTACTTACAATATATCTTTGAAAACAAAAATACTGTTGTCTTCTTTATTGAAATGTAGATGATCTCTCTTGCATTAAAAAGTTATTAACTTTTATTTTACAAAAAAAAAATGAGAGACTAATATATCGATATTAAATACCTAGGTACTTATTTTTTTATTCAGCCTAATTCCTATTATTATTGGTTGATTCATATTACCAAAACAAACTTTCCAACTTTTTGTTTCGTACAAATTTCAGTATTAATTGTCTTAAAATTATGATGGCAGGTATAAGAAGAGAGTTTGAAGAAACGAAACCATACAGTAAAACCATTTAAAAGACCTTTTTTATTTTTAAATGAACGGAATAATAATTATTATTGCAACTATGATTCCTATTGAAGAAATATTCGAAAGTTTGATTAGTTGGTATGCTAGAGCCTTGTTTAATTTTATGTACATACCTATCTACATATACCACCCTGCTACAAAAATTTAATAAATGTTTTTATCCTGATATCCTAAAATTTCTGTTTTCTTGGAACAAATTATATGTTTCTTCACTTTTCCATTCAAACTTCAATAATTATTATTAGTGAAGCTTTGCAAATAACATACTACTACCTAACCTATTTACCTATTTATTGGCTTTATCTCTATTTTTATACATTTTAACCTGTGCCCTCATCTACCTACGCTTATGGCAGTTAACTGTCGTTAGCTTAACCTTAAAATCCAATTTTGATACATCGTGCTGCTAGGGGAATGTTAGAAAGAGCGAAAAAATATTTGTCTGTTGCACAAAATGAATTTCTTAGGGAAAATAAGACCCTCGCCAGAGAGAGAGAGATCCGATCGTTGTCCAACCTCTGTTAAAACGAATAACTGTCACTTTTCGTGTCATACAGGGCCTCTAGTATTACCAAGAGAGTCCATTTTGTCAAATATGTCAAATTGATGTCTGGGGTGACGGTTAATTAAAGACTATTTGTGATTGGGATCATCAAGTGATAAGTTGTATCAAAAACTGGTTAATAATCTTAAATTTTTTTCGCCAATACAATGTCAATTCAATATTTTCCGCTTACAAAACTATATTCACACATCTACCCCTTGCCTCCTTCTCAACACCAAACAGACGCCCCTAAAGTATCAAAATCCAATTATCTAGAAGATGGGATAAGAACCAGGAGCGCGATAGCGCCGAATTACGTCTTCCCAGATGTTCTACTTTCACCGACGCGGAGATTAGTTTGTTATGCGACGATTAAATTTGTGTTTTCTCGCCAGTGTGTGGGAAACGTCCGGATGTGGAGTTTTTAGACGTTCGGAAATGTATGGGAAGCGGTGTTTCAATGAGGAATTAGTATAATGCAAACAAGTAACCCATTCTTCTAATATTCAGGCAGCGTCCAGATATTTTATACTAATAAGTCCGGGCACTCGGCCTTGTGTAAACAAACGTTCCCCTCTTGCCCTCTCCCGCTCCCCTCCTCATCGAGCCTATCTATATTTTATAATATAAGAAAATAAGCCGTAGGTACACAGTGTAGTTGAGAGCGGTTCGTTCGCATTCTACCGGGTGTGCACAAAATATTTCCGACCGACCGTGACTGTGTTGTAACCTTGTTGTAGTGATGCCTAGTAACGCTTTTTACTGCAGTGCGGACCTACCTACAAAAATAAAGACATTTTTATGTGACATTTGAATACTTAGGTATTAATTGAAGAATAATATAGATATAATATTAAAATATTGAAAATTTGAAGGTGCCAGCGCAATGGAAGAATGCCTTAGGTTTCATCGGAGAACATTAATTTGCGAATATTCCACCTGAAGAGGCATATAAACCTATAAGAATTTGCAAGGCGCATTTTGATGATCAGTCATTCACTTCGCCCGGAAAACGTTTAGTAAAAACTGCTGTCCCCTCGGCTGTCCCATTAAGATTATTGCCAGAAGCTTATTTTAAGACGCATGCTTGTGTAGGTACATATGCGTATTATTTTGTTCTGTATTGTTTATGTCAATTTAAATATCAAAATATTTACTACGGGATGAAGTAGATATGATTAGTTTAACTCTTTGTCGTTAAATATGTATTTGTTATTTATGTTTTTGTCTGCTCTATGTTTTGTTAGGCTTTATTAAAAATGAACGTAAAACATAAAAAAATGCATTTTTATTCATGTTCCAGTCAATTGATTCTGGTAATACCTATACCTTGTATTTTAATTTAACTGTACCTACCAAAAACTAACGGTACACTTACCTACACAAATAATGTTGTACCAAAGTCTACAAATAGGTATACTAATATTTGCAGACTTTGGTAAATAATGGAAAGTCCTCGGGAAAGTCACTATGAATCTGCCCCCGTATAACTAGCTTGACGGCGATTTCGTTTAGCCGCCCTCGTAAATGCGAAGCGTGCGAGGTGACGCTGATTTACGACCGGTCGCAAAAAATTCTCGGCTTTTGCGAGAGATCAAAGAAGTAAGCCGACTTTAGTATTTTTTTAGACTTTGATTCAGGGACTATACCTAATATAGGTGTTACCTACTCACCTCAGAAAGGAAAACACAAATATCGAGTGATAAAATTATGTGCGCGAACAACTTGCCCCGCACATTCTTATGGGAAAACTGGATTATGTGTTTAACAGCTCAGTCACCTAACGCTGATTTTACGACAGGGGAAAGCCCTTACAAACTTTGCGCCACCTCGGGCGCAATTCCAATCTGCGCCATTTTATGATGATGTAATTTTATAAGGCAATAGGATTAGCTATAGGTCCCGAAGTTCGGTGCAAACTTAAAAGTGGATTTGCCAAACTTCGCCGGACGTATTATACACGCCGAAATTCATAAACGACAACTTAATCTATATAACCCTAATCCCTAGCCTTTGTCGATGAGCAGAAGTTATAGCGGTATAGTCCAATAAAGATTTGCTCGGCTTATAGGGGTCGCAAAAAAAATCCAAACAGGATGATTTTTTCAGGGTTGCTGACAGACTGCCTCCTGAGTGTTCGACCAAAAGATCACGCACTCAAACTCCTGGTACGAATTGAGCTATAGGGTGGTTTCCTAAACAATATGGGTGATTTCCTAAACATTTTTTAGAGCAAAATGACCCTAGTAAAAGTTGTAGGGAATCAAAGTATGAACAACTTTTCCTCATAAAATGCTGCAGGGTGGACTTGTAAACATTTTTTACAAAAAAATGACCTTATTAAAAGTTTTCTAGGATGAACTTCTGATCAACTTTTTCCTCTAAACTTTTTTGTGTCTCCAATACTATGTCTCCTATAAATTTTATTTGAGTCATTTTGCTGGAAAAAATGTTTAGGAAATCACCCCATATTGTTTAGGAAACCACCCTAAAGCTCAATTCATACCAGGAGTTCGAGTGTGATCTTTTGGTTCAACACTCGGGAGGCAGTCCCCAAGCAACCCTGAAGAAATCATCCCGTTTGGATTTTTTTTTTGCAAAACTGACATCTTTATTGGACAAATATCCCTTCCGAAAAAACTTGCTATGTAATATTACAAATATTATTCCCTTTAACGTAAATAAAATGTGTAGGTATTTCAGAAACAATTCCTTCTGACGTATTTTTTCCTTGTCTCATTTCAAGCCTAAGAAAGTCACAATTTGGCTTTTTTTTTATTTAGCTGTTTTCCTGGTAATTCCGGGAAAGTCGATATCAGAGACGTGACGTGTTCGACGTAGCAAAAAATTGATGTTCTTGGAAAATGTGAGAGAGCAATTATGTAGCTTGTGGAGAGAGCGCCTTCAATAGAATGAAAAACACGAAAGAAATATGTGGCCGCCTTTATTTTCTTGAGGCTAGCAATATAGCAGACCTTATTCGAATTTACCAACCCAATTCCTACTAATGTCCCATCAAAGACAGGATATGTACCTACAGTTTGTTCAGAGAAAGTTCGGCCCTACGTCACAACTCCCGTCCTTGTATTACTCATGAATATACGATGGATATCGGTCGTATACTCCGATTACTGTAAGAAGTCCCGATTTTGTCAGATGACATTCTCCACAAAATCCCTAGGAATTTTCTGTTAACCATGGGTATAACATTGGTGTGTGTCTCAACTAGTTAATGACGTCACTCATTGATTGGAAAGATACCCAAGTGATATGAAAAAAGAACATAATAAAATAAAAACCCTATTGCAATCACGATTATACCGCTATAAATAAAAATAACTATGACTACGACTCATTTTAATAATAATTTCAAACGTCATGAAAACACTTTTATTTTGGTGTTTTGATATGCTACTTGCGACTGCGTCTATGGTGCGTACTCAGGCAAATTCTATTTCGGTGTTGTGAAGTGACCGTGAAGGTTTTCCGGATCGTTCAAAAATGTTCAAACTTTGGGCAGTGAAAATATTCGCGGGTTTTGTTTCGTGAGTTTTACCGTCATCTGTGTTGTTCTTGTTCGTGTTATTAGTAGTAATTCATTGTGCAAATGGGCTCGTTACTGACCTGGACTTATGACCCGGTTGCATTTTTTGCTGCATTGATGCCCACTTAGGATGGCGAAATTACCAATTGACAGTCCCAGTAAGGACTTCTTAAAATAATTTTACTGCATATTCACGAGTCAGGCAAGGACGGGAGTTGTGACGTAGGACCGAACATTCGCTGAACAAACTGTACGCATTATTTAGTTCCATGACAAATATCTAATCTCTGGTTAACCGATACTTTAGACATTAGTCTTTCTATAGTTGCAACACGATCATTAAAAGTTAACCGAATCAATGACGTCAGAACCTATAGACAGGTTTGTTTCGATAAACGCTTGACGCCCAGAACTAATCACAATCTAAGCGAGCCGTAGAGAACTTATTTAGACTCTGGGCTCGGAGGCTGGCGTCGTTAGACCATCCCCCGAGTCTTCAGGTGAGGTTCCGATGCTTCCGGCGCCCCCAAACAAGAAAAAACATGCGATATCTAAGTGTGATTCTGGAGGAACTATAACCGGGAATCACCGGGTGTATAGTTGGTTGATGGTTGACTTTCTGTCTTTGTTTGTAGCATGTTTTTAGAGTAGTATGGATATATTTAATCTTGGAGTCAAAATAAAAATGGGGCACCACGTCTATAGGTTTTGTCGTCATTGAACCGAATATTTTGATCTCTATTTTGTAAGGTAAGAATTATTGTCAGGTGCTGTTCATAGCGTCCTTGAATGATCATTCTGACGCCACTAGACTATCTCTATTTTGTCCATAAATATGATTTATGAACTATTTTCTAAAAACTTTGATCACTGTGGAAGGAAAAAATTCAAGCCTTCCTGCAATTTCCATCTCTATTTTCATACCCATTCGACTTTTTCAAAACTGAAGCCTTTGTTGAAGATGGTCAATGGTTTCTAAATAGCAGACTTCATCGTAATCTCCCAAAGGCGTTGTATTTGTAGCTTCCAAAAGGAACCTTGGGTCCCATTTTGTATATGAATCACGGCTAAGAGGATTTGAACTTAATTTTATTTTGCCCTCATCCTGAACATCTCGTACTCGACTTGTTTACAACATGACAAATCCACACGCATTTACCGCCACAATTTCTACTAATTCCCATTGAAGGGCCCTCCCCTTTCCTTCCCGAATCTCGAGAAAACCCACATCCAGACATCTCAACTCTCGGCTTTCCCACACCCGGGCAATCCGGCAACTTTAGCCTCGAAAACACAAATTTAATCGTCGCGGAACAAGCTAATCTCCGCAACGGTGAAAGTAGAACATCTGGGGAGGCGTAGTTCGGCGCTATCTGGCTCCTCGTTCTCCGTTCCCTCGTGTAGATAATTGGATTTTGATATTTTGTTGCGCCTGTTTGGTGTTAAGAAGGAAGGTGGGTAGGGTAATGAATAACGTTTTGTTCGGAAGGGAGCATGAATCCCGATTGTCTCCCTAGGATTATTAGAGAGCTCTAACGTCAACGTCAACGTATATCCCATTTCATTTTAGAGTAGTAACACCACTCCAAAAGCCTCCTCCAATGCTGATATACCCCATGCAAAACTATAACGCCAAATTTGTATACGTTGGCATGCCAAAACACGTCAACTGTAAGCATAATGAAGCATTAATGAACAAACTTATTTCTGATAGTTGTGTTCATCGATGTGCTTTAAACTGTACGAAATATGACATGTTTTAAAATACTACGAAACAATTTCGCACAGAATTTCTAGCAAATTCCAAGTGGAAAGACCCGAATGGAGCCTAATAGGCAACTTAAAAAGGAACGAATTAAAAAAAGTTAATACCCCGATGCAGTTTGAAAACTTATAAAAGGGACGTGTTTTATTGAAATGCTTCTGCCGGAGTCTCGTCAACATTTCCAAGTTAAAAACTTTTCCGGGGTTTGCACGGATTTATCCCTTTGGCTGGAAGTTCAATTATAGTTTCCTTTCGACGCTTTTAATTGAAGATTGAATGTCAAATAGGACGGAATTAATTGCGGATTAGTGAAAATAATTGTAGTTTTCTAGAATTCCCTTAATTTGCCGGAAATTAAACGATATTTTTTTTATATTTTTTTAGTAGTATTTTAAGTATTATTGTTCAATTCGTCATCGAGTTGTCCTTGGCGATTTGACATACACACGTCTGGCGAAGGTTTGTTTCTACATCATCCATTTTCTGGCGCCGCGTTCGGTTATTCGGAACACTCCGGTGTGTCTCAACATTGACCCGTAGGGACTTTTTCGCGTTTGAAAAGATTATGTATCTACCCCCTTTATGGTTCATATGCATCGAATGTCTCAAGAAGAATTTCCAAGTAAAAAAATATGCCACAGACAATAGAACTTCCCTCATAACCTGTCCGTGTATATCTGCGTGTGCCGTATTTCGCGAACAACCCATAGCGGCCCAGCTCTCGCAGGTGATTCCGAATTCCGTTTGTCGTAAAAGCGGGCGAGCACACGCAAATTGTTGCAAACAACGCGATTGTTTTATTTTTAGACGTTTACGGGCCGACGGGAATATTTCGAAGGGTCGAACGCGAGCATATACCCACTACCCACGCCACAAAGCGAGCGGGATATAAAAAAAAAGGAAAAACATAAACGGGTTTCCAGCGTTCCAGCAACAACATTCGATGATGGATTTTGCTGACCTATTACATAATTGACGGTGAAAACTTTTCAGCACAACCGAGGTAGATAATATTATGTCCTACGTTGGTATCATATTCAAGCCAAAATATATATTTTTACTCAAATTTGCCCTTTGACCTTGTTTTGACAAATAACTTCAGAGTTGTCATCATGAGAGTGCAAGGTTTTGCATAAAAGTAATGACTTTGAAGTATAAGAGAGAGAGAGAGAGAGAGAGTGCGAGTAATCAATTCAGTATGAAAATTTTATACTAAGAACCACACTGTCATTTTAACTTTAAAATAATTCATGAAGATTATAAAATATGCGCATAAACATACAAGCATTCGTTGCAGCTGACGTGGTTCAGTACGCATTTGAGCAAAAATAACTCTGAGAATTATTATTTTAAATGATTCGTTTATTCAATAATAAAAACGTGCCAAAATAACCTAGCGGCATCTCAAATCTCAATACAATTTATGGTTATGCATAGAAAATTTTAACCTTTGAGTTGTTTCGACAAACTAATCGGGGCAGAAATCCTTATTTTTCGTGAAATCAGTATCTATAATACAGGCAAAAAATTATAAGGTACGTTTATGTTTTTAGGTTTAGGAATCCTTGATGATACAGCAATAATTCTAATTTTAAATTTCCAATTTTAAAGAACTAGCTACCTACAAACGAATATGCCACTTTGGTGTATGGCCTCAAAAGTTAATTTAAGATACAAAATTACTTACCGATGGATTATTATCCTCAAACATTTTAGTGTTGGCTGTCAAGGAAGTGCCACAAGCCGCACAGCTAAGCATAATAACTTGAAAAAGTATCTAAATACCACCTACTGACACCTATCACAGTGTCAGATACCACAATATTGTGTCAAAACTTGGTTACTACTCAGGACGATTTCCTCCTCACATAGTACTTTGAGTCCTTTCTGGAATTCTTTATTCAGTTTATGGCTTAAGCTTATCTGTGTATGGATTTGCACTAGTCAAATATTTTTATTTAATATTCATATTTTTTTATAATAACTAATAACAATAAAAATTAGTTAATAGTTTAAAATCTGTTGCAAAATTTGACGAACAGGCAAACAGGAGGACAAGAAAGTGTTTTAATAAAAACTTGCTAAAATAACCTAGCGGTATCTCAAATCTCAATACAATTTATGTTTATGTATAGAAAATTTTAACCTTTGAGTTGTTTCGACAAACTAATCGAGGCAGAAATACTAGTTTTTCATGAAATCTATACCTATAATACAGGCAAAAAATTATAAGGCATGTTTATGTCTTTAAGTTTAGGAATCATCGATAATATAGCAATTCTAATTTTAAATTTCCAATTTTGAGAAGTAGCTACCTACAAACGTCTATGCCACTTTGGTGTATGGCCTCAAAAGTTAATTTAAATTACAAAATTACTTACCGATGGATTATTATCCTTAAACATTTTAGTTTTGGCGGTCAGGGAAGTGCCACAAGCCGCACAGCTAAGCATAATAACTTGAAAAAGTATCTAAATACCACCTACTGACACCTATCACAGTGTCAGATACCACAATATTGTGTCAAAACTTGGTTACTACTCAGGGCGATTTCCTCCTCACATAGTACTTTGAGTCCTTTCTGGAATTCTATATTCAGTTTATGGCTTAAGCTTATCTGTGTATGGATTTGCACTAGTCAAATATTTTTATTTAATATTCATATTTTTTTATAATAACTAATAACAATAAAAATTAGTTAATAGTTTAAAATCTGTTGCAAAATTTGACGAACAGGCAAACAGGAGGACAAGAAAGTGTTTTAATAAAAACTTGCTAAAATAACCTAGCGGTATCTCAAATCTCAATACAATTTATGTTTATGTATAGAAAATTTTAACCTTTGAGTTGTTTCGACAAAACTAATCGAGCCAGAAATCCTAATTTTTCGTGAAATCAGTACCTATAATGTAGGCAAAAAATTATAAGGCATGTTTATGTCTTTAAGTTTAGGAATCATCGATAATACAGCAATTCTAATTTTAAATTTCCAATTTTGAAGAAGTAGCTACCTACAAACGCCTATGCCACTTTGGTGTATGGCCTCAAAAGTTAATTTAAATTACACAATTACTTACCGATGGATTATTATCCTTAAACATTTTAGTTTTGGCGGTCAGGGAAGTGCCACAATCCACACAGCTAAGCATAATAACTCGAAAAGTATCTAACTACCACATACTGACACCTATCACCGTGTCAGACATCAAAATTTTGTGTCAAAACTTGGTTACTACTCAGGACGATTTCCTCCTCACATAGTACTTTGAGTCCTTTCTGGAATTCTTTATTCAGTTTATGGCTTAAGCTTATCTGTGTATGGATTTGCACTAGTCAAATATTTTTATTTAATATTCATATTTTTTTATAATAACAAATAACAATAAAAATTAGTTAATAGTTTAAAATCTGTTGCAAAATTTGACGAACAGACAAACAGGAGGACAAGAAAGCGTTTTAATAAAAACGTGCTAAAATAACCTAGCGGCATCTCAAATCTCAATACAGTTTATGGATATGCATAGAAAATTTTAACCTTTGAGTTGTTTCGACAAACTAATCGAGCCAGAAATCCTAATTTTTCGTGAAATCAGTACCTATAATATAGGCAAAAAATTATAAGGCATGTTTATGTCTTTAAGTTTAGGAATCATCGATAATATAGCAATTCTAATTTTAAATTTCCAATTTTGAGAAGTAGCTACCTACAAACGTCTATGCCACTTTGGTGTATGGCCTCAAAAGTTAATTTAAATTACAAAATTACTTACCGATGGATTATTATCCTTAAACATTTTAGTTTTGGCGGTCAGGGAAGTGCCACAATCCACACAGCTAAGCATAATAACTCGAAAAAATATCTAAGTTCCACATACTGACACCTATCAACGTGTCAGATACCAAAATTTTGTGTCAAAACTTGGTTACTACTCAGGGCGATATCCGTTTCAGGTATTTTATAATACACATGGAGCTTTGACTCCTTTCTAGGATTCTTTATTCAAAGCCTAAGAGCCTGTAAAGAACCATGGTAGAAAAGGAGGGCGTCATGGTAGGCCGCAAAACTATATAAAAATTCATTGTCAATTTAATAATTTTATTGGGTAAATGGGTTTGGAGATTCGCGAGAAATGGGGGCAGCGATACAGGCCATGGCGCTGACGCATAATCGCGTAGTCACGTGACCAACTTAGTCCTATAATAAAAGGCATTTTTGGAGATAAGTAGAAAAAACAAATTTCGTAACAATTTGGCGTGTTACCTTTCATCTATTACATTATTGGTTTTGTGCATCCAGGCTTTCTCTAATTGTTTTTTCAAAATTTTCAACCTGCCTCAGCTGTTTTGGGCTGAGAGTTAAACGGCACTGCACTCAAATATTTTGGCACATTCTCAAAAATTGTTGGGACAGCACCTTCCATTAGCTTAGGTGATATTCTATATAGGTATTTTCCTCCCACAACACATTTGTCTACTTTAATTGTTTCACTTTCTTGAAAACATGTTAGCCACACATACTTCCTAAGGGTTTTTTAGAAATTAAATCTCAGTTGGAATTTGACGAATCCATTTTTGGTGGAAATTTTCATTCCGAGGCAAAGCAAATGTTGTTATGGTGACATTTTCTTCCTGGCTTTTGTAATATGTATAAATATAATATAAACAGACCCAATATTTGGTATTTAGGTTATTTTTTACGAAATAAAAATGAAAACTCACCTCAGTATACTGTAAATATTGACGAGGTCCGAGTTGATCGGCAGCGTGAAAGACCGAATAGGAACCGTATCAGGGCGTGGGTCGACAACGAAAATCCTCGAGTACGTTACAACACTGATTTATTTCGCACAAGGTGAATGGTGAATACAAAATACACAAACCCGAACGTGGTCAACGGGAACGGTTTCCAGCCACCAGGACCGTCTGAACTCGCGGATCTCCCGTAAGCAGTTCACCCGTCTGTGTCTCAGGCTCCACTGTCCATTCCGGGGGGAGAATTCCCCTTACAGCGCTCACGCGTCGGCGCGAGCGGCACCAATACTCCTGGACGGCACGGCTCCCACCCAGAGGCCATAATAACACCTGGGCGGTTCCCCTCCGCCGGGACACACGCGCACTAGACACAAACTTGTTTCTAAAATATAAACTAACTACTAAAAACACTTTAAAGATTTCAATCTTCTCAAAACCCAAGCTGCCGCTTTCAGTTATGTGAAAGATGATATGTAACGTCGTACTAAGATGGTCACGTGAAATTTTTACACTCATCGACGTAACCACAACTGAGTAAATGACATAAAACCTACATAATCCCATTACAAACTCCACGCACCAGCGGACGAACTTCACCCTAACGCAGTAATAATTTTCGTTGCAGCAAACTATATCTACACGCGAGCAGCGCATCAACAAATTCCCGTGGATCGTGGATTACCATGCCAAAACGCCATTCACCAACTTATCGCGGGCGGCCTGGAATTCAATTGTTTCCGTGGCACGGCCTTCCGCGACGTTCGAGCTTCGTTGGGCCGACAATAGAATTCTTGCTGTTGTATCGGGGGAACTTCGATGGAAAATGTCGGAACCGCGCCACAAGAATTTGCTACTATCGGGGTGGCGGAGCCAGTGTATCCATACAATGTGTCCCGGATAAGAATGAACAGCATGGGGATCTTGCAAACGGTGAGAGATAGAACAACGGTTAAATGGGAAAAAAGTTGCGCAATTTTAAGGTCAATAAAATGGTGCAAACAGATTTCTAATATCTTTTTCGTTTTTGAGTTATTTTGAAAAAAGTGAAATTTTGCGTTTTCGATTTTATTTTTTTCTGAAGTTGTTATCACAGATAGGAAAAAAAGAAAAGCACTTGGCACTTTTTAACGGGCTTTAAGATGGCGTTTTTAGATTTGTTCTACAACCTTTCGTTTTTGAGAAACCATCTTCAACTTTATTTTTTAAATATGAACCTTAATTTTTTTGCATATTTTGAAAACACTTCTTATTTCAAATACCATAATGTATGACACGAAATATTTTTAAAATGTTTTGAGACAATTATACTGAAAATTCCTTTTTTCCATTAATTTTTTCCTATTGCGGCCCTGTATTTAATATGTAATTGATAATAAGAAGTCTAAATATTAATCAGTATTGTCAACAATTTAACTTATAGTTTATTTTTACTTCGAAAACTTAATATTTTTATCTACGGCTTAGTCTGGTAAGTGTTTTCTTCTGTTGTTGTCGTTGTTGTACAGCAAACAGTGTCGCATTGTGTTTTGGAGTAAATTCGTCGATTTTCCAATTGTGAGAAGAAAGCTTTAAGCCAATGAAACCAATAACTTTTGCCATTTATTAATTGCAACAATACATTCGTTTGGCCTCTACACTATTTCTGTGACGCAAGATATAACATATTAACATATAAAATTTGTCGTTATTTGAAAAAGCACCCTCCATTTCTAATACTACAAATTATTAACTAAATGATATATGGTAGTTATAACAAATGACAAGGGATTGGTTTCGTTGTTTCAAAGCCGTCTAGGTGGAGGATTTTTATTTATTTTTTATTATCGTATATGACTGTTTTTAGTCTTTGCCGTCCTTTTTTGGTTCTCCAATGAAATATAAGTTGCAAGTCAAATTGTTAACAATACTGATTAATATTTAGACTTCTTATTATTAAATACAGGGCCGCATTAGAAAAAAATGAATGGAAAAAGGAATTTTCAGTAGATATAATTGTCTCAAAACATTTTAAAAATATTTCGTGGTATTGGCAATAAAAAGTGCTTTCAAAATCTACAAAAAAATCCAGGTCCATATTTAAAAAAATTAAGTTGAAGATGGTTTCTAAAAAACGAAATGTTGTAGAATAAATCTAAAAACGCCATCTTAAAGCCCGTTAAAAAGTGCCAAAAAGTGTTTTTATTTTTTTTTTCTGTGATAACAAACAAGCAAAATTTTACTTTTTTCAAAATAACTAAAAAACGAAAAAAGATATTAGAAATCTGTTTGTACCATTTTATTGACCTTAAAATTGCGCAACTTCATCCCCATTTAACCGTTGTACTATCTCTCACCGTTTGCAAGATCCCCATGCTGTTCATTCTTATCCGGGACACATTGTATAGCAAATGGACCTTTTCATAAAAGAAGTTTTTTGCTGTTTTCTAAAAACAGTCGTTAAATGATTAATACTCTA
Source organism: Pseudeuparius sepicola (assembly GCA_963920635.1). Taxonomy (NCBI): domain Eukaryota; kingdom Metazoa; phylum Arthropoda; class Insecta; order Coleoptera; family Anthribidae; genus Pseudeuparius; species Pseudeuparius sepicola. Next base: position 28,466,490 of record OY987307.1, read on the forward strand.
AAGAATCTATTTTAGGTTGGCAACGTTGGTGTTTTGTGGTCCTCCTCTCCTTTTTGTAACATATCCTCTAAGGGTTTTTATTGTTTCTATATTGTAAACGCGTTGATATAACGCTTTTTTATTATTTTTTTTATAAAAACTACAAATGCACTATACAACCAGTCGGGGTAAAGACATTTTATAAATTGCCCTTCGTTATAGCGACCTTTTTGCAATAATTAGAGCAGCCTGATCTGTATAATGGACATTGTTTTCGGCATTCTTCTGCCTCGATACTCTCAGACAATGGACCAGATTTTTCTGCCATTAAACGGCTTGGTGGTTGGAAACCCACTGCTGTGGCAGAATGTTGCATTGAGAATTCAATACAAAATAGTATTGAAATTGCACAAAAAATCTTATGTAAAGCTGCTACAAACTTACCAGCGCCAAAATACCTTCTGACCTAAATGATTTAAACCTAAATTTAAATTCGGAATGTCATACAACTAATAATAATTCAACTGTACCTTCTATTAATTTTAGTAATTGTAATATTTCGAATATAAATATTAATAAACCGATATAAAATGATGCAAATTAATATGGATAATTAAATTTGTAGTTACTTAATGTAATTATTAAATAAATAACATATTTTCTCTATTTTATTTAAAGCACATTTTTCCGGGAAAAATATCATAATAAACTCATGTCTTAAACGGCTTTTAATGATGGAGATATTTTAACGCGTGAGAGTAGCCTTATTAATGCACTTGTTGGTTAAGTAACTATTACTTTTTTATCCAGGCAGAAATCCTCATTTTTAGTGAAATCAGTACCTACAATAAAGGCAAAAAATTATAAGGCAGGTTTATGTCTGTAAGTTTAGGAATCGTTGATAATGCGGCAATTCTAATTTTAAATTTCCAATTATGAGGAAGTAGGTACCTACACAAACGCCTATGCCACTTTGGTGCATGGCCTCAAAAGTTAATTTAAATTACAAAGTTACTTACCGATGGATTATTATAGTCAAACATTTTAGTATTGGCGGTCAGGAAAGTGCCGCAAGCCGCACAGCTAAGCATAATAACTCGAAAAGTGTCAGATATCAAAATATCGTGTCAAAACTTGGTTACTACTCAGGGCGATATCCGTTTCAGGTATTTTATAATACACATAGAGCTTTCACTCCTTCCTGGAATTCTTTACTCTTTATTCAAAGGTTTTACACTAAGAAAAAACATGAATTCATGGATGATAATAATATAGTTATTATATTGATTGGTATTGCAACGGTTTTGTGTTTACTAGTAGTTGTAAATATAAATATTTTGGATATTGCTTCAGGGGATACATAAAACTTATGATAAGCTATTTCTATGTTTTTCATTTCCATACGTATCCTACATAGTACAAAACTTGCCAGTTAGAGCCACAGTGGCTTTATACAAGACAGTGGCGACACGGCCGCCATGTTTCGTCAAATTAGAGTTGGGACTATTTAAAAAATATATCGATATTGTGAATCCAGATCCAGTATCGATTTTTTTTATCGATATGACTATTATATAATAAATAAAATCAATTTATTGCCCATTTTTTGAGAAATAAACGGTAAAACATACCTACCTGTTCCGTTTCGTTTATATTTTAAAATTAATAATTACTAATATCAGTGACTATACTGCTAATATTTAATGGTTCTCACTGGGCAAGTCTAGAGACGAACAAATTTTGAGCATGTGTTTGTATTTTGAAAAGTTTAGAAATGAGCAGGTAGCAATAAACAGAAAATTTAAAAAATATAAAATATGGAAAACACAATATAATTATATGATACTTTTAGCTTAGGAAATATATAAATATAAAATAAAACAACTCCAAACGTAGGCATGTTCAATTTATAATTGGTGTTTATTGGTGTTATTATGTACATACAGAAAACTTTAGAATTAACAATTTTCTTCAGAGCTGTTGAAGTCCTAAAGCACTTGGTACACGAGACTAACTGCTTTTATTTTTAGTTTTTGACACTTTTTATTTACTTATTTTTATGGATACACCATAAGAAAAATGAAAAGTGATATTACAATCTTCAACATCCTTCCCTTTGGATGATTTTTCTTAAGCCCATTGTTTTACAGGAGTAACAGCCTCTCAAAATATTTTTGGTTTAAATAAGTAAAGCTTCCATGAAAATGTTCGCAATTTATTTTATATATCAACATTTTCACCAGCAGCTATATGCTTAATATTGCTTTTATTATCATTCCAGATTTGACTACAGGGCTAAACGTTTGGTCGTAGTATTTAGTATTCACCTTTTCTTTGTGAACAACCTTTCATTACCAACCTCGCCTAGTATTTTTCTATTGATCCATCCGGAATTACCCTCTCGTTGTATATCCATTTACAAGATACTATACCTAATGCTTTCTTGTCTTCTGGAAGTATCTGTAAAACTCATTTTTGTTTTATTCATGTGACTTCATTTCTTTATCCATTACAGCTAACCATCAGTTTATCCATTACAGCTTCTTCGTAGTTATTAGGACCACTAATTTTTAAAACATTTGCAACAGCTTTCATAACAAATTTTGCTGGTTTTGCAATTTTCTACGGTCCCTCAGCTCCATTATTTTCATTTCTTTATGATCTTCCTCCTGCTAATCAGTCTTCTTTTGACCTTCTGTACCGCTTTTTCCAACTTCTTCATTGTATTCTTCCTCTGAATAACCATCATCTTCTTGCAACCTTCCCTCGCTTTTATACATTTCTTGCATGACAACCATCTACGTTGTGGTCACCTTACTTTACTTTTCTCAAAGAAAAACACAGATAAAGCGCAGAAATATGATAATACACACATAAACAAAGCGTACGTCCATAATAAGGGACAACAAGAATGACGGATAGAATGACGCCGTCATTATGGAATCGATACAAATAAGTCGATCCATTATGACAGAATTTGACGAAACATGGCGGAACCAATCAAAAATCGGGCCACACGGTTGTCGCCACTGTCTCGTATAAAGCCACTGTAGTTAGAGCTAACGATTTACCTTTGTTGTTTTAAGGTTAATGTTTACATTTCCACTAAACAAGGCTAGTATGGTAAATGGTGTGTGTTTCTCGTTTTATTGATATTTTAAGAAACATCAAAGTGTCTGCAAAGGGATTTTTGACGATGTTGACTGTTTAAATTTTCCTTTACTAACAACCACGACCACGTTCTTTGCCCTTGTAGTTACCCCAATCTATCGAACATTTCACGATGCATAGCTCAAAGGGACGAAAAAAAAATCGGATCTACAAACAAATAAAGCAATCGGCAACAAAAGGAAGGGCAGAGGCGACGGGACACTCGATACGCTTTGCGCCGTCTGATACGACGAAAAATTCAATAAACGCGGGTAGGTAGGAACCTCCCGCTATTCCCTCAAAGGGCGGTTTTTGAAGAATAGATTTGGTCGGGACAAAGTGGACGTTGTTGGGACAGGAAGTCGGGGCCTGGGAGCTTTGCGAGGGTAAAGGTGGCCATCCGAATGGGTAAATTGAAACAAAACCCCAGTCCAACTCGGCTATAATGGCCACGGAATATAACGAACGCTCGGTTGTAACTATACGACCGGATTTTAAGCATTATGCTTATTGCTGAATTTTATAAGCAACCATGATGTATTTAATTTCTAGAAGAATTACTCAAAACTAAGTAGGTGTATTGCGATAGCTGTTTTTTTTTCTTCATTTTTTGAGGTTTTATGCTTTTATTTCCCTTCGTGCTTATTTGAACTTTTTTACGTATGTTTACATAATTAAAAAAATTGTTTTGCTTAATTTGCTTATTTGATGCTTTTTTCTTATTTAATTGTTTGATTTTGCGCTTTTTAAGCACATTTTGTTTAATATTTTTATGCTTTATAAGCACTTTTTGCGCTCTTTTCTCCAGTCTCCTGTAATAAGCATACGCTTATTGCTGAATTTTATAAGCAACCATATATTTAATTTCTACACGAATTACGCAAAATTATAATACTAATAAAACTAATAATACTAATAGTTCGATAGCTGTTTTTGTACTTTTTTGCTTTTTTGAGGTTTTATGCCTTTTTCCCTTTCGTGCTTATTTCAATTTTTTTGCCTATGTTTACATAATTTTTAAAAACTTATTTTTGATTTATTTGCTTATTTGGCTTTTTCATCGCTTTTCTCAATTTATTGCCCTTTTTTATTCGGTATCTAGTAAAGAAGGATTTTAAGCATTATGCTTATTGCTGAATTTTATAAGCAACGTAATGTAATTTCTAAAAAATGAAAAATGAAAATGTATTAACAAAAGTTATGAAATTTGTCAGATATTTACCGGATATCTTACAGTTTTTACCTTAGAAAAGGAAAGAGAAAGAACGCCTAATAGCACTCGTGGCCGTGTTACGGACTGCCACATCGCAAGACAGGCCAGTGGCGTAGCATTAACGCGTTCATAGCCAATATCACAAAAATGTTAAAAATAAAAAGTAGTTAATTTTGACTTACATGTAATTTGAAATATTGGTATTTATTTGCAGATAATTTCCCAAATGTAAAGCTAGTGTCAAGTGCTGAAATATATTTAATGGCAACGATTTCGAATCAACCAAAATAAAATAAATAATGCACGCCCATGGAAGCCAGCCCACATTTTATGAAACTATCATAATCAATTAAGAAATTTACAATAAAAACCATGTTAAAAATAATTATATAGAAGGAATTTATATTGACAAAAAATAAAGTCTTAGGGCATCTTTCAAAGGCAGCTTGTTAAATACTTTCCTACCTGTGAAACGAAATCCCGGGCTCTTGCTTTTCACTTCTGCTTTTGCAACCAAACGCTAAATAATTTACCATCGTAAGAGTATATTTTTCCCTTAATCACTGTTACTTTAATTCACTTTAATTCACGAAATTAACTCACAACGTACTGGCTTTGTCTGCCACATATAAAATGGCCGCCGTGCAAAACAACGTAATACAATCTATACACGGCAGGGTAGGCAAGCGCGGTGTCCTATATCTTTCCTTGCCCTTTACAATTAGAAATATCTGTTTTTTCAAAAAAAAAAAGAAACATTTGGTAATCACAATATAATACAATTATGTGTATTGCAAATTAATATTTAAATCATAAATTTAAATTTCCCGCTAAATCGTCATTCCGCTATTAGTCCTACAAGTGTTATGCAATTACTAAATATTTGTTGTCATTTAGTGTCATTTGAGTAACCTGAATGGAATTTTTGGGCGCGCCCGCAGAAAAAATCTTTTAAAAGTCCAAGATGCACCATACGTAGCCTGGAAACGTGTGTATACGGTTTGGTGCCTCCGTAAGCAATATTATATATGTTTAAGAGGCAAGCACATGCCGAGGCAGGGGCACAAGGGGGTTGTCACCCTCAAGAAGAAATATTATATCCGCCGCATCAAACGAGAAGCGTATGCCGAACACAATAAAAAGTAAATCTCGCGGAAAATGTAGACTTGCTTTTATTGCTGCGATTTCGTAAATTTGGGGACGCTTTCAGGACTTGCAGAGTACGTATTTATATTTATACAGTAGGTATGTACCTACGTTTTGTATGTAAATAGGGTGTGAAGGTATATGAAATAAATACCTTCATGTACAGTAATACCCATAGACGTAACTAGGTCGTATTTTTAGGGGGGGGCTGATCACGACCGGCTCAAGATTTTGCGGGGCCGGGTGCCGCATGAAAATGCGGGGCCCCGACAAGGAATTATTTAATGCATTAAGAAGAAATTTTTGAAAGTCGGTACGCTACTTACAAAGATATATTTTTTGTCATTCTGTAAGATGGTAGGCCGGGGCTACGATTTTGGATCACTTCTGTGACGTATATAGGAATTAATTTCGAGTGGTGGAGGGACAATTTTTGTGTCTTTTTTTAAACATAATTCTAAAAAATGCGCCGCAGGCGAAATTTTTTAAAAATTTGAAGACAAATTACATAAAATTAGTCTTGGGAAATCCCAATATCTTCAAATTTACAAGCTGGAGTGAATATTTTCAAATTCCGAAATGGATTCGGTCCCGCCCTTCTAAATACTTTACTGATTTTGTGGGGACACAAGACGCAAGATTCCGCAAGAGCAAGCGATTCGTCGAAACTGGGAATTTAAAAAGGCGCGTGCTGTGTTCGCCGTGTTGCGTAACGTTGCGTTGTCAGAATGTTAGATCTATTTTGTTTACGAGAAGCATATCTTCGCACATCCTTTACATTTTAGGGGGGGGCTAATAGAAATGTAGGGGGGGCTAAGCCCCCCCTAGCCCCCCCTAGTTATGTCTATGGTAATACCTACATATTATTTTTTTAAGGAATTAATTAATTACCGAAGCAATTAATTGATCATGGAGTATTATAACTATAGCACACCCAAAGGTGCGGGATAAAACCACTAGTCTCCACGGCGTCGGTTAACCAACCGAAAACATTGATAAAAATTGATGGAAAAAGAGCGATAGTCGACCATATACAGTACTGTTTCGGGACGGTAATCCCTCATCAGTATGGCTCACCCGACTATCAAGTGGTATAGACAAACGTGCCATACTGATGAGGGATTACCGTCCCGAAACATTACAGTATATGGTCGACTATCGCTCTTCTTCCATCAATTTTTACATATTATATAGTTTCAAACATTTTGTTCATTTTTATTTACTTTGCACATAGGTTAGGTACTATACCTATCGCACCTGTATATGTACACTTTGTAATTTTATTGCCATTGCAAAAAATCAATGACAGGACGACCTGTCTACTCATGTATATTTTAGTTGGGAAAATGTGAAATCCCTCATTTAAAATGTATGCATTTTGCCTCGAAGTTTTATGACGAAATCTTGGAGAATGTAAGCACGTGTATAGGTAGGTATAGCGAACTGATGCGACATGTTTTTATACCGATCCCTTAAAGTTTGTGAACTTGATGTACGAATTTAAATGATGCACCCACTTTGAAATACACGCTGCTGCAACTTGTATTACTTGTTCCGCTACAATACATACGACGGAAAACTTGGAATTGGCTAGGAATTGCTAGAGCAAAAAAAGTATAACTTGTTTTGGGGTTATACTAACAGAGTTTGTGAAATGTTACCTAAATAGTCTACATTTAGATTTTTACATAATGAAAATGTTCTCAAATTCTCAATGCAATATTACTCCAATATGCAAAGAAACATCTGAATATTTTTTATAACTTTTGTTTTACATTCCACTGATTTCTCGAGTTCCTGACACCTTAGCTACTTTTTGAATATCTCGTCTAGAAATAGAAGAAACCCCTTAAAAGTGACCAATTTGGATCACCACGTACATATACAGTGACCGGCAGAAAGTTGGACACAAATGGAAAACTTTTTTATTATTAATTTCACAGAAAATTTTATTCTTGATAAAAGTTGGTGCATCATTTCAAACTCAAAATGCACATATCAAAATTTAAATATCTCTTTTTGGATACGAGGTAGATTAAAAAATGTCAAAATAACTCAAGAGTAAAGTAGCCTTATTTTTTAAAATACGGTAAAAAGTTACTTACAAAAGTTGTTTGGAATCAAAGGTGGATGTCAGTCACAGCCACCTAGTCGAAAGGAAAGAAATTTAACTTTTTTTGTATTTTTTTCGACCACCTTGTGTTGCACAAAAACAAAATATCGCAAGCGCAACTTATCATCGGATAACACATGAATTTGCTACTAAACTTTACTTTTGTTCGATTAGCAGCTAGAAATTTAAATTAATCGAAATCAGAGTTTAAAAATATTACATTTTTGTGTCCATCTTTCTGCCGGTCACTGTATACAATTGCCAGCGAATATCTTGAATTTATTTAATAAGCCTATGATGAAAGTTGAAAGTCAACAAAACAACTCCACTTTATGGGTGGCTGCCAATGCGAAGGAACCGCTTAGAAGGTGGCAACCCCTTTTTTATTGTTACTCTATGGGCCTTCTTTCCGTTGGTATCTATTTTGTTCTATAATCATAGGAGAGTTGATTTGCCTAAAAATTAACCACAGCTTCTTTAAATAACAATGATCGGGCCCATATTATCTGAGGCAACCTATTCGCTTCAAGTAAAGAAATATAGATACTCTCTACATTTTACATAACATCTTATTCTATAAGCTTATGAGAGTTGAAATCATGCGGCTGGCTCTTGGACTATTAAGAAAACACCCCCACAAGTTCTTCATCTTCTTCTTTTAACTTTAAAAAATAAAGGTGATACAGTGGTATCTTTGTCCTTTGCTTGAAATGCTAACAATAAAATGGGGTTTTTAGGAGTGAAGCAGTATTTGGTGGGGGTTAACCTTATACAGGGTGTTTCTAAATTATGGTGCTATCGTATTGTGACAGGTAGAAAATGTCATTTTGAACAAAAAGTTTTCTATAAACATAGGTTCGAAAATGCATGATAAGAAAGTTACAGGGTGATAAATGTATAGTTTGAAAAACATCTTTATCGCGATAACTTCTACAGAAGTTATGCAATTTACATGAAACTTGGTGCAGTTCTTTAGTGACTGAAGTGCAACAATTTTGTGTAAAATCAATTTATTCACAGCGACCAGAGGCGGAGGGGTGGGGTATCACAATGGGTTTTATACTCATAACTTTTTTTGAGGTCATATTTTTGGTCTCGCAGGTTCATCATTTTAGTGCATCTTTTTATTTTGCAACAAAAGTGTACTCTTGTTTCATAACGATAAAATGAACCATTTGCGTTGAAATCGGCAAAATGTGCCCCAAAACACCTGTTAACTCCAACATTCGAAAAATAAAATTTTTAACTACCGCTTTCAAATTATACAAAATAATTGTTCCATTTAAAGTGACAAAAAATTCCCTATGAACTATGTATCAAAAATTTTTCGCTTTCCAAATGGAACGGATTGAACTAGGCAACTTCAGTGATGTTTTACTCAATATGCATTAGGCATTTTTTCTTAATTTTGAACGTACAATTCAGCTGTAAAATATTTAAATGCAGTAGGCGGTAATTTTATTTTTCGAATTTTGGAGTTAATACGTGTTTTGGGGCACATTTTGCCGATTTCAACGCAAACGGTTGATTTTATCGTTATGAAACAAGAGTACCATTTTGTTGCAAAATAAAAAGATGCACTAAAACGATGAACCTGCGAGACCAACAATATAAACTCAAAAAAGTTATGAGTATAAAACCCATTGTGCTACCCTGCTCCTCCGCCTCTGGTCGATGGGATTAAATCGTTTTTAAACAAAATTGTTGCTTTTCATTTACTAAAGGTCTGCACCAAGTTTCATATCAATTGTACAACATCTGTATATATATGTTCTTCAAACTGTACTTTTATCATCCTGTAACTTTCTTAATAGCTATGCCTATGCATTTTAGGACCCATGTTTAAAGGAAACTTTTTGTTCAAAATGACATTTTCTACCTGTCATATTACGTTGGCACCATAATTTAGAAATACCCTGTATATTTGTTCCTATGTGTGCATACAGAGATTAACTAGAAATAGGGGTTATCTAACTAAATTAGAAATAAGGTAACAATAATCAAGTTTTAACAAATTTTATGATTCAAACTTAGTATATGGCTGTGAGTCAATATTAGAGGAAGAAACCCAAATTTTAGACACTTTTTTTGTAAATTCGAAATAAAATTCACCGTTAATTTTTTTTAATAATTTTGTATTGGAATAGTTGCTTAGTGCATTGACAGTACAGTGATGCAAAGAAACTACATTAAAATAGCGATCTAGACAAATTATTCAACTTAAACTTTTTTTTGTCAATTGCCCCATAAAATAAAAGGTTGCCTAATTTGAAACAGGCTGACTAATTTGAGACAGACCGACATCCCAATTACGCACTTCCTTTACATCTTCTACCATAGTATGAGAGTCCCATTTCTTGTGTTTTTTTGGCATCTGTAATAAAAAAAATGAAAATATTGTTTGGGTGCCTAATTTGAGATAGTCTCAATTACAGTAAAATTTGGTATCTCAAATTAGGAACTTTCAGTATAAAATATTGACAATAGTATTTTAGGCTAGTTATGAAAAAATAGTGCTAGATTTCAATAAAATATCATTAAGCGACACCTCCTATACCAACTACTATGACACATAATTTTTTTTACACTTTACCTTGACTGTAAATGCCAGTTTATTTACACTATCAAAAAAAATTTAGCAGTCAAATCGCACCAAACGTGCTTTTGTACAGAAACAAACGAACTGAAGCGCTCAACTACCACTCTAACACTGCACCCCAGTTTATTTTAATTAGTCTAGGCTATTTCTGTTAGATGACGTTACATATCCTTTAATATAAGGAGCTGTCTCAAATTAGGCACCTATCTCAAATTTGGGCCTCTTCCTCTATTCTATGAAAAGGGATATTAAGGTCTCTATGAACAGTTTTGTTCAAGACCACGACCATATTATGTAAACATTTACTCTGGATTACTTGAATTTTGTTTAAGTTAGTTTTAGTAGCAAAACACCACGCCGCACATGCATATACAATAGTGTCGGCGTAATAACCTGCGTATAAATGTAGAGTTTGCTTGTCATATTTAGTTTTGATTTTCTTTAACATTTGGAGGGTCTAAAAACTGCGATAAGCGCCAAACCCTTCCCACCAGGTACCTACAACTCGCGGCCCCGTCGGAAACAGCGAGCAGCCGAGCAAACAATCTGATCCTATCGCATCGCATCCGAGATTGACTGTGGGACACGTCCCCCAGTAATGAATCCCGTTTGCTTTTCCCATTTCACGGGGTGCCGGGTGTGTGTGATACAAGCGGGCGTGATATCGAAATATTTGGAGGGGGAGGTCGCCCTGATTGGGTGGTTCTCCCCCTCCCCCCCACGTATCAGCCGAGCAAAAGAAGGTTATACGGATCTCATCTTCTTCCCGATATCTGTCGGCCCTGATGTATTTCTAAAAATACCTGCAAATTCGGAATGAGGCGGGGACGAGGGCAGTGGCGCAGAAAGGGGGCTTATTTAATCCGGAAAATGTTACCTCCAATTTGAACGGTGATTTAAGTAGGTACCTACTGTAGCCATCCGTTGTATGGATCAAGAATCGTTAAAATGGAAGGAGAGAACCCAGAATATCAGAATGAGAAGTTAAACAAAACATAAATTAAAAGATGGTTCTGTATTATTCCAGAGTTTATTGTAGTGCAGATCATAAGTATACCGTACTTTCACCGTTTTAGTAGACATAGCGATGGCTGGGCGGCGCGCCGCCGTGTATTCGGCTAGGTTCGTCAGTCGTTGGCGGGGGGCGGGGCGTGTTTTTTGCTGACTGATAAGCGGTGCGGGACTACTGTGTACTCCCCCCGCCAACGACTGACAAACCTAGCTGGACGCACGGCGACGCGCGGCCTATTCACCTATGTCTACTAAAACGGTGAAAGTACGGTATAAAAATGATTAAGTAGGTACAACAGATACCTTTTAAGTTAAATTTATGAAACATAATTAGTTTAGTTTTAGTAATTAAAACTGTTTTAAATCTACGACCAAAAATTTTAGTCGAAGGTTTAAATATACATTTTAAATGTTTTTTGAATTAAGTTTGCTTGCACAAATTTAATATCTTAATCTCAATTTAATTTCCTAACTGGGTTTTTCGCCACCAAACTGATTAAAAAATGACACAGGGACAAAGGACACTCTTGACTCCGCATCATTCAAAATCTCCACACTTATATAACATCCCTTTTTGCTCCATTGTAAGTAAGTTCAATAAATTCACCATGTTATTCCTTAGCAAAATATTTAGTTAAATTAGTAGGAAACTTAAATTCATTTATAAGAAACAGTAATAATTTTTTTAGAAAAAATTAGAGAATATCAATTTCCGGATCACTATATATTAGCTAGCTTTGAAGTGGTTAGTCTTTTTACAAATGTCCCTGTTGACAAATCATTGAATGTTTTACGCAGAAAGTTAGAAAACTATCAGACCTTAGTAGAAAGGACAAATTTGAATATAGATGCAATATTAGAACTAACAACACTATGTGTAAAAATACAAAAATTTAACGTTTATTCAAAACTTACAATTTAATATCAACCTTACGTTTTATATTTACTTTAGACAACTCGTTTAGCACCTCATCAGGCGATACAGGAATTTCACTGTGAATATTAATATTACTTACGGCTTATCTATTAGCGTTGACTGACGTATTAATAATAAAGACTGCTCACGGTTGTCAAGTCTGACACATTTTTGGCTCACCATGCGCTTTCCGGACACAAAATACAATACAAAATACATTGTTACCTATCAGCGCCGTCTGTTTTCCAGGACATGAAGCCAAAGCCGTGAGAAGTCTTATTAATACGTCAGTCAACGCTATAAACATTTTTTTATTTTCATTCTGCATACATGACAAAATACTTTCCAGAATTATAGCTTCTTCAACTGGTTGAACAGATCATCCCATAATTCCAGAGTAGTGTTTATTCTTCTGCAATTCACATAATGGTCTGTGCATACGATTTTCACGGACACGTTTGGCGTAACGTTTGGGGGGGGGCACGTGCCCCTGTGCCCCCCCTGGCTACGCCACTGGCTAAAACTACTTATCTTCAACTATGAAATGAATTTTACCAGCAGGAATTTGGAATGGCTGTGGGTCTTCTGTATCACCATTCATTTATTTATCAATTTATTCATGGAAGATTTTGAACAAAATGAGTTGACTAGATATTATGTTCACCTATCTAATGTTTGGTGGAGATGTGTAGATGACATTTTGTTATATGCAGTAGATGATTTAAATTCATAATTAAATTGTAGATACTCCCAAGAACCTTCTATTAAGTTTTCCCTGTAAATTGAAAATAATAATCAATTACCTTCCTTAGGTGTTTCTATACTGAAATCAGATAGTATAGAAACTAGTGTCTATAGAAAACCAACACATACCTAGATCTTCATTTTAACTCCAATCATCATATTAGTGTTAAAAAAGGAGTAATTAAAAGTTTGTATGACAGGGTTAAAACGATTTGTTCTAATAACAAAAAGTTTGAGGAGGAAATTAAACATATAAAACATGTTCTTGACAAGAATAGTTATCCTATGGAATTTGTTGAGCAAGTTTTTCATGATTGCCAAGAAAATAACAATGCTAATAGAATAAGAGAAAAATCTGGTGGAGCGATCAGTACATTCCATTATTCCTTATATATCTGGACTAGCAGATAAGCTAAAACGCATGGGCAATCGTTTTAATGTCAGTATTTAAAAACAAAAATATATTCAGATCGATGCTAGTTAAAACGAAACTATTTAATGAGGTACAAAGTTTAAAAAATTGCATTTATAAAATTCCATGTGAATGTGGAAGGTTCTATGTTGGGGAGACTTGTAGGCCATATTTTAATGTTTGTTTAAAAGATCATAAAGATTATATCAGGTAAAATCAATTTTTACAGTCAAAAATAACACTCCTTTAGTAACAATCATAGGATTTTTTTGGACTGGTCCAAAACATTTCTCAAAGAAGAAGAAGGAATACGGATAACTGTGTTGCTGAATGTTCAGTGGAATTCAATAAAATATTATTGCCAGTTTTCAAAGAGATAGAACACAAGGAACAGTAGTTTCATGCAGACAGGTGGCTAGGCTATTGTTTCTGTTGTCACGACCTTTTAACTTGACATTTATTAATCTGTCCATAGACAAACCCAAGGGTTTGTCTATGAATCTGTCATTTCACCTTTAAATAAATTTAAAAAAATCAACTCTTTACTTGCCGACAGCGAAAGTGACGTTAGATTTCGTATTTTTTTAAGTTGTATAGAATAAAATCTAACAATATTTTACCTGGCAAAAATTTAGTACGAACATCTCTGTCTTCATTTTAATCATAAGATATTACAAGCAGTGTTTTATTTTATAGGTTATGAAAACCTTGGGAAAAATAATAATTCCAGTGCATGTGCTTTTAACATCTTATGATTAAAATGAAGACAGAGATGTTTGTACTAAATTTTTGCCAGGTAAAATGTTATAAGATTTTATGCTATACAACTTAAAAAAATACGAAATCTAACGTCACTTTCGCTGTCGGCAACCCCCTCTTAATATGGTCTTGTGTTATGCGTGATACTTAATTTGTTTTTAGTTGTCAGTGCATTATCAAACTCCTATGTTTACTCTTAATGTGAATCTACTGTGATGAATGCCTGGCTTGTTAACTTTAGTAACCCTAAATAGACAGATAATTATTGCTGATAACTGTAAAGTTCCCAGTACAAGAAGAAGACTGAAAATGATGCTGTACAGATCCTTGCTGGCTAGTACTGTTGTTATAAATAAGGACCGCACAAGCATGTGGTTACTTCTGGGGTACTCCTAGTTTGGAGTATTGTGAGGGTGAGAATTATTATTATTATTAAGCATTATGCATATTGCTGAATTTTATAAGCAACCATAATAAATATATTTAATTTCAACACGAATTATGCAAAACTATAAGTATATTGCGATAGTTTTTTTGTGCTTTTTTCCAATTTTTTGCGTTTTTTTCTCCAGTCTCTAGTAAAGACAGGATTTTAAGCATCACGAATTACCCAAAACTAAGTATGTTTCAATGCTGTTTTTGTGTTTTTTTTTTGCTTTTTTTGAGGTTTTATACTTTTTTCCCTTTGTGCTTATTTGAACTTTTTTACGTATGTCTACATAATTTTTAAAATTTTGTTTTTGCTCAATTTGCTTATTTGATATTTTTTTTGACAAATTTTGTATATTTTAAGCACTTTTGTTTAATATTTTGAACCTCCCAGTGAAAAACAGGTAGGTACCTAAAATATTTCTTATCTTAATGTAAATAATGAGTGTGTATTTGTAAACAGATTTACCTGCGAGGAATTTGCAAACTTCAGAACGTGACGCAATCAGAATCTCACCTAATAAATATATACTAGCGCTTATATTCTCTTCCCTCCACGCCACTGAAAATCCTCTCATGTTCGCAATTCCATCCAGACACGTTCATACGTAATCCACCAGGCGGAGTAGATAGGACCAAATTATTTGGCTGAGGCCGAAGGTCTTAGAATTTTTATAAAAGTTACGCGCGAGCCGAGCTCCAACTTTCCATTTAACAAGTCTTTCGATTCGACCCGAATCTGTTTTAGAAATAAATAAGAAACGTTAAATGAAGCTCAAGGAAAAAGTGTATTCAATTATCTACTTTTGGCAATAATTCTTTTTATAGAACTATAGTTCTAGAGTGTTTGAATAACCTGGCATTAATTGTAGATTAGCGACTTGAAATCATTATCCCGTCAATATTTGCTACGCTATTTACCCCGATGTAGTCTATACAATTTGGACCCAATTACCAACAATCCCGAACTTTATTAAGTAACCATCAGCTTCCCAAACCGCTCTCCAATCTGTTCGAGATCGCATTATGGCCTGCCTCTAATTAAAAGTGCTAGACCGGCAACTCTATGGCTGTCAAATGAAAATTCATGAATTCCATCGAATTCCCATTTTACCGTTATCGCATCGCGAAACTGCGTTCACGTTCATTAAATCGGCAAACAGTCGGAATTCCATTTTCGGATGTTACAGAGATAATGCCCACACCTATCATGGGTTATTAACTTAAAAGTTTCGAAGGCAAGCTTATGAGACAATTTGTTACCCGTACCAATATTATTTTTTAACTTTCGATCAAAATTAAAATTGGAAATGGCAAATAGATTACGTAGCATATACAAACTCAATAACGCATACTTCCCAATAAGAAATATGAAAGATATCGTTGACAATGCCTACCCAGGCACTCTTTGAAATAAGGGGACCCAGCATGTCACAGTCTATCACATAGGGAAAGTGAAGCCTTGAGGGGAAGTTTGTTTTCTGCTGACTTCAAGGAGAGACCACAAGAGGGCTGATACAAGGTTATATTATATGTCAGTGTCCAACTGCCATCAGGTTTTATGTGACATGCCAGTGCCATAGATTCTAAAGGAGGCAAAATATTTCCCATCATAATTCACAATTTTTAACTTTTCTAAATTCCAGATACTCAGATGTGTCAATTAAAGGTAATGCGGCCGCCTGTAGTAGTCCCAATAATTGAAACCCATTACGTGGGCATTACGTATAAGTAGGTAGTTCAAAACAAAAATCGTATTTCGAATATTTTAAATTATTAAGCAGGTAGCTTCAGTCAGGTCTTTTTTAAAGAGTTTTTATGTACGACTACAAGTTTATTTTAAGTTTGTGAGGTACCTTGGGAGAGAAATAAAATTACAAAAATTTTATGATGAACACCGAGAAAAACTACATCGTTAGGTAGAACTACTAGACCTAATCTTATTAGTCCATCCCGAAATCTGTGAAAGTTCTTTGGGTAGATACCTTCAACAAGGGAAGAAAGTTCAAGTTTACATATCACAAATGGATTGAGGAACCTGGTAACAAGGTGCAATAGCGACAAATTCTTAAATAAGCAAAATCGGCTACTGACTTACCGCATACTTATTACTTAAATTCGTGGAAATAATTGCTGGAAATCAATTTAAACTATAAAATAAATTTCTTTCATTTGACAGTTGCCACATTCTGCACTTGTATGCACAACATTGTCAAGTCTAATTTTTAGAAATCATGGAAATCATTATTGATTTTTACTAACAATCAAAGTACCTGTTATATTCATAGATTCTCCAATAAAATGGCATACTTGGCATTGAGGGGAAGTTTGTTTTCTGCTGACTTCAAGGAGACCACAAAGGGGCTGATACAAGGTTATATTATATGTCAGTGTCCAACTGCCATCAGGTTTTATGTGACATGCCAGTGCCATAGATTCTAAAGGAGGCAAAATATTTCCCATCATAATTCACAATTTTTAACTTTTCTAAATTCCAGATACTCAGATGTGTCAATTAAAGGTAATGCGGCCGCCTGTAGTAGTCCCAATAATTGCAACCCATTACGTGGGCATTACGTATAAGTAGGTAGTTCAAAACAAAAATCGTATTTCGAAAATTTTAAATTATTAAGCAGGTAGCTTCAGTCAGGTCTTTTTTTAAAGAGTTTTTATGTACGACTACAAGTTTATTTTAAGTTTGTGAGGTACCTTGGGAGAGAAATAAAATTACAAAAATTTTATGATGAACACCGAGAAAAACTACATCGTTAGGTAGAACTACTAGACCTAATCTTATTAGTCCATCCCGAAATCTGTGAAAGTTCTTTGGGTAGATGCCTTCAACAAGGGAAGAAAGTTCAAGTGTACATATCACAAATGGATTGAGGAACCTGGTAACAAGGTGCAATAGCGACAAATTCTTAAATAAGCAAAATCGGCTACTGACTTACCGCATACTTATTACTTAAATTCGTGGAAATAATTGCTGGAAATCAATTTAAACTATAAAATAAATTTCTTTCATTTGACAGTTGCCACATTCTGCACTTGTATGCACAACATTGTCAAGTCTAATTTTTAGAAATCATGGAAATCATTATTAATTTTTACTAAAAATCAAAGTACCTGTTATATTCATAGATTCTCCAATAAAATGGCATACTTGGCATCACTGATACCATTAGAATGAGGAAAGAGTAGGCCTCACTTTGGAAAATATAATGCTGGGTCCCCTTACTTGAAAGAGTCCCTGTGCCTACCTAATGACAATCTTAAATAAAAAAAATATATATAAGATTCTCCATTGAGAAAATTCTTACGCTTCCAAGCATGATTATATGCAGCGTCAATTTTTGTATGTCGATACTCAGATAGATTCCTTTAGAGAGCGAGAGCAGTGTTCATAACTACAATACTAGACCTGCAAGGCAAATACAAATAAACAATTTTAGCCTAACCACGTTTACTAAAGGACCGTATTACTCTTGTAGCACAGACAACAGTTTATTTACTTTACTTTACTATACACCTTAGGATTGCGAAATGTTGGAATATTGCTGGAACATTCTAAATAGTATATTCATACAGCAAATATCATACAAATGTTTATATAAAAGACATTTTATAAATATAATATAATATTTAAGAATGTTGTTGGAACCTGTTTTATATTAGATTCACATGGCGGATGTTTCCAGGACCTTACCAATTCCTATAGTTCTGTGACGTAACGGAGATTCTAGCTTACACTATTTTTAGGTAATATTTCCAAGTACGTCGATGGCTCAGTTGGTCAGGACGTCGAACTTGTAAATCGATGGCCGTAGGTTCGAACCCTGCAACTGGTGTTGACAGATAGGTTTTTTTTCTATTTTATAATATACACGGGAGTATTAAATGGATGTACATAGAACATACAAAAATGCTTCCGAAAATGGAAATATGGCAGGTAAACTCGTCAAATTAAAGGGGCATAACAAACAATCATTTCATTTTATTTTGGATATAAAATTCATTGTTTTATATAACCTCCACTCCAGTGGTAGGCGAGAGCAGGGCATAGTTTCACGGCATGAATGAATACCATCTGCTATCTTCGTCTTTTTCAAGGGAGCGATACAAACTTTCCTTTCAGTTCAACACATTAGAATAGCTCGATTACCACTTTTTAACCTGCTATAGGTGTATGTAAAGCGTAGTTAGATACGGTGGAGGTAGCAGAAAAACTACATCGCGCGGCACGTGCCACTCACCCAGGGCCGTACCTAGTGAAAATTGGGGGGGGGGGGTTCAGGATCGGCTCAAGCTTTTGTGGCGCTGGGTGCCGGATGAAAGTGCGGGGCCCCGGCAAGGAATTATTTAATCCATTAAGACCAAATTTTTGAAAATTGATACGCCACTAGAATGGTATATTTTCTGCATGTCACTTTTTAAAAAAGTAAGCCGGGGCGATGAGTTTAGATCACTTCAGCGACGCACTTATATAGAAATTAATTTCGGGTGGGAAGGGACAATTTGTGTGAATTTCTTTCAAACAAGCGCATTTAAAATAATTCTGTAAAATGCGCCGCAGGCGAAATTTTTTAGAAATGTGTTAAGGAAAATTACTTAAAATTAGTCTTAGGAAATCCTAATATCTTCAGATTTTCAAGCTGCAGTGAATATTTTCAAATTCTGAAATGGTTTCGGCCCCGCCCTTTTAAATACGCTACTGACTGGAAAACCCTGTACACGGGACACCCGCCTAGAGCCGGCCCTGGAGGGGTTAGACCATAGTGGCTGATGAAGTTGAAATAGCTTTAAGGTTTAAAAAACCTACTATTTTTAAATGGTTTTTAATAAAAAACTGAAACAGGTTTTAGTTGAACAAGTTTAATATTAAAAAATATTAAATATTAATTATAATAATAGCTGAATATTCCTTCTCGCATTTATACCTATATCCCTTTTCTACTTATTTAATTTTTCATTATTACTGATATATTTCTATACATTCTTCGCCTGGCCTGATGACACCTTTAGAATTGCCAGTAGATATGGTGAAAGATTTCTTCGCGCCACTTGCCTAACTGAACCTTTCATAAAAATAATAAATAAATATTCAAATACAAATTAGTACCAACTAATCTATTCATAAAAGAGACTCTGGGAATCCCTTAGTCTCCTAATCCATGGCGCACGCAGCCATGCACCACCGTTCACCGTTTACTGTTGTCCAGTGTTGCCAGTTACGTTTCATTTTATTTGAATGCATATTCTGATGATAAAACTCGGTACTGCACTGATACAAAAATTATGCATTGTTGGCAGTTTTCGGGCGGGTTTCCATGCCCTACTGAAAAACCAGTTTAATAAATTATTACACTCGTAATGATGCTCGGGGAGCTCGTTCTAGTGGTGGTGCAAAAGCATATAAAATGGTGGTATTTCGGGGAGGGGGTTTGAACGGCACCGTCGCAATGATAAAGGCCTGCCAGCTGACGACGCGAAACGTCACTACGTCATCACAGGGAGGTCCGGAGGTTGCTTTTTGAAGTTGTCTCCGTTTACTTGTCTGGCGATTTTCCTGTTTTAAAGAACGTTTGTTGTGTGTTGGACTGTGTTTTTTAGTAATATAGGACGTGGAGTTTTATTAATAAGGTGGTAAAACAGCAGTGGTTCAGAATAAAGTGATTAAAGTTCAATTTTAGTTTATAGGTTTTAGGTTGTGTCTATAGTTTCGGACTAATTTAAATCATGCCGTAGACGTGTTCCGTTCCCAACTGCAAGGGAAACTACAAAGGCGGTCCTAATGTGTCCGCTTTTTCCTCCATAAAGACTAAAGACCCCATTTTAAACTGAAAAGTGGGTTAAGGCCATCAAAAGAGATTTTGTTCCTACACAGTTTTCCAGGATTTTGGTTTGGACTGTTGGAGAGTGTTATAGAGCGAATTCAAATAGAGAAGTACATGTACGTCATCGACCAGGCTGCGCGAATGTTTGTACCATAGGCGTATCAATTTTAGTCATATTCTAAGCAGATACATAAAATGTATAAAAATAAATATGAAATGTTGTTGACTGTAAAATTTGTTTTCAATGCTTACGGTATGGACGTTTTATTTGAAAGAAAATAAAGTGGGGTGTTACTAAAAAAACATTTTTTGCTATGCTAATTTTATTCCAATAAATTTATTATGCACTAAAAAAGTACCTATATAAAAACTATGAAAATTTTGTGTACACAAGCAACACATATAATATAGTATATGATAATGTAATGTATTATAATGGTTCTATTCCCGCGGGCCGTCATCAAAATCTGATTGCCAGTCGTCTTCGTCATCGTCAGATTCTTCCGTGTTCACTACAAATACTAAATCTTCAAGTGCTTCATCTAGGAGATGCTCTTTTTGGGTATATTCATCTATAATTTTCTCAGAGTGCTCACATACAGACACCCAATCAGCTGGTCCTATTTCCCCAAATCTCTGTTTTGCTAATGCTTCGACATCATTTAATTTAAATGAAACATTTCTTGTGGCAACCCGGTTTTTCATATTGGCCCATATTTTCTCGATTGGATTGAACTCTGGATGATATGGAGGTAATCTTAATACACGATGACCATGTTCGGTCATAAGTGTATCCAATTTGTACTTATGATGTTTACTTATATGCATCTTAATGACTTTGTATAATTCTGGTTTTGTTAATGTGGGATCATGTGCAATATTTCTTTGTTCAAGCCAGATTATCATATCTTTTTTTAAAGTCGTAGTAGTTGGGTCTTTGTCATATGCAACGTTATGATATGAGGCATTTTCTACTACCAGCACAGATCTCGGAGGCAGATTTGGTAGTAACTGTTGTTTTACCCACTTCATAAAATTGTCATGGTTCATTTCGTCGTGATAATCGCCCGATTTTGTACCTACAAAACCGAAATATGTTGTAAATAGAAAAAATGTAAATTTTATAGGTAATGTTATACCCCATAATTAAAATGCAAAAAGAAAATATATAATTAACATATTAATGCAATGAATGGTAATTTGAATTATATTATTATATTCCTGAAGAGATAGGTATAATGTACCAGGAATATCAGGTAAAAACATAATAACTTCAAATCTTTGACCACAGACACAATACACAATGAGCTACCAGCAATACACTATCACACACGATGCACCAGGAAACACTGCCACTATCGCAATAAACTGCATCAAACGCACCTCTTCTTTTATAGTTTATGCACCCGTCGCATGACCGAGTACCCGCCTATGCGCCGACCCACCCCTTCAAAATGGACTCGCCCGGCAACCCGACGGAAATTCGTCCCCGGCGCAGGATGACGTACATGTACTTCTCTATTTGAATTCGGTCTACCTAACAATTTTACGTAATTAAACGTAACCACCTTGAAATCAGTAAGTTTTATGGTTTTATTTATTCGAATTTAGTTGTATCTAGGCAAGCAAATAAGAAATAATTGACATTTACGAAAATTTTACCGGTAGATATCTAAGTGCACCAAAACCCCTTGAAAATGTGACTTTAACTCTCGTAGATTAGTATCCGTGTTGTGAACCCATGAGCTATAATGTAAACAATAATTTTAAAGTGTTTTTTTTACCAAGTTGACCCCTTGAAATTTGAATTTGGCGCCTTCGCCTTGGGCTCACCTCCCTTGGATGACTCATCGCTTTCAGCTGGCGGGCCTTGTTATTGCGACGGTGCCGGTTTGAACCCCCAACCCCCCCCCCTCAGATACGGCCCTGCCACTCACCTATGGTCGTGATCAGCGTCAGCGAGTACAGGAAGCTCGAACTGAAGCTCCACTTGTGCGCCCCGCGGCGGTACCCCGCGGCACCGCCCGCGTCCGCCTTCAGCGTCCTGAACAGCGCCTCCTGGAACACCAGCACCTCCTCGGCCGCCAGCTTCGTCCAGTTCTCCCTGTACAGTATGTTCAGGTCCTCCGTGATGCTCCACAACCGGTCTACGGTCTCGGCCCTGAGCGCGCCGACGGCCGCCGGGTCGGACTTGCTGGCCGCCACGGCTCCCTCGCCGTACAGGTCGCCCTCGAGCGCCATGAAGGCGAACGCGCCGAGCGCCGCGTAGCCGACGACCAGGCAGCACACGCCGAGGGTGGCGAGCAGGGAGGCGGGGCGCGGCCCCGGACAGCCGTAGCAGCAGCAGAGGAGGGGCGGGGCGGCGGCGGGGCGCCGCTGTGGCCCCGCCCCCTCGTCCGGCTGGCGGTGCCGGTTGGACGGCGAGCCGGGCGGGGAGTGGCGGCGCGCCGCGTAGGCCGGCCGGTAGGCGGGGTGGGGGGCGGGGTCGCGCGGCATGGCGGGGCGGGCGCCGTCATTTAGGCCGCGGCGGCTGCAACGAGAGAGGGGGAAACGTCACGTGGGATCATTACTACGTCCGCTGTATGTTATACAGGGTGTCCGGAAATTACGTGCACATCCAGAAGGGGGTAATTCTTTGGCCCATTTTAAGAAAAAAACTTCATATGGACGTATGTCGTAAACATCCTAACTTTTGAGATACAGGGCGTTGAAGTTCATTTTTTTAAATTGAATTTTGGCTTCATCTCCCGAAATAATCAAGCTGCTGAACTGAAATTTGGCACTGCTATGTTTTTGAGGATGGAGAATAAGCTGAAAATGTCATTTTCACCGTACCTCATAGAGGGCGCCACTTGCGCTGTTTTTTGATCACGCTTTTACGCATAACTTTTTTGAGGTTATCTTTTTGGTCCCGCAGGTCCATCATTTTAGTGCATATTTTCATTCTGCAAGAAAAAGGTACTCTTGCTTTATAACGATTAAATCAACCGTTTACGTTTAAATTGGCAAAATGTGCCCCAAAACACCTGTTGACTCCAATATTCGGGACATAAAATTTTCAACGACCGCTTTCAAATGCTACAGATCAACTGTACCTTCAAAATGAAGAAAAAAAATCCCTATGAACAATGCACCAAAAATTATTCGCTTTCAAAATGGAAAGGATTGAATTTGACAAAATTTGAACACCCTATTTCAAGAAAACCAATGGTGTTTTGACCAATATCCATTTAGCATTTTTTTCTTCATTTTGAATGTACAGTTGATCTGTAGCATTTGAAAGCGGTCGTTGAAGATTTTATGTTTCGAATATTGGAGTCAACAGGTGTTTTGGGGCACATTTTGCCAATTTAAACGTAAACGGTTGATTTAATCGTTATAAAGCAAGAGTACCTTTTTCTTGCAGAATGAAAATATGCACTAAAATGATGGACCTGCGGGACCAAAAAGATAACCTCAAAAAAGTTACGCGTAAAAGCGTGATCAAAAAACAGCGCAAGTGGCGCCCTCTATGAGATACGGTGAAAATGACATTTTCAGCTTATTCTCCATCCCCAAAAACATAGCAGTGCCAAATTTCAGTTCAGCAGCTTAATTATTTCGGGAGATGTAGCCAAAATTCAATTTAAAAAAATGAACTTCAACGCTCTGTATCTCAAAAGTTAGGACGTTTACGACATACGTTCATATGAAGTTTTTTTCTTAAAATGGCCCAAAGAATTACCCCCTTCCGTATGTGCACGTAATTTCCGGACACCCTGTATGGTTCTTTCATTTCGAAACGGACCGCCTTAAATATCGGTTATTTACCACTTAAGTATAATATAAGTGTTATACTTGTGGTTTTTGCATTATAATGCCATATATTAATCCGTTAGGGAAAAATGACGAGGGATTAATAGTCCCCAGGGAAAATATACATAATACTTGTCAGTGTCAAACGTGTTTTATTTGTGTATCTGTATTGAGTTTTGAGATGGACGAAAATGAACAGTCTTTTAGTTCTACACCTCCAGAAATTGTACAATTAATCGTAAATAAAGTAAAGTACGCTACTCTCAATAATAACTATTAATCTCTCGGAATTTTACTCCTTCGCCGCTAACGCGGCTCGGTTCGTAAATATTCCGCGAAAATAATAGCAGCCTTTATTGACTCGTGGTATAATATACTACTAAATTTAAAGAACAAAAAAAATTAGAAAAAAAACGTCGAATTCTACAGGATGTTCCGTAATAATGTGCAAATTTTTGGAGGAAGTCTTCTACAGATAGTTCTAAAGGGGGGTATTTCAAGTATAATTTTTCGATTTAAGGCTCCCCTGCAAAATTATTCCAGCTTTAAGAGGAACAAAAAAATTGGTTTCGTTTTTTCTTTCTCAAAAACTATTTAATCTAGAAACTTGAATTTTGGAACATGTTACTAGACAGTTGGAAAACACTTTTCAATAGAATTACTTTTTGCACAGGCACATTATGCAATATATTTTTTTACAGAACTTTTCTTGAAAGTTGGTTTATCTGAAGATATGTATTCTATACCTAGATAATTAATTTACTTTCGTTCTTTTTCATTATCTTTTTTTTGCTGGAAAAACTAAAATTTCTTTTTTGTTCCCTGTTTAAATGATTTAAATACTTTTTCTTGAAATCGGCAGTGAAGTGTCTCAAAATCGTCATTAAAAGCTCAGAAATCGGCACTGAGTAGGTAGCACATTATTTGACGATTTTTTTCAATAAATAGGCGTTGCCGATATGTAAACATCAAAAGTCACACGCGGAGCCATCGCCTGTCAAAAGTAACCAAATATACAAAACCCGGCCATTAAAGGCCCTTTAACTTTTCGTACATATTGCAAATTGTTACCTATAGCCGCGCAATCTTTCAGTATAAATATTTTAGTAGGTTTGAATATCAATCTATTTTTCATGGAGGCTGCACAACAGGCAGCAGTTTGGAGTTTCTGTTGGGAAGCGCCGTGCCTCGTCATACTTGACCTAGGTAGAGCGATCATCAAAGTCAAGCAACGCCAGGCGCAGTCGGTTCATGGACGGGTGATCCCTTATGATTATTTTCTTGCCTAATACAACTTTTTTTTCCGATTTCAAAAATATATAATATATTATATACCTCGGCACTGAAGTTCTTTTTATGACTCATGTGCTTTATATAGTATAATATGCAATATGCATAATTATGCAACCAAAGATACAGGTATGCACAAAATATTAAACATTCGTTATTTGTCACTTCTGATCACAAACATCTTGCCACTAACCGTAAAACATTAAAATTAGGTTTTAGTATTTTGCGGTTGATCAAGCAAATAAACAAAAAACAAACAATAAACACAAACAATAACATCTGGAAACCGTTTTTACCCCGCGCATCCCGGCTAAATCTGGCAAAGACTACCCTTT
The DNA here is from genome assembly GCA_963920635.1 of Pseudeuparius sepicola. NCBI lineage: Eukaryota > Metazoa > Arthropoda > Insecta > Coleoptera > Anthribidae > Pseudeuparius > Pseudeuparius sepicola. The sequence continues at coordinate 28,492,215 of OY987307.1, forward strand.
AATTTTTACTCTCTCTGAGAGGCGTGGGTCTTAAATCTCTGCCCAATTTTAATTATTAAACTGGCTGCAGCCGGCGCACATTGATGTCTGCATAATTTCCAATTTTTATTCCCCGATAGGACGAAAGCCCCGCTAGCCCAGGCATTCGAGAACAGGTAGTTTTAATATAGGGTAATTTGGCAGGAGAGGAAAATCATAAATGTTGGAGTTTGAGGAATATTGGAGTTGCAATTTTTCTCGATAAGCAAGGAAATATAATGGAACATTGCCCATAATCCAACAATACATTAAACAAATGACGAGCTATGTATAAGATAGCAAACAAGTATTGAGGGCACATTATACACCTGTTCTTTGGTTAGATATTTGCTTTTTATGGTTTTTCCATGTTTATTTATAACATTATTTCTATTTTTTAGAGTTTATCTTCTATAAATTAGTTTACAAGACGCAGAGTGGTGGAATTTTTAAAAAAAGTTTTGGTAATATCATTGTGTTAAAATATACCTACCCACATAATATTTTACAAATAATTCAATGTGACTTTCTTATACGGTGGATTGTGCGGTACTGGGAAGCTCTGTAGGCATACCTATAGAGATTTTGCACTCGCACCCACATGAAGTGCCAAGTCATGATTTAAACCTCCATTATGCAGCCATTAAGGACATGAGTGAGATTGCTGGCCTAGTCCGCATTTAGGGATGCCTCTGAATAGTGTTGGATGGTGCGGCTTTGTTATTCGATGTTTATTGTTCAAGTCCAGGAAAAATAGTTTCCGGTTTTTTGGTAGTTCGTTAAAAAATATATTCGTTATTGTGGGACATTTTTATGTGGTTACTAAATAATGATACTACAACCATAACCGTGTGCTTGCAAGTCTCATTTAATGGCTATTCAGACACGAGCCATAGGCGAGTGTCGCAATTCTCATACTCGTCTCTTAACAGTTATCATGAAGCGCTCCTAGCATTATACTATTTTTGTACGATTTCAGCCATAAGCTAAAGGAATAATTCCTGATATTATGATCAGCCTGTTCGACGATAAATACGCTTATTTTCGCCGTCTGGGGTAATTCCTCTTTGCTCGACGTTTTGCAACTGTCACCCTTCCCTCGATTTCCATTTAAATGGTCGAAGGGGGGGACAACAAATTCATCCCCCCATTCCGAGAAGGAGTTAAGTTCGGGCAAATGGGGTACGATGCACCCTCCGGAAGAAGATTGATTCCATTTGCTAGATTCGACAACAAGTGACGACCTACACTATCAATTCCGGGGCTTGGAAAGCCCTAATTTAATATTTGGATGAATAGATTAAATCTGGTGTGGGTTGCCTGCGTTTAGCTGAGGTAATATACCAAGAGAGTCCATTTTGTCAAATATGTCAAATTGGTCCCAACTTTTATGTAATTTTTCACACACCTGATAAGATCCTTCAGATAAACTCTGAAGTAGACGGCGTTTTTCATTTATTATAGATTAATTTAAAACTGAGAAAGAAGACCACAGGTATGTACCTACAATGGGTTAACCACCGTCAAGGTTGGGCTCCATTTTACAAATTTAACAAGATGGATTCTCTGTATTGTGGTCTTTTCTGTTGTATTACTCATTTTATTTTGCCCCACAACCTTTTTGGTAATAATATTACTCATGGATGCAAAGTTGGTATAAGTGGGCTATAGAGGAAAGAAAGTACTCTAATATGAGACAGTTCCCAATAAATATGAGACCCCACAATAACTCCTGAAGTAAGAGTCTCCATCTAGTTGGTATCGTCTCAAATAATCACTAATGGTATAACTGCCACATGTAGTGCAGTGTCTAGCTCATCTAAATGAACGGCATTGTTTACTACATACGTGCACAAACTTTTAAAGGGCTTCGGTTACCATGTAATTCTGAATAACGTGGTACCTAAGTGTTTAATATATTTTTGTAGCTTGTATTGAATAAAAGTTATTTTATAATTAGAGTGGTTATAGGTATAAAGCATTTAATAACATTTGTTAACGATGGCATCGATATGTACATCTGATTCCTAATATAAGACATCCCAGCGTTCCTAATATGAGGTAACCATATATATATAAGGAGACTCGCTTCATCCAGTCTAGATTGCTAATAATTTGAATAGGGTGCCAAGTGTTATGTAGTTAAAGAGTTGTATCTACGTTAATTTGATATTCATTTAAAGTTTTTGAAATACAATTTATTTTGTGGTAAGTAGTATTTTTGTTAAACCTTAATATGAGACTGTCTCATATTAGGAACCTGTTCAGTGTGTTAATTGTTATGTAACTAAATTGTTGGATAGTAGGTTAATTTATAATATTCTTTTAAAGTTTTTGAAATAAAAATTGTCTCATATTATAGGCACCCAATTTTTAAAATTGAAGATTTGACTTTTTTTTCATAATTCTTATTTACGCAACAACTGTTAATATTTGGCAATCCTACATAAACTGCAGTGAAAATAGAGACTCTATTAAACGTATTCGACGTAAGTTTACGCATTATAATATATTATAGGACAGAATACAGAATAACAAAATGTATCTAATGTGATCTCATATATTAGGGTATACTTTCTTTTAATATGATGGTGTCGCGGTCATTCTGAGTATTTTTCTAAAAACTCAATTTAGAAGCTTCCATTTTCGATCGGATTTTCGGTTTCTATACTGGCCAAACTGCGTCGGATAAAATCTTGCACGCAGGGAATTTTCCAGGCGTCTGTCTGATTTCAGCGTATCTCATACATCTCAAGGCGCTGCGTCGATTGGCGCAACGTAGAATGTCGTAGCTCTAACCGTTTCGGCGCAAATAGCCTTCAAAGTCAAATCGAAACTGAAAACTCGCAACGCGTGCAATTTATAAAACAGCGTGCTACAAACAACCACAGTTATGCGATGCTACAAAAAGCGGTTACAGGACACCCGTGAAGGGCCCCGGCTTCAAAGTTTTAATAGGTTGAAAGGGCCGAGTTAACCCGGCAAACTATATCCGGATCGATATATAGAGGGGGGGGGGGGCACCGGAGTCCGGAGTCCCGGAGCCCCTTTTGACGGGAGGATCAGCCGCCGCCGGCCTGTCCTGTATACTAGATTTCCCGCTTGCGGTGTATCTGGGAACTCGGTTACAAGGAGATGGCATTACTAAAGGCGGCACTCCCGTAATTGACAAAGAGACCGGCCAAATTAGGGCAATCGGATTTTTAAAATCTGTAAATTGATCGTTATTCCTATAATATGTCCGTTTGCGTCATTGATGGTGTTCGCAAAATAAGGTCGGTAGATCGTATTACTCTATGAATAACGCGGTGTCGAAACTTGTTTTGCACATCAAACGATGCCGGCGATTTCGGCGTATGACTGACGTGGCGTGAAATGTGATGGGGGCGGATCAGGTTTAGCCAATATTTGACTTTGGGATTGGTGAATATAAACAAGCAATCGCGATGGATACCTTTTTGAAATATGTGAATAATGCAGTAACTAGTAAATTCTCAGTTTTGATGAGCACGGTGTGTAAAAAACATTAGTATAAAAAAAGGACTAGTCCTTTTGCAAACCAACTAGACCGTTTGTTGAAGGACAAGCTTCTTATACATATGGACTAATATCTTCAGTCCGTTTACATATGGACTAGTCCTTTTGTATACGGCCTGTTTTACATATACGGTCTGTAACATATACAAGTGAACGAATGTGGCAACTATCAAATGAAAGAAATTTATTTTATAGTTGTAATCGATTTCCAGCAATTATTTTCATGAATTGAAGTAATAAGTATGGCAAGTCAGTAGTGCCGATTTTGCTTATTTAAGAATTTGTCGCTATTGCACCTTGTTACCAGGTTCCTCAATCCATTTGTAATATGTATACTTGAACTTTCTTCCTTTGTTGAATGTATGTACCCAAAGAACTTTCACAGATTTCGGGATGGACTAATAAGATTAGGTCTAGTAGTTCTACCTAACCTCGGTGTTCATTATAAAATTTTTGTAATTTTATTTCTCTCCCAAGGTACCTCACAAACTTAAAATAAACTTGTAGTCGTAGATAAAAAAAACTCTTTAAAAAAGACCTAACTGAAGCTACCTGCTTAATAATTTAAAATTTTCGAAATACGATTTGTTTTGAACTACCTACTTATACATACGTATCTAATGTCTACGTAATGGAAATTGTAGGATTACTAAAGGTGATACAGGAAAAATCTGGTCTAGCCTACCAAAAGAATTCCGATCAGTAAAATACATAGATATATCCGTGTGCAAATTTTTCCCACGATTATTTGGTTTCATTACATACGCGTGTTCGTATTTACTACACACTTAAATTTGCGAATAGGGACAAAAACCCAAAGACAAAATAAATCAAATCCAAAACTTACAATTTTGCAAAACTCGTAAACTATCTGAATAATTTTGTTTGCTCCTAGGTACACACTTATGTTTATTTTTACTTACCCTATGTTTAGTTATGTATATCTTGCGTTATTTAAACAGAAAAAGTAAAATACTTGTATTTTTATTATATATATTATGCTCCTTATTTTTCTGCTATACCTATTGTGCATAATGGAAAGTCGATATAGAGGATCCCCCGTACAACTTGCTGCAACCAGCTTAACGGTGTTTTAGATAGTCCACCCTCGTAAATAACGGAGTGGCTAGCTGACATGAATTTACGACCGGTCGCAAAAAATCGGCGGCTTGTAGACGACTTAAAAGGAGTGATCCGACTTATAATATTCTCTAGACTTTGCTTATACTATGGCACACCAAGCACACAAAATATACAAGAGCACGAACTGTGAATAGAGTCTGGGCACAGCGGCTTCTACGGGCCACAGCGCGAAACATCGAGAGAAGCCTTCGACTCGGCATTACTGGCGATTGCGCCGGTCGTCTGGGTCGTTCACCCGAACATCTGTCGGCGACCAGTGGGCTGGTTATTGGCACACCGTAAAACTACCCGGTACGCACGAGCGGCTACATAGTTAAATTATTGTGAAATATTATGTTAGCCATGAACATGTAGGTATATTTTTGAAAACTGCGTGACATCTACATTCCTTTTGCGAAGCCATGTGAAGTTTTCTTAAGTGACTTTAGCAATACTAGATAATATATATATATATAGACCGTCAGACAGTGACAGATTTTCCTTACTGATTTTCTCATTTATGCCTTGGAGAGGATTGAAAGGTAAATCGATGCTGAGTCGGAAAATAGTAATTTTAAGTTTGGCCCCCGGGGAAAACATATGGAATTCGATTTTTCAAAACAGAAAAAAGGTACTAATTCTCACTTACGCCATGATCACCGTATGATTTCTTATACTATTCCGACCTCTAAAACCCAAAGGCATAAGTGTAGCGTGTGGAAAAAGGGTTGCATTAAGGGTTTGGCAGATCACACAAAAAATGACTTTGACTCCGTCAGTTATGCCGTTCGAAATGGTGAAAACTTATATCCTCACTAGCCCAAAAATTGATTGGCAGAAGTAACGCGTGGGGAAAAATGGCCGTTTGGGTCGGAAAATAAGTCGGGAAATTTTTTTTCGTAAACTGATTTTGTGAGGGATAAAATGAATTGCGATAAAAATTTCTATAGTTTCAGAGGCATAAGTGCAGAAATCAGTTGATGAAAAAAAAAATTTTTCCGACGTATTTTCCGACCCAAAAGTGCATTTTTCCCCACGTGTCACTTCTGCCTATCAATTTTTGGGCTAGTGAGGATATAAGTTTTCACCATTTCGAAAGGCATAACTGACGAAGTCAGTAAACCAAGTCATTTTTTGTGTGATCTGCCAAACCGTTAATTCAACCCTTTTTCCACACGCTACACTTATGCCTTTGGGTTTTAGAGGTCGGAATAGTATAAGAAATCATACGGTGAACATGGCATAAGTGAGAATTAGTACCTTTTTTCTGTTTTGAAAAATCGAATTTTCCATATGTTTTCCCCGGGGGCCAAACTTAAAATTACTACTTTCCGACTCAGATCGATTTACCTTTCAACCCTCTCCAAGGCATAAATGAGAAAATCAGTAAGGAAAATCTGTCACTGTCTGACGGTTTAATACCCCTAGCTAGAGCCTTCGTTTGTGAGCTATAAACACAAAAGTGAATCTTTCAGCAGCAGTAGACCTTTGTACTTAACTTCTGTCCCGCGCATACCTTTCACGATTCCCGGAATCGCCGGATCGGCCGGGATAACGAAGGTTGGCGAAAAACGTCCGCTGCCAGGGGTGGGGTGGGGGGGGGGGGGGACGCCCCGCCAGGCCAGGCCCGTCCCTAATTTGCCGCGCGGCGGCCCAAGAAAATGCTAATAGAGATAAATGCGGGCCGGAAACCTATCCGGCCGGCCGTCCGGCCGACTGCGTCAGTTCGCGGGTAATCAATCCGGACGCGGCGCGCCGCGGGCACATCCATCAACGTCCCGGGCGGCGGAACAGTAGAAGGTGGGCGTTTTTAAAGGGGTTTTCCTTGTATACGCAGGCCGAGATGTTTTTTATTTTTATTTAATGCGCGGCGCCAACAATGAAAGTAACGATGGTGTTCTGCTGGAGACTGCAGACTGGAGTGGGCCATAAAGACATTGAATGCGCAGCAACGGCCGGCGCGGTCGGCTCGTGGACGGGTGACCGCACTATTTGATTTTATATTTTTCTGCGTGCATTTTTTATTTATGGCGTCAGAGGGATTTGTTTTATTAACCAACATTAAAATCAAAAAGTCTCTCCGTTCCGATGAAATGCTTGGCTGGTACGATCGAAGAAATCTGGAGACAGCTGGAAAAAATGTCCCAAGAGATGCGAAGCCACCAGACCAGACAGGAGACTTGGGAAATAAAAAAGAAGGATTTTATCGATTCATGGTGAAATAAGGAAAGTTACAGCGGCGTGACTGCGGAGTTAAATGAGATTATTGGGAGCGAAATGAAAAACTTCGAAAATATTGTCGGTAACATAAATTATTTTTAGATTTCTACAAATATAATTTGCAATTTACTTGCTTTTGGGATGACAAACAAACAGACAGACAAGAAAACAAGTCATTTAACAGTTTGCAAGATTGCGACAACTATAGAACCTCGAGCACCATAAATTGGTAACTAAGAAAGATCTGCAATTAGTTTGTTTTAACTTAGATTTCTTTAACATAGATTACTCTAACTTAGATTACTTAAAAATTATCTTCTTACAAAAATACCTTAAAAAATATCTACTTAATGATGTAACTTGAATACATACGTTCATACATAAAGATGAATCTGCAACACTGGACATGGACATAGCTTAAATCAGTGACTATATAGAAAGAATAAGACAGTAGACGCTGTATAAAATATCATCAGTGACTATAGAAAGAATAGTTACAGCTTATATTTATATAGATATTGTAAAGTTTTTTCTTTACAAAGTAAAATAGAAAAGATAATATTAAGATCAGTAATATCTGTTTTTTTTTTATTTAAAACATTCTCTTCTTGATTAAACCAACACATTTCTAAAAAACATCTCTTATTAAAATTTCTTTGTATTATAAAATTTCTTTAGACTATCAAAATAACTACATTGGTCTTAGGTCTTAGTCGTATGTCACTTTTATGTGAATAAATTCTAGCCTTTAACAAAACAAAACACTAAAAATAACAATAATTATAATTCTTCTAATATCTAAATTTTACTTAAAGAAACATTTTACTTTTGTATCATACTGATACTTATGCTATAATTTTTAATGAAATGTCACACTAATCTAACATATCGATCTAAATTGTTTAGCAACCATATAATGTAGTTGGAACTCGCTTTTTATGTAAGTACACAAATTTTGTAAAATTTAATATTTTCAGATTTATATTTATAATGTTTTAGTGAATTATTAAGCAATAAAATAATTGCGAAAGCTTTCATATATCAAAAGAGTCTTTCACTGTTAGATTGGCTTCATCCCCACTAAATAAACATAAGCTATTGTTAAATAAATTATTAGAAAGCAAAAATACATTTTTCCTCGAGAGTGTTTGTAAGGTACCTACCATTAGTGCTGACTTTTTAGTTTATTTCTGATTTTTTCAAATTTATTTTTCATTTTTATTATTTTGTTAAAACAGAAAGTTGTTTTATTTTTGTAAAAGCTTTATTTATTATTAAGTATTTACTCCTTTATTTGTTTTTATTAAAAAAATTAGCCTGTATATTTTTTGTCCCCCATGGAATTCTGAAAGTGTCGCCGAATAAAAGAAAAGTGTATGCTATCATGTGACTTTTCATTAAAAAAAAGTTAATGTTAAATATTAGACGTAAATGTAAGAAGAAAAGGTATTGGGTGAAAACACCTTTATTAAGCAGACCACGCTTTGACTGAATTATTATAAATATTAGACAGAGATTTCCAAAATTTTACATGTCTCCCATACCAAAACTATATTGAGGTGACTTTAAATGTCCCATAGACATTCATTGTATCGATATAATTCGATTAGATGATACATTTTTTCATCTGAAAATTAGAAATATTTCTAGTTATAACAGTATCTGCGGTAACAGTGTACTCCGATCACATCGATATTCGCTTGGCAGCGGAACCACGCCCACCAAACAGTCACTGCGATCCCAGTCGAGTGCTATGTGAAACCGCCTCCATATGCGTAAGTAGAGTAGAGAGAGTACGTCGGCGCGCGCAGAATGTCGGGCATGGGCGAAAATAGCGTACAACACGGAAAAATCTTTCAAATTTTTTTTTTTCCGCGGGTTTTCCGCGAAGTTTCGATGTTGCAAAAGGTGCAGAATAGTGTGGTGATTAGTTTGAGCCACGTACAGTAAAAATTCATCCTGATTAAAACCACAAATATCGTCGTGAAATCCGGGATGTCAAAGGGAACTTTGAAAATTCATTTTCTCGAAAACTACCGTAAACCGGGGGAACTTCGACAGGTTTTTGACATATTTAGCCTCGCCCACTAAAATGTGTCAACTAAAAACCGTTGACTCTTATGCCATTGTAACACTTGATGTCTTGGCTTTCAACCATGAAAAAATTAATTTTGTCCCCCACCCCTTCTCCTTTTTTTTTTTGGTCTCTTTTTTGTGTCGAAGTTACCCCGTATATGGGGTAACTTCGACACCTTATGTATTTTAGCGAATTGTCGAACTAGAGAAGCTCCTGGGTAACTTCGACACCAAAAAAAATAAAATCAGATTAATTTTACATAGTTTCGTCATATTTTAAAGTTTAAAAGTATTAGCTAAGCCTAGGTAATAAAAGACCATAATGTTATAAAACGATTTTATAAAAATAAAAACCTTTGGTTTCAAGACAAATTTGGTAAAAAACAAATCACATTCTTTAAAAAATAAAACTAAAAGGAACATTCTCAACAAAAGTAAACAAACAAAGTAAACAACGTAAGTAAACAAAGTAACACATAATATTGAACATATTAAACATAATATTAAAATAAAAACCTTTGGTTTCGAGGCACATTTGGTTTAAAAAACAAATCACATTCTTTAAAAAATAAAAAAAGGAAGATTCTCAAAAAGATTAAAAACGTAAACAAAGTAAAACATAATAATACTAATTATTAGAAAGGCTTTAGTCATCATCATCGCAAACAGGACATTCGTAATTCGCTCGTTTTGAACCATTATTACAATTTCCACAAACCCATTTGTTGCATGTTACGCACTTAATCCAAGCCTTTCGATTAGAGTACTCACAAAAATCTATCAAGCAAATTGAGCACGAGGCACAGGAACGACATTCATATTGGGGGTCATTCGAACCAAGATTACAACTGCCACAGACCCACTTTAAGCAGGAGACGCAACATATCCAATCATTTTTTCCAGTGTAATTATTATAACTGCAATTGCATAGTGAGCAGTAAGAGTCAGCATTATTGCTGCCAGTATTGCTACCAATATTTTTGCCTGTTAGACCACGTGACGTTGAGGGTACTGGCTCCGCGGTGTTTACGTCAGGGTTAAAGCAGGTTGTCATTGATTTTTTCTTCTTTGAATTGGGTTTGGCAACAGTCTTTTTAGGCAACTTTGGTGGTAAAACATCATGTTCTTCGGTGTCTGAAGAATTGGGGAACTCAGTAGCTGCTTCACCTGGTAAAACGTCAAGCTTTTGGGCAACTGCAGATTTGGGGGCCATCGTAGCCGGTTTCATTTTCATTTGTTCACCTGGTCTTGTGGAAACTTTCTTTCCCCTTTTACGAACTGCAGTATCATCTTTGTTACCACGAGATTCCTTCAGAAACTCCAGTAGACTTTCATCCAAAGACCTTTCCGAATTTGACTGTGTCGATGGAAGCTTTGCCAAAACGGTTTCAGGGTTAAAAGGGCTTATGCCTGTTGTCCGAAATCCGGACTTCAGGTTCTTCGCTGCATTGTCTTTTATGTGTACCCATAACCGGTTTAACAGCGATGGGAACTGCTCCTTCGGGATGGACCCTTTTCGACGCGATTCCTTTCTCCAGCCATCTAAAACCTCCCTCCACTTTCTTTTCATCGGAGCAAAAAAACTGACATCCAGCGGTTGCATTAAGTGTGTAGAATTTGCCGGGAGAGGAGTAATGTAGATGTTGTTCTCTATAGCAGCTTCCACAACGCGAGGTGAAAAGTGCGAGGCGAGGTTATCCCCTATTACAATTTTCAATTCCTCTGGGGTGTTATTTTGTTTGGTGTAAGGAAGCAATATTTCAAAAAACCATTTTTCGAAGGTCACCATATCAAACCAGCCGCTTAATGTTGAGTCATACACTGTCCCTTTAGGCCCCCCAATCGTCCAGTTTTCGTAAAGATGTTGCGCCTTATAGACAACCATCGGTGGTAGCAAGTCACCTTTTGCTGTGCCGCAAATCATCACACTTATCGAAGTTCTCGAGTGTTCCTGAACCCTTTCTATTCGCTTAGTTCCCCTGGGAACTAAAACTTTCTTGGCCCCGGGATTATCTGTGAAGTTGGTCTCATCATAATTGTAGACATTTTGCGGTAGAGCGTTTTGTAATTGATCTTTAATGTTATTAAAAAATTCGGTTATTTGTGGTGCACCAACCGCAGCGCGCTGGCGTTTAATATTGGTTGCTAAGCGAGTGCTTAAGTTGTTCCTTGCTGCAAAGCAATGTACAAAGTCTTCTCCAGGTTGATTATTCTTCCATATTGGAACCTCTCTACCCTGTTTAGTCACAAATTTTGAAATAACCTGGCGAACATCTGCTTGCGTCAACGGGAAACCCCAGTCGCTCACTGTCCGGAGAGATTTTGCTATCAACGCTTCTTCCTCTTGGGTCAGCACAGTAGGACGACCTGGCTTTAAGGGATGTTTCTGGTGCATTTTTTCCAACAAAGTTGTCCTCGGGACCTTGAATTTTTTGCTTGCAGCCAACTGTGACATCCCCTGCTTCACAGCTTCCACAGCTTTGGCCATCTTTTCTGGAGCATAATTTTGATAACGCCTACCCCCCACCTTCTTTACATATGTGCGCGGCATCTTACTATAGGTAGGTACCTATCTACCTAGATCAATCTGAAAAAGAAGAGAAACCGTGAATCAACTGAAAAAAATAATACAAAATAAAAAACACACACAAAAAGGGCAAAATTATAGCAAAATTATAGTAGGTGTCGAAGTTTACCCGGATGTCGAAGTTCCCCCGGTTTACGGTACGTCCGACCGGGAAAAACCAAGTCCGGATTCGTGTTCAGGGATATCGAAAATATGGGAGGTACCCTATATCGGGGGTAGATTAAACCTATTTTACAATTTCCGGCGTTCGTTGTTCCAATCACACTTCCACGCGTCCTCGCAAACAGCCGCGAAAGCGGAAAAAAACTCGGGAAGTGTAATAAATGGTCTCCCTCCCCCTTTACACCGCAGAAAACCAATTAGCCGATCGGCCGTCGCCCCTCCCCCCGACACAAAAAAAAACGACGGGCATTATCGCAGTCGGCGTCGTCTTTTTGTGTCCGTCCGACGTCACTTCCGGTTACGGCGGCAGAAGGCGGAAAAACCGACAAAAAATCTCGAATCTCGCCGCCGCCTTTGTTTGGACGTTTTTTGCCCGGTCCCGCGGGTCCCCCGTTAAAAATAAAACAATACGTTTCGGGATGCGACATGACGCGGGAGGTTCAAAGTTGATGGGGGCAATTTGGTTATTTATCCGGCGACATGTATTTATAAGTGACTATTTCCCTCACACTGCTTGCATCCAATAGGCAGGTAGCTCCTTCCATAAAAATCCAACCAATCATATGCCTCTGCTAGCGATAATTGCACTTGTGCAAAAACCAAAGCGGTAATACCACTTGTGCGATTATCACTTCGTTGCTTAGCAACCGCGAATCTGTTCAATACAAACACGTACTTCTTAAAATTGGCGTGTTTTACACTGTTCTAAATTATGCAGCTTATAAGTTCTGTTGCGGTATTATTAAGCATTGTACCAATGAATTTATATAACTTTTACATTGCTAAATTGCTGTTATTAGACCTCCGTCTCCGTTTAAATTTATGACACACATTCAGAAAGTAAACCAACGCAAACAGGGTGTAGGTATGATCGCATTTGCCTTGGATATCCAAGCGCCATGTTTGTTTACTCGAACGCTACAGTCGAAGCTCGTTCAAAATGAGTCGTTTTGGAAATGTAAACATAGAAAAAATTAATACAGAAATTATTAAATCGTATTCGTGAAATAATCTCGACAAATACCACTCGTGCCGGAAATTTTTCTAGATAATTTTATTCTCAAGCCTTATTTTGCCCATTAGCAAAACCACTAGTACAAATTGGGCTTTTATTTTCAGAGATAAAATCCCTCGAGCTTCGCTCTCGAGATTTTATCAGAAAATAAAAAATCCATAATTTATACACGTGATCTTTCTAGGCAAAATAACGCTTTCGACAAAAATATCGATAAAATTTCCGGCACTTGTGATAATATGTCTGAGACGACATTCTGGATATTGACGGTTTATAACCATTCACTGTGTTGCAACCAGACTAGAAAATGTACAGGGTTATTCATATAACATTCTACCCCCTTTTTAATTTTGGGAAATAAAGAAAATATATGAAAATTGTATAAAATTTCTTGCGATTTCAGAGTGTCCATTTGATCCAATCCACTCTACAAAAGTGTAAAGTCTAAATGCGTCTTGACAGCATTTGTGCATTTGTGCTGAAGCACCGTCTTGTTGCCAAACAATATTCGGCTCATTAACTTGATTCAATAGATCAGAAAATTGCCCTCTTAAGAGCTGTAAATATTTTAGTCCAGTTAAACAACCTTCAAAAAATACTGGACCAATTATGCGATTCCGAAAAATACCACACCAAACATTTATTAAAGTTCGACCTTGTCGTTGAATTGAAATGGGCTGTCGTGTATTTTCTGATGACCAATAATGAGCGTTTCTTCTATTAAAAACGCCACATATTTTAAAAGTGGCTTCATCAGTCCACTATATAGAATCTGTAATAGTAATAACTGCAGGAGTAGTAATAGAAGTAGCAGCTACTTAATAGTAGTATAGTGTAATCTTCAGTGGCGTAACCAGAAATTATTGTCAGGGGAGGCTCGTTGACAAAGTTCATTATTGTAGCACAGTATAATGAATTGGACTAGAAGAACTTTCCTCTAACTTCACTATCGTGAACATACCTATCAGAATATTGGTAATTTGTATATAATTGTGCAGGTAGTTCGAATATTTTATTGAGTATTCTGCGTTTCAACACATAATTTAATTTAAAAAACTTCTGAAACAATTTTTGCGACATACCTTTGGTCATAGATTTGCATTTTGAAAATGATAGGAAGGTCAAAAATGCGGTTTCTCAAAGCCTTTCGAACAAAAAATTCAGGCGATTATCTCCAAAAATAAAGATTTCATGGATTTGTATGTTTAAAACTATAAACTAAATCCAATTTTGAAAACCTTATTTATTTTATTTGTTTAAGCACATTGCTAAAATAAAAGCTTGTTTTTAAAAAGGTCTCTTATGAATTATTGTATTGTAACACATTTTACAACTATTTTACAATATACTAGTAGGTATATCTTAAGCCACAAAAATCTCTACGATATCAATAGTAGTGTGGTAATTTTTTGATAATATTTGCATACCATTTGATGAAAAAAAAATACTGCAAAAAGTAATAATCCTTTAACCTCGATCCCTCCTAGAAGCTTATCTGGACCAGGGTGTCCGCTAGCCAAAAAAAACATAGAAATTTTTCTTGATTTCCAGCGGAATTTTGATCTATTTGACGAAACCTCGGTCCATTTCCATCAACACGACCCTTCCATAATTTCCCTGGCACAATTAAATCTCGAATTTCTCGCAATTATGGCTTTGGGCTAATCCCCGAAACCGCAGGAACCGAAACTAAATTATTTCCCGATAAGTCGCGGCTGGCGAATCGCGCAATCTCGGCGTTAATGGCGGCATCCTTAATTTAACGGATTTCCTGTGGAATCCGGAAACGGACTTCGCCGCCCCAGACGTTCGACGATTGGGGTCAATTTGTCGCTCGGCTGACTCTGTATGGGACAGGGGGACTTCGGCAGTATTTAAATAATAAAGAGTGGGGATAATTAGAGGAGATTCTAGAAGGCTGATGGCAGAAGTAGGCATTTGTTTGTCTAGGCGGCGAAATAGCTGGCCGATTCTTCTCATTTTAAGGTTATGATTCGTCAATTTATGCCTGTATCTTTGGTTGCATACTTATAATGCAAGGCGGTCTTTAAAAGCAAAATTGTTGGATATGTAAGAGAAAGTGTGAGTGACATTTTTGAGGTTGTCAATTTACAAATGTTTTTACACACAATTTCGTACACAGGGTGTTTCAACAACAGTGCATAGGCTTTTAGGGTGTCTTTGACTATTTGATGGCGATTTATATTGTTTTAATACTTCCAATATTTAACATATTTAGTGAAAAAAACATTGTAAAGACCTTTACAATATTTTCACCGTCAAAGTGATGTTGTATCTCTCCTCCATAAGCACACACGTTGCTACTATGTAGTTAGTCTGTTATATATTTTTGTACGAAAAAATATAATTTAAACTTCATGTCGCTTCAAACAAACAAATACAATTTATAATCAGAAAATATGTAGCACGTCCCCTTTATTATTAAATTAAATTGGCATGACAGAGCGCGAAGAATATAAAAGTAACTGGGCGAATTGTTAAGAATTGCGCCGCGGGCAAAAATTTTAAAATTTTCAATGTCAAATATTTTTAATGAACTAAAAAAAACGAGTAACCTAATAATAATAATAATTTAACTATGCAGTAACTGTAAGAATTAGTTACTCTTTTTTTTCTTTTACATAAAAGCCCGAGAGAGAATTCCTTGGGTGATATGGAAGTAAAAATATAAGTTAGTGCCTATAAATTTATTGCCACATACTATCAATTAACAAGTCCTCTGAAAGGGCCAAATGTAGAATATACAGGGTGTTCTAAATATCATGTACATACGGAAGGGGGTAATTCTTTGGCCCAACTTTTGAGATACACTTGAAGGTGGTAGGTGAAAATTTTATGTTTCGAATATTGAAGTCAGCAGGTGTTTTGGAGAACATTTTGGCAATTTCAAAGCAAACGGTTGATTTAATCGTTATGAAACAAGAGTACCTTTTTCTTGCAGAATGAAAAGATTCACTAAAATGATGGACCTGCAGGACCAAAAAGATAACCTCAAAAAAGTTACGCGTAAAAGCGTGATCAAAAAACAGCGGAAGTGGCGCCCTCTGTGAGATAAGCTGAAATTGACATTTTCAGCTTATTCTCCATCCCCAAAAACATAGCAGTGCCAAATTTCAGTTCAGCAGCTTGATTATTTCGGGAGATGTAGCCAAAATTCAATCTAAAAAAATGAACTTTAACGCCCTGTGTCTCAAAAGTTAGGACGTTTACGACATACGTTCATATGAAGTTTTTTTTCTTAAAATGGGCCAAAGAATTACCCCCTTCCGTATACAAATTTATTTCCCTGTGGATTCATAATAATTATTGATTTTTAAAAGCAAGAATAAAAGGAGGTGTTCGCTTATTAAAATGTACCGCATGCTAAATTTTTTTTAGAAATTTTAGGGACAGACAATTTAACTGAGGCGTAGAAAATTTTTTCTCAGTGAAGATTAGTTTTAAGTTCGACGCAGGTTTGGTTTGGTTTTAAGGCTCGAGGCGCGTGTGCGTCTGACTTGTGTTTCCGTTCTGTGCCGACTGCCGGCCAGCAAACTAATATTTCATTAAATGTCAACCACTAATGCGTACCACCGATATCGGATATCCTCAATATCGTAAATTTGATAAATCATAATATAAACTTAAAAAAAATGCAGGTTAAAGAAAATACAAATCATTCGGTCTTGTAAAGAAACGATCCTGTAGCATTGCATTTATCTAGCATTGTTTAATATTCTCGCGTTCTATAATTATCATTTTTATACAGATTTTGAACTGAGCGATAGCAATATGGTCCAAACTTATGCATTTTCAACATTCTCTGGACTGAGCTCCATGATATTTGCAAATATCTCGATGCATCTTTAATAGAATGTCTCGTATTTTCCACGAAGTAGGTATAATAAGACTGCTTCCTGCATATTCTCAGTTAAAACATGTGGTTTATTTCCTTTTTTTTAACTTCCAGTAGATAATTCTCAATTTGTGATAAATATATTCTAAATACATGTGGTGAGATGGGACTCTCCCTGGCTACTGACCCACAAAACATTGAAATTAGACCGAAAACAAACATAACCTTCAGTTTATTTGTTTGAAATGCTATTTTGAGAACGTTCATTATTAGCCAACTATGGCATAATCTGCCACAGCTAATAGCTAATAGTTTACCCTCTATGCTATCTCTAAAATTCGCATATTCAGCGACCGGTATCGACCCCGAAACTTTCGGCAACACTCGGGCAGATACAGCCGAACTCGAACATATATATCAAACTCCCATATTAATCGCGGGTATACAGTTTGGTATTGGTGGATATTTTAATACGTTACCGATTGTATGTTTGTTGTTGCGATTCTCGAACCGCAGAGTTTGGCCTTATCGCGGATTATTCGATGAACAAATCTGAATTTAATGTAATTCCGACTGTAAATAAATAGGATCTTTGTGAATCACAAAATATGTAGATACGTATATTTTTACACCCCCCCTTATTTTCTATATTTTTGATGTTAGGAAAAAAAGTGTCAGATAATACTTGTAGGAGCGAAAGCAAGCTTTTTTCAGCGTTTATTTAGTTTTATACAGGGTGTTCAGAAAAGCGGTGACAAACCAAACTTATGTTTTTTTTAATGGAACACCTAGTATATTTTTAAATGTGAAAAAAGCTGAGCACAAATTACCTTTATGTGCAAAGATACTATGAAAAGAAATTTGTAGAAGTTGTTGGGTTTGATAAGCTACGCCCCAGTACCAAATTTTGACTCAGTGCCCGAATTTATAAGGACTGGCATTAAACTCCTGCCTTTTTTAAAAGCTTTTATTTAACTTGCAATGTATGTATGTATGTATGTATGTATGTATGTAATTTGTTCGGGTGGAATCTTGCAACTCAATTTTGAAGCAGATATCTTCAACCGATCGAGCTGAAATTTTTTCAATTACATTTGTTTAACTAAATTTTTTATTCTTCATTCGCTTTCTAATAAATTTGTTTAATAATTGTGAATCATGCACGGGTTCTATTTTATAGCGTAATGATATTCCCAAATTTAAAAAAAGTAGTAATTAAATTGCTGAATCCAACTAAATATATATTTTTTCAAATAGGGGTAGTTAGCAGTTTTCGACAATATATCATATAGGTACTATAAAGCTTTCACAGAGAAACGGGGTTTTAATTTATTAAGAAAAAAAATTAAGTTAATTTACAGGAAATCATATATTTTAAGGGGTGGAATTTTTTGCCATTCCCTGTATTTTTAGGTACCGAGTCAAAATTTGAATAGCTTTTTTTCATAAACCCATAAATAAAAAAGTTTTCCCTGTTACATAATTTGTGTTAGTCGCTTATAGTCTCAGTCACGATCAGACGTACTACTTGTGGTTTATGCCGATTATTCACAATCGCAGTTATTGCAGTCCTCATTTAAATTCTTCAAGATTTAAACCCGTAATGGTAAAATTTTGTCGCCATTTAACACCTAAAGGTATTTCCTCGCGTTTTCAACGGAGAATTTATAGCCCCTGAAGCGGTTTCTTTTCCCGAATAATATCGACGAAGAAAAACCGCAGTTAAGGCCGGTCTCCACCTCTGCAGCGATCAATTCGCGGGCTCTTTTAGACGTTCAGACTAATAAATCGCTACACGTTAACGTACTTTCGAGTTTGAAGCCGCCGCGGGATGGTAATTTTTCACTATCGCTAAAGAATCGTGGATCGGGAAACTATTCGAGATGCGGGTTATGTCACACCTGGACCAACACTATATTAAACATTGAAATGACAAGTAGATGGAAGGAGTGTAGAGAGAGAAACTGGCAGCCAAACTTGAGTAAGTGAAATAGTAAATAAATCAGCTGATTCCTGCAAAAACCACATAACACAAAAGAGGTGTTTGCCCTAACTTTCTATTTTTGTGTCCTGTGCTTCAAACGAGTTCCGTGGTCAAACGTCATTTTAATTTTCCTTCTGTCCCAAGTCCCAATACGAATAGGAGTAATTATTGTATTATTTATATTTGATTTGAGTTCGTGTCGTGGTGGCAGTTTCGTATAAAACGGCGTTGAGTTTTCTTAGTTGGTGTTTGGTTTAATATTATATTTTTAGATCGGAGAGAAAATTTAATTTAGCTATGTGGCTATATTCTTTCTGTTTAAGTTGTAAATTACAAAAAAGAGGGTCAACTCCTGTTGTGTATTTGGATGTACCAAACGGGGCGGAAAGAATAATAAGAATAGTGGGGTTTCTTTTCATTTGTAAGTCTTAAAAATCTTTGCTAATAACTTTGCAGTTTTCCAAGAGATAAGGTGATATTAGAGACAAGTGGATAGTGGATTGCAGCAATAAAAAGAAAACAATTTGTACTGTCTACAAGTATTTACTTGCATTTGTAGTCAACAATTTATTGAGAGCAATTTCATAGAGAATTTTGGGCAGCGCAAACTTAAAAAGTATGTAATTACTACAGTTTTTTATTTTCCAAGTCATGATAGAAACTATCAAGGGAAAAACTGGCAAAATATTGTGCTTATGAACCTAGCTCTTCGTAGTGAAAGATGGAATTAATCTTGAGGTTCTGGTCCCTTTAATAAGGTAATTATTTGTAATTATTTTTGTTAGATGCCTAAACAAATATAAAAAATATATAAAATATGTAAAAGCTACCTGTTTTACATGTTTTTCCTATTAAATTGGATTTTAATATTAATAAATCAATTAAGATAAGTAATTAAAGTTGAAAATGTATACCTTATCCTAGATATTTTGTCACCTTTATTTTAAAATAAACTTTTATTTTGGAATTTGTATTTTATTTGTCTCAATTTACTTCCAGGTACATAAAATTGCCATGTAGGTAATTTTTTTTAATCAATTAACTACTTTTTTCTGTGCAATATTTACATAATTGTGGTTATAGTATAGAAAAATTCTCATTCCTACAAACAAGCCCCGAATTTCGGTATATAGATCATACAATAAAGAGAATTACGGAACATACCCATTAAATTCGACGATTAATATGCAACATCCCTATATACCTCCTTTGCCTGAATCAGCTGACACGTTCATTACGCGTCCTTGTCTTACTTATTGCCATTTGAAACCTATCTCTCTCTAGAGTTGGCTGCCCCAAACAACAATGAAAGTGGTACCTGTGCGACTTCCATTGTACTTATCAATTCGATGATATTAAAGACCTGTGCATAGCGCTGTTTCAAGCGATCGCCACTGGCGCCACACGACAAAACAAATTTACACGGTGGTTTAATGTTGAAACGCCATTGTTGCAGAATCTTTTATAAAATAGAAACATGCAAATGTGTCTGTTGCAACGAATTTAATATCCAAATTAAAATAAAATATTTGCTTGTTATGTCCCTCTAATTTGACAAGTTTACATGGCATATTTCCATACATTTTCTTAAGAAAAGCGAGTCTAAAAAGCAAGCAAGAGTATTTGGTTTGAAATGAAGTCCATGGCTAGTTGTAGTGTAAGTAAGCATAAAATGCATTAGATTTTTCAGTTTCTTCTTTATATGGAGGACTATTGGTTCCCTTTGGAGCTATTAACAACATTTTCTATTTTCATTCATGCATACCTTAGAAAATACCTATTCTTCCAAAATAGTGTTTATTCTTCTGAAATTCACCTAATGGTCTGTGCAGTGTGCATACCATTTCCTTCATGCGCATGGCAATTTCATGTTATCACAAACAAATCTACCTATAAAAGCTTATTAATAGGATAAAACTGCTAAATACTGGACGCAAAGACAATTCGTTACCGTAAAAATAAGGCAAATCGTAATAAAGCTGGATATTTAAAATTTGGGACATTTTAAACGTCAGTAACTAACATATCAATAACCACAGGATACCCCCCTATAACCTATAATAAGTCGCCATTTTTTTCGTCGAGTGGCGCCATCCCAGTCCGTTAACAACAATGAAATATAATGTCATGCTCGGGTCTTTAATATAGTATCGGTCCAGAATAGACTGCATTAAACTATAGATATGTTTTTCTAAATTTACCAGTACAAACAGTTCAAAGGAAATACTAATATTGATAAATACACCATACATAGATCATAGGTGTGAAATTTCGAATTTGGAATAAACCAAATTTGTTTACCAAATAAATTTTTGAATATTTTCGGAAATTTATTTAAATTTTTAATTGTTTTTTTTCGGCACCAAACTGATTAAGTGACAACTTTTTCAAGTTGCCTGGAAAATTCATAAATTCTTAACAGTACTTTGAACGTTTTACTCAATAAATAATTTCAACAAATTTGTTTTCTGAGTTTTGGGAGAATAAATCTTCCTACTTTCTGAAATTAAATCTCAGTTGGAATTTGACGAATCCATTTTTGGCGCAAATTTTCATCCCGAGGCAAAGCAAATGTTGTTATGCTGACATTTTCTTCCTGGCTTTTATAATATGTATAAATATAATATAAACAGACCCAATATTTGGTATTTAGGTTATTTTTTACGAAATAAAAATTAAAACTCACCTCAGTATACTGTAAATATTGACGAGGTCCCAGTTGATCGGCAGCGTGAAAGACCGAATAGGAACCGTATCAGGGCGTGGGTCGACAACGAAAATCCTCGAGTACGTTACAACACTGATTTATTTCGCACAAGGTGAATGGTGGATACAAAATACACAAACCCGAACGTGGTCAACGGGAACGGCTTCCAGCCACCCGGACCGTCTGAACTCGCGGATCTCCCGTAAGCAGTTCACCCGTCTGTGTCTCAGGCTCCACTGTCCATTCCGGGGGGAGAATTCCCCTTACAGTGCTCACGCGTCGGCGCGAGTGGTACCAATACTCCTGGACGGCACGGCTCCCACCCAGAGGCCATAATAACACCTGGGCGGTTCCCCTCCGCCAGGACACACGCGCACTAGACACAAACTTGTTTCTAAAATATAAACTAAGACGTTTAAAAACACTTTAAACATTTAAAACTTCTCAAAACCCAAGCTGCCGCTTTCAGTTATGAGACAAATGACATGTAACGTCGGACTAAGATGGTCACGTGATTTTGTGCGCCATGGCCTGTCTTTATCGTAGGCCTCGCAAGGACATTTATTACATAAAAAATGAGTGTTTTTTTGTACTGCGGTTCATTTAATGGCAATAAATTACGTTTGTCAGTAATATTTTTCAAATTTAAGGTTTCCCATTTGCACTAGCTTCTCATGAAACGTGCTGCGTTGTCCTCTAGTGTCTCTCTAACATAAACGGACTTCAGTAACATATTCCTGTGAAGTCAGGGCTCCAATTTCGATGGCGCCAAGTCGACATTGACGACATAATCTAACGTAAAGCGGACTGGGCCTCCCATTTTCCACAGAGATGATTAATCGCTGGATTAGCTAATTGAATGGCTCTCGTCGGAATTGTTCCTTCTCGTCGATTAAAATTTTCTGGAAAAGGGGCCCATTATGATGGCAAGTGGGTGGAGGGGGCGCAGAAATTGGAGCTTTCTGCTTGAAGGAATGCCCGGAGGGAACTTTCCCTCGCTGTATTGGATTTTTCCAGGTCTGATTTGGACAGGTTTTTTAAAGTTGGCGGGGTTTCCGGTCTAAAATTAGCCCGAAGCGAAAAATTCGACGTTGGCGGTTTTTCAAATTTAGTGGAAATGCATTTCCTTAGTCTCAATATTATACAATGTGTCCCGGATAAGAATGAAAAGCATGGGGATCTTGCAAACAGTGAGAGATAGAACAACGGTTAAATGGGGAAAAGTTGCGCAATTTTAAGGTGGTACAAACAGATTTCTAATATCTTTTTTCGTTTTTGAGTTATTTTGGAAAAAGTAAAATTTTGCGTTTTCGATTTTATTTTTTTCTGAAGTTGTTATCACAGATAGAAAAAGAAAACGAAAAACGCTTTCCTATTTCACTTTTTAACGGGCTTTAAGATGGCGTTTTTAGAATTGTTCTCAACATTCCGTTTTTGAGAAACCATCTTCAACTTTATTTTTTTAAATACGGACCTGGATTTTTTTTGCAGATTTTGAAAGCACTTTTCATTATGAATGACACGAAATGTTTTTAAAATGTTTTGAGACAGTTATACTGAAAATTCCTTTTTTTCAACTAATTTTTTTATATTGCGGCCCTGTATTTAATAATCAGTATTGTCAACAATTTAACTTACAGTTTATTTTTACTTCGAAAACTTAATATTTTTAAATACGGCCCTGGTATGGTAAGTCTTTTCCTCTGTTGTTGTACAGCAAACAGTGTCGCATTGGGTTTTGGAGTAAATTCTTCGCTTTTTCTAATTGTGAGAAGAAAGCTTGAAGCCAATGAAACCCATAACTTTTGCCATTTATTAATTGCAATAATACATTCGTTCGGCCTCTGCACTATTTCTGTGACACGAGATATGCTAACATGTTAAATTTGTCGTCATTTGAAAAAGCACCCTCCATTTCTAATAATACAAATTATTAACTAAATGATACAGTGGGAGTTATGACAAATGACAAGGGGTTGGTTTCGTTGTTTCAAAGCGTTCGAGGTGGAGGATTTTCATTTATTTTTTACTATCATATACTCAAATTATTTTAAGAAGTCCTTACTGGGACTGTCAATTGGTAATTTCGATATCCTAAGTTGGCATCAATGCAGCAAAAAATGCAACCGGGTCATAAGTTCAGGTCAGTAACGAGCCCATTTGCACTAATAACACGAAAAGTAACATGAACAAGAACAACACAGATGACGGTAAAACTCACAAAACGTAGAAAACCCGCGAATATTTTCATTACCATTATGTTTGAACCAGTTTGAACGATCTGGAAAACCTTCACTGTCACTTTGACACACCGAAGCTAAATTTGCCTGAGTCCGCCCCTAGACGCTGCCAAAAGCAGCTGATATACCAAAACGAAAGTGTTTCCATGACGTTTGAAATTATTATTAAAATGAGTTGTAGTCATAGTTATTTTTATTTGTAGCGGCATAATCGTGATTGCAATAGGGTTTTTATTTTATTATGCTCTTTTTTTCGTATCACTTGGGTAACTTTTCATATCATAAATCAATGAGTGACGTCATTAACTGGTTGAGACACGTATACCAATGTTATACCCATGGTTAAGAAAAAATTCCTAGGGACTTTGTGGAGAATGTCATCTGACAAAATCGGGACTTCTTACAGTAATCGGGGTATATGTGACTGTTATTAGTCTTTGCCATCCTTTTTTTGGTTCTCCGATTGAAAGATAAGTTGGTAAAAAGCAAAACTCGAAGTCCCAGGCCTACAGAGGGAAAACTCAAAATAAAATTTCGTAAGGCCCAATTGTGACCGAAAATTAGCTTTTTTGATGTTTTGGAAAATGGCCGCTGTGACGTCATCGATATTAATTTCCCAGAAACATACCATTTATCCCCTATATAATGAAAGTCCTTTATCATTCTCAACAACTTTTGTAGGAAAATATTTTCTGTATCTTTTATTGTTCTAAATATACAGGATCTACCTAATAAGTGATGAAACATGGATTTTTTTCTAATCATTTTCCGAAATCTAGCTAGCCATGGACAACACAATTGATAATCGGAAATTATTTTAGAGTATTGTCAGGGTGCACCCTAAAATTTATTAATCTGGAATATTTTTTGAATTGTGCTTGTTACTAACTTGTTTGTTACAAAAAAATACTACAAAAGTTGTTGAGAATTATAAGGAATTTTAATATATATGGAAAAAATGGTACCTATGTTTCTGGGCAAATAACATCGATGACGTCACAGCGACCATTTTCCCAAACATTAAAAAAGCTAATTTTCGGTCATAATTGGAACTTAGAAGACCTTTAAGAACAGCTTTCCAAAATTTTATTTTGAGTTTTCGTGTTCCCGCTGTAGTCCTGGGATGTCGAGTATCGCTCACCCTGTAGAAAATAATTAAACATTTTCTGAATAATATTTTTGAAAAATTGTAACAAATTTTGTTCCAAAATTACATTCCAAACAACTTTTTCAAATAATTTTTGATGATATCTCGTCATTTAACCTTACTTTTCTTAATTTAGTGGTAATTTTTTGAAATTGACGCCATATTTGAACCTCACTGTATAACTTTTTTACATAACCGTAACTTCGAAAGAAAATTAGTTAAGTCAAATATAAGATGCGATAAAAAATCCATCTACCTATCTCAAAAACGAAATGGCCCGAAAATCTACGACATCCTGGTAGTGTAATTTGATGATTCTAACATCCACTGAGCATTGTATTTCGAAATGCCTCTATTATCCATCATTTTTTTCTCTATTACTTGGATATTGAACGATACTCTGTCTTGTATACATAAATTTAATTACAGGTACCTAGCACTTAAATTGAAACGTCAAGCTTTTCAGTAAACAGTTTTCAAATAATGTAAAAAATGGTTACTGAAAGTGATAATATGTTATAGTCTAATAGAACAGTAATCAAACAATTTTGTAATTTTTCAGTCGGTCTACCTTATACTCTTTCCAGAAGGTTTTCTACACCGGGCGTATTTATGTATACCTGATTCTCGCCTAAAGAAAACCAGATTACGTTTTCTTTATTGTGTCTGTCCGGATTTACTGCCAGAACTCCAGGATTTTAACGTTTAATATTCAGCGGGTACCGTTAAGAAGATTTGGGAGAAAACACCAAATTATCTTTCGTATTTTGGTTACAAATAAAAAAGAGAATTAGTTAAATGCGGGTTGAGGTATTTCGACCCACTCGGTTCATCTAACCTGGTTTTTTGAAAATCGTCAAAAGCTAAGTGGGGTCAGCTACACATTGAATTTATCGTCTCTTTTTTCTCTTTTGTATATCTGATCCAGCTGGACGCTTATGATCATCTGCAAAGCAGCGTTTCCACGAAAGCTTCCGTGGCCTTTTGTCCTATGGAAAAAGGGTGAATAAGGGGGAAAAACGAGGGTTTTAAGCGCGCTAATGGCTTTCATTAAATGCA
Source organism: Pseudeuparius sepicola (assembly GCA_963920635.1). NCBI lineage: Eukaryota > Metazoa > Arthropoda > Insecta > Coleoptera > Anthribidae > Pseudeuparius > Pseudeuparius sepicola. The sequence continues at coordinate 28,517,945 of OY987307.1, forward strand.
TCCAAGATATACGTTCAGGTGGGATGTAGAGAGATTGATGGTGGTCTGCAGCCGTGTTTTGATTAAAAGTTGCGCGAACCCCAAGTCTGGCGAGATATAAATAGTTAGGTGTATACGTATTTGCGAATTAATGAAGATAAATTTTAGTTTATTTGACGTAGGTACATGCCTAACGAAAATGTATGCTCAAATTCAGTTTCAGTTTTCAGTTTTTATTGGATGTTTATGTTTGCACACCAACACACAGTGGCCTGTTGACCGTTCAACTGTTTTGAAGTAATTCCATGGCATACTCGGCTCGCCAGATGCCATTAAAAGTCCCGCTACAAAAACTGATTTAAAAATTACCAAATCAAATTCTCAGATCTGATGTTTCTCACCACCCCGAAAGGTAGATGGTAGGCGATTAAGGGCTCTTTAAGATGTACTCCCTCAAATACCGCCATCTCTGTTTCGCCAAAATGGCCTCCCCATAATCCCATTTCACAACAGAAACTTCCGCCGACTGGAAGTTTGTATTGCCGCGAAGTTGGGAGTACAATTAAACTCTTTTGTAAGTCGTTAGTCTGTAATATTGCCTAAACTCACTGCAGGGAGTTGTGCCAACGCCTTCTTATTTGCTGGAATAAAAGTTTGGTGGTGTGGTTTCGTTTTAAAGTAACTGAGAAAATAAATCTGATAAAAAAATCAACGTTTAAGAGAAGGCCCACCTTCACTAACATTATGCAACCCTACAAGCACACGTGTATGAACAGGTAAATTTCTGTTGCTATTCTGCGATTGGTTACGAGAGTTTATAGTTGGGCAAAACTGTTTTGAGTTTTATAGAACCTTCTGTTATTTGACTCGAAAATGGATATATAATATGCATATTATATGAATCTCACATTTACGTAGTACCTTGGTATCTAATAAAATATGGAAATAAAGCAATATAAATTTGAATCCCGTAATAACTTTGGAGATTTTCAAATCCCAAAGACAATATTAAGTTTTAGACTGCATCCGACTGAACAGCATAGAGTTTTCCGTTATAGTTTTTTATATACTCTAGCGGACCCTGTGTTGTCTAAATATATCTACATATATTATTATAACTGAAGGATAATATCTTTATATTTTGTGTCAGTGTCAGTTGGATTTGAATAAGGCTGTTGGTGGTTTTTGATATCCTGATATGTTGGAACTAATTTACCGACATCAACTCTTACTCATTTTTCCTACAACAAAACTTCACAACCTGAAGCTCTATTAAATTTCAGCGTGCTTGAGCTTTATTGCAGCCATAAATATCGTACAATGGATATTTTGTGTTTTAAACTTTGGAGGGCCCTGTTAACTCGACCTATTATACGGCCGGAAATACTAGGAAAACTTGAAAAACTCGCAACCATAAAAACAACTAGGAAAATTAATGGGACATAAAAGTATCCCGATTGGGAAAAAAGCACAAACATAATCGTAGATTATCGAAGTAGCGGGAGGAGTGAAATCAGTCAGGGCAGGCAAGGGGGGGCAACTCCTAAAAATATAATTTACAATTAGGTATTTACTTAGCAAGCCAAATCGAAACCAAAAGATCGAAGTTCGGTTTGTGATTTTCTACATACAAGTGCACCACCATCTGTATAGTCCTCCTTACGGCAGAATGCGTGCGACGCAAGGGGGAAGAACTCGTAAATATTATAGAATTAGTCACAGTTCAGGGGCGAAGTTCAATTTTGTGTAATTCACTGACTTAATTTTCATATAATTGTTATTTCATTTATAGTTAATATTATTCTTAATGGTGATGCCTTAGACTATGGAGAAAGGCAAACCCTTATAACATTGGCAATTATTTCTCGTGCTTGATAATGCAACGTTATTCCCTGTTTACTCATTTTGCGCACGTTAACTCCCGAACATACGAAACGCCACTGAGCTCTCTGCCAAGCTTGCCGGCGGCCGAAAAAGTGAGCGCTATGTGGTAGCCCAAATACGCAGTTAACTTTACGTACTATAGGAACAGGCACAAAACGCGTTGGCTAACTGGTTTTGTCAGCCGGTTCGCTGGCAGATGTGCTTTGTTGCCGTATTTCAAAGGCGCTTGTAGACGCAACGATGTTGAAAAAAATATAACAGGTGTTTTATTACACCGCGTTAAAAATAAATGATAAATAAAAATGAGTAAGTGGTCGCGTGATGCGAGCTTTATTTTTCGATATTACAGAGTTCAGAAATTCGTCTTCAATATGCTAAAACTTGTATTCGCCAATAAATAACGACTTACTCGTATAGGAAATCTCGCAATGCTGCCCGCATTCTTTAGAAACGTTTTCTCTCGTGCTTTGGACTATAAGACAGTTTACTACATACAAAAAAATGCAACACAGAAACGTTGAAAAAAGCGTCAAACTTATTTTGTCGAAGTAAGAACCCCGTAATACAACTCCTGACAAGGAGTTTAGGGAGTATTATAAATTAAAGGCTTGGAAGGGGTCCCTAATTGTACAACCATTTTCCAGGCAATATAAACTTCGCCAGGGGCAAAGTTTCTTTTGGGAAATAAAACTCTACGAGACAGAGAAACCGACATATCTCAAGCGCACGCCGACCAGGGAAGTTCCTAATGACTCCTGTAAGTTGCTGTCATTTCCCTTATCTTTTTTTTCGGCAAAATTAAAATCAAATTTGCTCTGAACCGGTGGCGGATACGAGAAAAGCCAACCAGGAAAACCAAAACAATTTGAAAAGGAATTTAACAGCTTTTCACAGAAATGAAACTTTCAAAACATCCTTGTAAAAAACAGAGAACCTCATCTGAAAATAACAACTGAATATTGTTTAATTTTATTGTGGTTCATTGTAGGTAAAAAGTCTTGTGAAGTGTATAAGTATAAGAAATAAGAAGTACCTACTTTACTGATCTAGGTAGGTATAGGTACCTATATTATTCATGCTTGTTTGACGTTTGACGAAACAAGATATAATCAGTTAAAAAATATGCATGTTAATAAAAACTGGCCAACATTAATTAAAAGAAATAAAAAAACATGATGTTTTTAAAAAGTCGTTGATTTTATCAGCCCTGATTTTGCCAAGGGGTATGCATAGAAAATTGTCACGATTTTCTACTACTTTATTGCTGCGCCCGAATTAAACGTAATTCTACCGTGAAATGCAACTTTTCCTACGTAAATCGACCAGCCGAATCGATCTAGCATGGTCCCGAAGGCATAGCGCTCACCGGTTTCGAGAAAATAATTTTTTTGGCATTTCGACCCCTCCATTTTGGAGGTTTTGGACATTGAATACGAAATTCTCGGAAACGACTAGACGAAATAGAATTTAACCTCTATTTCCGACATCTACGGGTCGAACTACGTCGGAAAGACCTATTTTCGGGGCAGGTTAATATTTTCGGAAATTCACAAAAGTGCACTGGCCGGGCATTTACAAATTTTTCAGAGGAATTTGGAGGCCGGATCCGTGTTCTGCGGGTCAACTTACGTCGGATAGGCTGGTTTTGGAGTCGTCCAGAGCACGTTTAAAAAGTTGCCATTTTAGGATTTTTAGGCGATTTTCGGAAAAGTGCGCTGGCCGGGCATTTAGAAGCTTCCAAGTTCAATATTTCGACCGGATTTTCGGTTTCTACGGGCCAAACTGCTTCGAATAGGCCCGTTTCCTGCCAATTTTATTTTTTTTTGCGATATGGTCAAATTTCAGTTAACAAAGGGGTTGACCCCCCCGAAAATCTCGGAGGAATATTCGCTACGCTCGCAGTTAATTTTTCAGGTGCCTGATTTCACCCTTACTTATACATCTCGTGCCGCTGCGTCGATTGGTGCAAGGTAGGATGTTGTAAGTCTAACCGTTTCGACGCAAATGGCCTTCAAAGTCAGATTGAAAGTGAAAACTCGAAGTTCGGTTTTTTAGTTGTATCTCCCGCCCATCCAGCTACCCCTTAAAGTCGCAGGTTTTCCGGATCAGCGCCCTAGGTAATTACGTATTCAGATGCCGATATAGATCGATTTTTGATCATTTTGATTTTGCCCAGGCTGGAGATGTTTTAAATCAGTTGTTCAAAATGGTAATTAAAATCACTATTTTAATCAAAGCGATTTTTTAAATAAAATCATTATTAAAATCAGGATACTCAAAAATATACTCTTGGACAAAATTAACGCACCAACATACAATATTTCAAATCATATTTTAAATTATTTTTGTGTCTACCAAGAATATAAATAGTAGGCTTTGGACATTTACTACCGTTTAACTAATTAAATAATGCAATTTGTTGCTTTTCATATAGTTTCCATTAATTTATCTTTCCATTAGTTTTTATTTAAAAAAAATGCAATTTTTGTGGGGTTTATTATGTTGGTGCGTTAATTTTGTCCAGGAGTTTATATTTATTCATAGAAAGAAAACCTTAAAATTTAAAATCGTTTTGGATAAAAAACAAAACTGACAAATTTTTATAATAATACTTATTATACTTACTGCTGTACACGTGAGGATTTTCGTTACATCTGCCAAATTTCGTTAGTGTTTCAACCGGTTCAAAAATAAAAAGATAAAACCTAATATTTTTGAAAGACTTCAACTCCCTGCATTTCGAAAACGAAGGCATTGAATAAAATGTATTCTTCTAGATTTTCTGGCTGTATCAGACATGAATACAGAACATAAACACTCCTAGTGAAAATGCTATCAAAAAAAGAGCAAAAATAATAGAACAGATAAGCCAGAACAAAAAATAAAGTCACATGGCAAACGTGTCGTACAACGTATATAAATTCGTGTCGCTTCATTGCTTCACAAATGGTTGCCACGAACGAGGCATATTTAACGAACAACAAAACTAGAAACCCCACAACCTACTGCGATCGTTTCTCACGTCTCTGTAATAAATATCTCGCTGCCGATATATTTTCCAGCATAAATCATACGTTCTCGGACAAACCAGAGCGACGTTCACGCCTCCCCTTCTTTTTAGTTCTGGTATTTTTCCCACTATGCGTTATTGTCTGCCAACTACCACGTAAAACGTAGGAAACTATTTCTAAGGGTCGTTTGTGGCTTCCGGTGGCTTGGGGAAAACTTGTTTGCAATAGGGAATAGCTTCCGAATGACTCTCACAGGACACGGAATCTATCAGTGGAACAGATTGAAAGATACGAAAATGTTGAGAAACCGCCTAGAAAAAGCCAATACAATACAATACAATACAATACAATACAATACAATACAATACAATACAATACAATACAATACAATACAATACAATACAATACAATACAATACAATACAATACAATACAATACAATACAATACAATACAATACAATACAATACAATACAATACAATACAATACAATACAATACAATACAATACAATACAATACAATACAATACAATACAATACAATACAATACAATACAATACAATACAATACAATACAATACAATACAATACAATACAATACAATACAATACAATACAATACAATACAATACAATACAATACAATACAATACAATACAATACAATACAATACAATACAATACAATACAATACAATACAATACAATACAATACAATACAATACAATACAATACAATACAATACAATACAATACAATACAATACAATACAATACAATACAATACAATACAATACAATACAATACAATACAATACAATACAATACAATACAATACAATACAATACAATACAATACAATACAATACAATACAATGCAATGCAATGCAATGCAATGCAATGCAATACAATACAATACAATACAATACAATCCAATGCAATGCAATGCAATGCAATGCAATGCAATGCAATGCAATGCAATGCAATGCAATGCAATGCAATGCAATGCAAAGCAACGCAACGCAACACAACACAACACAACACAATACAATACAATATAATACAATATAATTCTCCCCTGAATGACAGAATTTGATACTAAAAGCAATTATTGTACACTAAAAATGAATATATCCCACTATACCCTTTTCTCGCGCAAAATTCAGGGTTAGGCAGAATGAAGTATCTATTTTCTATATACTGGTATTTATTAATGGTTAAACTTTAATCAAAAACTGAAACAAAATGTTCTTGAGTAAACATGGCAATTCTATTTTCTGAATATCACATCAGTCAAATGACTGTGAATTAGGCAGAATAACCTATCCATTTTTGAACTACATTTATTCAATAATGTAAAAAAATCTAATTTCAAATCAAGTCACAATGTGTTCCCGATACATGTCAATTTATGACAGTTGCCAAACTGTTTGCGAGAAACGTCAGTTAAAAGCTAATCAAACTTTGGAACAACTGAAGCATAATATTCGAACCGAAATTAACGCAATGCCAATTGAAATGTTGCAACGAGTGAAGCAAAATGTTCGTGCTAGACTTCAGGAGTGGCAGCAGCGAGGCGGAGGTCATTTGACTGATGCGATATTGAGAAAATAGAATTGCCATGTTTACTCAAGAACATTTTGTTTCAGTTTTTGCTTAAAGTTTAACCATTAACAAATACCAGTACATAGAAAATAGATACTTCATTCTGCCTAACCCTGTATAATAGAAAAACCGTATGAATTCCGTTGTTGAGTTTCAGGCAATTAATCGCACTACTTCCCCTGAAAATAGCTCCAGTTTTACGTCTTAAGTGCCTGCTGTCTACGCTTCTTGACCCAAAAAAGGTACTTCAGAAACTTCAAGCATAAGTTTTTTAGCGCTGTCTACGTAGATATGCACGCAAACCCCATATCAAAGGCCTAAATAAGAAATGAGGGTGTTGAAAATATGCCGAAGTTGAAAAAGCAGCCAAGTGATTTCATAGCACAAGTGGGTGATCGCGTAGGAACTAAAAAAACCACTTAAGTCTGTGTATATAACATTTTTTATGCTACCATATTTGCCAGAGGCCTCTTAAACAATTCCATTAAAGTATTGGATATTGGTCCATAAAAAATGTTATATTTTTTAAGGGTTCTCTATTGTTTTTCCAATACATCGATTGATTCTTTGATACCTGTTGTACAATAATAGCCTCGAGTAGGGAAGAATAATAACCTATAAATGAAGAATCTCAGGAAGGAGTCAAAGCCTCTATGTGAATTATAAAATACGCTCTGAGCAGTACCCAAGTTTTGACACAATATTTTCATGTCTGACGCGGTGATAGGTGTCAGTATATGGTATTTAGATACTTTTTCGAGTTATTATGCTTAGCTGTGGCACTTCCCTGACCACCAAAACTAAAATGTTTGAGGATAATAATCCATCGGTAAGTAACTTTTGACGCCATGCACCAAAGTGGCATAGGCGTTTGTGTAGGTACCTACTTCATAATTGGAAATTTAAAATTAGAATTGCTGTATTATCAAGGATTCCTAAACTTAAAGACATAAACGTGCCTTATAAATTTTTGCCTATATTGTAGGTACTGGTTTCAAGAAAGATTTCTGCCTCGATTTGTTTGTCGAAATAACTCAAAGGTGCGCGCCACTGTGAAATTTTTTTCATTAAAACTTCCTAAAGGTCAACTTCAGAAACAAAATGTCTGCTAATAATTAATTCTGAACTTCTTTCGTGAATCAGCTACCTGTTAATTAATGAATAATCGATCATTGATTGGAGGAGAACATAATTAGGTAGGTACGTTGATTATTTATTGACACATTGTCACAAAATACAGGGTGATCCACTAGAAAATGTTAAAACTTATCATAAATTTACTTATTTCGTTACCTTTTCCCACATATTTCAAAAACTGTATGCATAGTCTAACTGAATATATGTCCTTTTTGATTTGTCAATGCCAATCAACATTAATTAGTGGGGTGCCTAGGGGTAGGGAGTGTGCAAATATACAATTCTCAACGGAGAGCTAAAAAATTTTATTTTTTATTTTTGGTGTATTTCAAAAACGAGACGACACAAAAAAATATACAATGTATTTTGATCGAGTTTTAACTTCGACAAACATTTTTTTTACATATTGACTGAATCACCCTGTATAGACACTTAAATGTGTAGAAATGAAGCGAACGCGAACCAATTTCTATAGAATAAAATGAAAAAGTGTAATACGTAAAATAATATTCCGCTATGTTACAATTCCGTTCATTGTCGACAGACAATGGTAGCTAATCCATTTTCCATTTAAAACGAACTGTCCCTCCAAAAAACGATCTATCTCTTCCTCGCCGACGGCTCCCCTCGTAAAATGCGACTATCAAACTATAAAATGCCGCCATCTAATCCGACTTTTAGTTTGAAAAACCACTTCGGAAGCGTGTCCTAGCCCGAATCAGTTTCCGAACTCATAGAAGAACCCACAGACCCTCCCTACGGACACTTTTAGACTTGTCCGGGGGTTTTCTTCGTTTTCTGACGCCACGAACGAGTCGCGATAGTTGGCACGCCCTCGGGCAGTCTGGAAAAATTACAACGAAAAAAAGGGTGTGAATGCCGGTTTTCGTCGGTTTGTGATTTACGTCTCGGAGCGTTATCGGGAGTTCGATATTTATTGTTGGCACGTGTGGCGCCAGCTGTCGGTGTTTTATTGTGTTCCTTATTGTGTTGTGTTCTTTATCCTTATGGTGGCAGGCAACAAATGGTTCGGTTCTGAATATTGAAAATCAGAGTTTTGCATTGTGTTTTGCATTTGAGATATAGACCCAATTTATGTTTTTTAGATGTAACACCCTGTATATTTCTAGATTTTTTTTTTTGAAATCTTCGCATTTTTCTGGTTTCCACGATATATATAATTATGTTATACATATGTTTGCTCTAATAGTTTGCACAAAATCGTCCTTTGAATTATTGAATCTGGGACAAAATCAAAATTGCAATGGAAAATTCAAAACAGTTATTACGAGAATAATATGAATGGAGATTTGACAGTTTATATTAATTGTTGTATTCCCACAATACCATACAATAATACATTGAAAATTCAACAAAGCCAATCGGTACTGCTGTGGAAATTTTTCATAAGATATATTTTATTTTTTCTGTCATCGTAGTCTTAATAAAAGGCATATTTATGGATGGAACGTGATACTTTATTATGAATTAAATTAAATTATAGAAAATACTTCCATTTTGTGCAACACAGAGAGCATTCTTCTTAATAAACTTCTCTTGTAGTTAGCCACGATAACTGCCTCGTTCATCTCGCTGATCTCCCGAGACATTTTCGATATTATTTGACCTCTCCGCATAACCCGGTCCTTCAAACTTCAAAGTGCCCCACAGAAAGAAATCGCGTGGGGTCAAGTCTGGGCTTCTGGCAGGCCATAAAATAGTATTCCATTTGAACCAATCCACTCTACAAAAGTGTCATCTAAATGCCTCTTGACGGCATTTGATTTATGTGCTGGAGCACCGTCTTTGTTGCCAAGCAATATTCGGCTCATTGACTTGATTAAATAGATCAGAAATCTCTCCTCTTTAGAGCTGTAAATATTTTAGTCCAATTAAGCAACCATCAAAAAATACTGGACCATTTATGTGATTCCCAAAAATATCATACCAAACATTTATTGAAGTTCGACTTTGTCGTTGAATTTAAATATAACGTGTATTTTCTGACGACCAATAGTGGGTGTTTCTTCTATTAAAAACCCCACATGTTGTAAAATTGGCTTCATAAGTTCATAATATACAGGGTGTTAGTAAATAAGTGCGACAAACTTTAAGGGGTGATTCTACATGAAAAAATAATGACAGTTTGCTATATAAACGTAGGTTCGCAAATGCTTCGTTTCCGATATACAGGAAGTCAAAGTTTAAAAAAAATGATAATTGATTTATTGCGCTGAAACGGATTAAAATATTCAAATGAAATTTGGTGGGTTTTAAGAGGACTATGATGCGCATTTTTTAACACCCGATTAAAAATTTTATGTTAATCAGTGGTGGGCATATGGGTAATAGCCTCGATATTTTTAAGAAAATAAATGATACGCCACTGAGATAATTTAAAATAAAAATTATTTTTAAAATCCTCGTTTAATTAGTGACAAAAAAGCTCTCTTACCTTTTTTTTCACAGGGGCCGCCATTTTTATGCAAAAAAATAAAACAACATAAAGCGTATTTTTAATTTCTATTACAACAATATCAAAAACCTATCCTATACAGCAACAATAAATCAAAACAACAAGTGAAAATAAAAATATCTCGAATAAAACATTTTTAGTTAGATGCGCATAGCTATAACAATAAATAAATTATAATTTTTTAAAAAAACTTTGACTCCCTGTATATCGGAAACGAAGCATTTGCGGACCTACGTTTATATAGCAAACTGTCATTATTTTTTCATGGAGAATTACCCCTTAAAGTTTGCCGCACTTATTTACTAACACCCTGTATAGAATCTGTACTTAATAGTAATAATCGTAGGAGTATCTAATAATTGAATAATAATGTCTAGTAGTAGTTAGTCAATAGTGTGATCTTTATAGTGATAATAATTTACAAGTGGTAAAAATACGCACCTGTAAACCCTATCATTTTCCGCTTGCGTCTCCAACACTAAACGGCAATTTTATCGCCTTCTACTGGGCGATAACAATATGGTCTAAACTTATGCATTTTCAACACTCTCTGGATTGAGCTCCATGATATTTGCAAATATCTCGATGCATCTTTAATAGAATGTTTCGGATTGCACGCTTCGAATTTTTTTCACAAGATACCTACCTAACATTCAGCAATATTTTCACAACACGCTGTGGTAACACAACAATTAACGCCTGATACCAACTGTCAAAGTCAAACTCTGATTCTCGTAATGGTTGTTTTGAATTTTCCATGGCAATTTTGATATTTTGTCCGACATTCAATTTTCATTTTCGCGACATTCATTTGTTTTTCTGAATACCCAACCGAAACTGCAAGAAAAATACAATTTTATTCATATTCGTTGACGTTCTGAGCACAATGTTAAACTGATACTGTAGTGTCCCAAGTTTCCCATCATTTTACTGTCAAGTCGCTATAATAAAATCTCAGGGTCGAGTATTCTAATACACTTATGAAACTCCTTGTGTTTCCGTTAAATCCTTAGACCCACATCAAAAAGTAAGTAACTTGAGAACCACCCCGTATATAATTACCGACTAACATCCAACAGGGTGGGCATCACAATACTTCGCAAACCATGACCTAACAAGAAAAACCAGACACACTGTGACTGTACATCATATTTTCATGTCCATCATAAAAGCTATACATAATCTTATTTTGCCAGTCAAATATTTATGTGCGAGCTAGCTAGGCCATTCGGGGGGCGGATTTTAAATTTAATTTGAATTTCATGCGACTCCAACGTCACGGAATAAATTTATTTTATTTGCTTTGGTGGGGGGGGGGAGGGCGTTTATCTAGTTGGTTTCATTATTCATTTTTTAAGTAGTCTCCCGGCTCGCAGTCTGTTTCTACGTTTTTCCATTAACGAACGGAACATAAAATTTTTAATTTTAGTCCTTGAATATATTCACGTTGTTGCTATGGGTCAATAATAAAGCCACATATACAGGTGAGTCGGGACTTGTTGTATTGTTGGATAGAAAATAATTCGGCAAACGCTTCAATATTCTGTGTTGTGGCACAACCTTCTCAAGCTTACAAGCCCTATGCAAACATGTGGCAACGCCGCAGCGGGACGGTTCAACCCTTGTCTATCGAAATGGATAGACAAGGGTTCAACGGGTCTATGCAGTATAGAGCAGTCTGCACTTTGGCTTAGTTTGTCTTTTCTAATAAATGTTCAACCCTCTTTTTAATTATAATTAGATACATTTGTGAACTTTGTTTCGATAATTGGGTACCTAAGTAAGTAGGTACGTTTGTTTAACAGACAATAAAAGCAATAACAAGTAACAAAATATACACAGAAGTATAAGTATTTTTTATAATAAGTACAATTTCTGGTGTGGTACATTTTCGACAAATAATATGGTAAATTTGGGCAAATAGAGAGGACTACATTTTGTAAGTCGAATTTTTGTGAGAATTTTTCGCAAAGTGCGCCATCAGGCAAATAATGATTAAATATCATCCCTTATTTTTAAATTTCCATAAAAACACAAACAGGCACATCTCTTCTGATTGAAATGGCAGTTAGGGTCAATTTCATAATACATTCAACTAAATTATCTTTTGACTTTAACATTAGGTAAAGAATCTTTTGCAACAATACTAAACAATTTTTATATTGTTAGAAAACTCCTTTAATTTTAAAGGGTACTTTAGTTTGTCTGTGCAATAGGCCCTTAATCATTTTATTCTTAAATTTTCGTCCTTTGGAAAGCCCAAAACGAATACAAGTTGACCGCTTGCCGTCAAAGAAAACCTACCTACTTCAAGTTATTATTACGAGTTGACTTACAGCCGCAGGTACCTATATAACTAAGTTCTAGCTTCCCTCGACTGTTCTAGGCATCTTGAGGCTTGAAATTGTAAAGGAACAATTCTTCACTTCGAACTTTTAGAGAAATATTTCATTTTTTCACAAACAAAACAAATTTATAAAAGAGCTGTCGCCAGCACTTCGGGCTGTATGTTTCTACCCAGAGACACACTGTCTCGTCGTAGCAATCTGGCGACGATAGCACTACCCGCACTACACAAATTAATTCTGGTAAATTTCTTGTAAAATCAACTGACAGGGAGTGACAGGCCACGCCGCGCAGACCCGCAAGCCATGTTGAGCGCTTTCTCAACTTCAGGGCTTTCCGGCCGGCTGTGATTGTGGGTATTGAAAATTTGTCAAATTTTTGGGGATAGTTGACATTATTAAAGCCCTCGTATATATTTCTGGAATTTAGGGAAGCAATCTCCCTCTAATAAATCCAGAATTTCTATTGCAGGGAGCAGACGTAAGGCCTTGCACATAATGTTTACATATGAATAAATTAAGTGCCTCGGCCTGGCCGAGGAGCTTGGATTTTCGGAATCACCACGAAATTGCATCAGATTCCTGTCGCGGATTATTAATGATCTGATTTCCTGGCTCCAGCAAGGAATGATCATAATAATGCATGACACGAAAACATATGAACCCAATTCGGATGTATCAAAACACAGCACAATGGTCGGCCTCTATAGGAAAACAACAACTGTTTGTTTACGAATAGCAACCTATACAAAAGAGTCGTCCTATCGACGGAATATTTGGCAGCCAGTTTGAACCCTAAATCAAGCAGGTATTTCAAAATGGTATACAGGGTGATTTAGTCACGATGTAGACCACAGGTGGAAAACATATAGCTTAATACGATTTCGAAATTTTAAAAAATTCAAAAGTCAACCAAAAAAAGTGTGTATTAAAACCCTATCTATAATTTATTCCGTCCTCTTCAATAATTGTACTTTATTAAATAGGTATAAATACCTACTTTATTCCTTTTCAGATCACCAGGATTAGTGCCCATAAAATTATAATTTGCCTATACTCGTATTATTTTGGGAAAACCAGGTACCTACCTAGACACCGACCCCTGTTCCCAAAAATGAATGAAACGCCTGGCAAAGATTTAAATTATCCTAAATTATTTCCATTATGCACAATATGCCATATTTTAAGGATATATATGCAAATATTTAAAAAATGCATATAATATGCTAAATATGCAAAATATGCGTGTTGCATATTTGGGTTACTCTAATCATGTCATAATAACCGCACTGTCGGGCTGAAAAAAAAAACAAGAAAAATGAAAACGTGTACTACGCGCTGCGTAGTATTTTTCTTTAGTCAACAACAAAAATTTGTTTTTTACTTTTTTAAACAGGGTATTAATTTTTTTGGGCATTCTTCTCCTGTGACCCTCGGTTATTCTGAACATAATGTGTCAAATATAACGTTGGCGCTGTCATTTGTTTCGGGATTTGTTCATAAAACTGCCGTATTTTAGGCAAGCGCCTCCGGTAATTTTTCTTCATTAAATCCTTTACGCCGAAACATAAAAATATGCGTCTGTACTAAACAGAGGCGGCCATTCGCGTACAGTGTTGCAAGCTCCCGGACTCTGATCTTTAAAAATTTCCCTAAACGCCCGTTGAGACCTTACGTGCGCCCGTAAACTTTACGGTGGCGGAGTTATTTTTGCATCAAACAAGCGCGTTTAGAAACCTAATAAAAATTAATGTCACTAAAAGTGAATATAAAATGCCGGGGCCGTAAACATGAAGGGAAAACGTCGAAAATGTGTTACCGAATGTTTGCGTAGATTTGAAACAGGTCTAACCTGGAAGGCCGCTTAAAAATTGCATCTACCAGACAGAGAAGAAGAAAATTCTTAGTCTTCACTTTTTTACAAGCTTTTATTTAACTTCACCTTTTAGTGTGGGTCGAATCTTGCAAGCTGAATTGGAACCACCTCCTTATATCCGATTGAGCTGACATTTTGCATACACCTTTAGTTCCGGTGACAATGCAATCTGCAATACTCAATGTTGCAATACTTTCAAAATGGTCGCCGCTCCAAGATGGCTGATGATGCATTTTTTGTCAACCCCCTTAATATGGGTATCAAATGAAAGAGATTGAAGAGTAGAAAACGATCAAGTTAGTGACATCACACTAAATTCAATATGGCCGCCGCTCCAAGATGGCGGATTACCTATTTGATACCCAACATGAGTATCAAATGGAAGGCCTCGACGGGTAGAAAACAATAAGATGAAACACTTCATACGAAATGCAATATGGCGGCCGCCCCAAGATGGCGGACTAAATTTCTTTACTACCCTCCTGACATGGGAATCAAATAGGCACTAAAAAGCACAAAATAAAATTGAAAATAAAAACCTTTTTAAAAACAAGCTTTTATTTAAGCCATGTACTAAAACGAATAAAATAAGTTTTATTCTGAAAAAATATTTTTATTTTTTTGCCGACTGTTAATTTTTTAAATTTCGAATTCATATTAAGCTTTAAGCTATGTTCTTCCTGGACCAACACGATCGCCACTGGCGCCACAGGACGAAACAAATTTACACAATGGTTTAATGTTAAAACACCATTGTTGCAGAATCTTTTATAAAATAAAAACATGCAAATGTGTCTGTTACAACGAATTTAATATCCAAAATAAAATAAAATATTTGTTTGTTATGTCCCTCTAATTTGACAAGTTCACATGGCATATTTCCATACTAAAAGCGAGCCTAAAAAGTAAGCAAGAGTATTTGGTAGGTACCTTTTGGTTTGAAATGAAGTCCATGGCTAGTTGTAGTGTAAGTAGGTAAGCATAAAACGCATTAGATTTTTCAGTTTCTTCTTTATATGGAGGACTATTGGTTCGCTTTATGAAGCTACAAACAAAATTTTCTATTTTTATTCTTGCATACGTTACAAAATACTCTTCCAAAATAATATCTAGAATTTTTGCTTCTTCAGCTGGTTGATCAGATCATCCCATAATTCCAAAATAGTGTTTATTCTTCTGCAATTCACCTAACGGTATGTGCAGTGTGCATGCCATTTTCTTCATGTGCATGGAAATTTCATGTTATCACAAACAAATCTACCTATAAAAGCTGTGTTAATAGGATAAAACTGCTAAATACTGGACGCAAAGACAATTTGTTACCGTAAAAAGAAGGCAAATCGACATACCGATAACCACAGAATACCCCCCTATAACCTATAATAAGTCGCAATTTTTTTCGTCGAGTGGCGCCACCCCAGTCCGTAAACAACAATGAAATATGAGGTCATGCTCGGGTCTTTAATATAGTGTCGGACCAGGTTCTTCCCACCTGTGGTTAAAACTTTTTACATCATGACTAAATCTGTAGGTACTACTGTATAATAGGTATGTGCTTTCAGAACTCTCTTTGAAAGAGAAGCAATCTTAAGCTCCGACGCCATTTTTTAACGTGTATACCCTCTAAGCTTCCAGGGGAGTGTTTCCACCGCAAAAATATATTAATGGGGGTCTGCGGAGACGTCCGCCTTGCACGACTAATTTGTAGCTGCCCCGGGCGCTCCTGCAGGACCATTAATAAAACTGGCGTTTATGCCTTGTGTTTGCACATGAATAAATTACCCGCCCGACCTATACGTCGGGTTCTGGTTTCAGTTAACGAAGGCGGCCGGGGTAGAATCGAAGAACTGGGGCGGGTTTCGCGCGTCCTAGGCGAAAACGCGCGCACTGCGCGAACTACCACCAGCGTCCAGAGATGTACTAATAAGTCCGGGCACTAGGCCTTGCGTAAACAAACGTTTCCCTCTTGCCCTCTCCCGCTCCCCTCCTCATCGAGCCGATCGATATCTTATAATATAAGAAAATAAGCTGTACACAGTGTAGCTGAGAGCGGTTCGTTCGCATTCTACCGGGTGCGCGCAAAATATTACCGACCGACCGTGACTGTGTTGTAGTGATGCCTAGTAACGCTTTTTACTGCAGTGCGGATGGCTGTAAAGCCAGTTCAAAAGACAATATTACCTTTTTTTCATTTCCTAAAGACCCTGAAAGTTAAGATTGAGTTTGAGGTACCTAGCTACAAAAATTAAGACATTTTTATGTGACCTTTGAATACTTAGATATTAATTGAAGAATAATGTAGATATAATTTAAAAATAATGAAAATTCGAAGGTGCCAGCAATGGAAGAATACCTTAGGGTTCATCGGAGAACATAAATTTGCGAATATTTCACCTGAAGAGGCATATAAACCTATAAGAATTTGCAAGGCACATTTTGATGATCAGTCATTCACTTCGTCCGGAAAACGTTTAGTAAAAACTGCTGTCCCCTCGGCTGTCCCATTAAGATTATTGCCAGAAGCTTATGGGTCGTAGTAGATTCTTCTATGCTTATGGTAAGACTCATGCTTGTGTAGGTACGTATGCGTAATATTTTGTTCTGTTTACGTCAATTTAAATATAAAAATATTTACTACAGGATGAAAAAGTAGATATGATTAGTTTAACTCTTTGTCGTTAAATATGTATTTGTTATTTATGTTTTTGTCTGCTCTATGTTTTGTTAGGCTTTGTTAAAAATGAACGTAAAACATAAAAAACTGTATTTTTATTCATGTTCCAACCAAAGTCTACAGATATACCTACTAATTATGTAGATTCTGGTAATAACTACCTTGTATTTTAATGCAACTGTACCTACCAAAAACTAACGGTACACTTAAATAATGTTGTACCAAAGTCTACAAATAGGTATACTAATATTTGTAGACTTGGGTAAATAATGGAAAGTCAACATGAACCTGCCCCCGTATAACTAGCTTGACGGCGATTTCGTTTAGTCGCCCTCGTAAATGCGAAAATTGTCGGCTTTTCCGAGAGATCAAAGGAGTGAGCCGACTTTAGTATTTCTAGACTTTGCTACTACTGTCACGAAGTTAACTTGGGGAGCTATAGATGGCGCTACATTCAAAACAATGGGATACTTAATACACTGAAGACAAATTCTTGATTCTCATAGTATTTTAGGGTTTTATTACGCTATGAAATATCAATGTACAGGGTATAATAAAAATTCAACCCCTATTTATTTTTGATAATTAAATAGGAAGTTGCACATTTTCTTCAGGCTGAAATCTACAGTTTCGTCGTTTTATTGTCTAGAACGTCAGTCGTGGCAACCTCTGTTTTTTTTTATTGGGCTATACAGCTAAGGTAATTTACCCAGTGCCGTGGAACACCCCCTAGGGCTTCCACCTTCTTTATCTGGCAGGCACCGTCTGGCTTTACACCATGGCCTGCCAAATTTGACTTGTTAGTCTCTTAACCTAATCTTAAGCCTAAAGACATACACGAACATAAATACAAACACAACACCCATGGCACATACCGTGGTGGGACTCGAACCCACGACGTACGGTGCCAAAGCGTGGGTCCAATCGAAAGACCCACTCGGACACCGCCGCCCCTGGCAACCTCTGTGCATGTCAGGAGAAACGGCATTTCAATGTTGCCGGTGCCCGCTTGCAATAATTCGTGAAACAAAGGCAAATTGTACTTTCCTATTCAAATGTCTCCAGCTTGCCTACGAATTTCTATTATTTAATGTATTCCAACCTTTGAGCTTTAACTAATGCAATTGCACACAAAAATGTTGTCACACAAATCTTTTTTGTATTACGAATGTGTTCCGTGTATTTACTCCCCTATAGCAAAATGATGTATGTTTAAGCTGCACACGCTGGAAATTATATACATTATCTCTGTCACGTGACACTTTGGTTAAATTATATTCAGACTTCAATAATGTGGAAATTTTCGCTCTAGCAGTTTGAGGTTAGAATTTTGAAATTGCAACTTTCCTTGCAACTTTCACCTCAGAATAAGGTTATGTCTCAGAACCCTTTAGTGATATCGCCATGTTGCCAAATTGCCTTTTTAGAACACTTGTGACGTCGTAAGTGCTTTTCCGGTAAATTTCGAAGAAAGTCTAAAACTTGCTAATTACATAAATATTATATTTTTAGAAATAATCGTAGGGTTCAGGAATTGTTTTATCAAGTTTGTAAAATTTCTCCAAGGACCCTATTTATTTCCATACTACGGTACGTGCGTATACCAAAAATAATAAGAAACTTGAATGTGAATTAGTGATGTAAAAAACAAGATTTCTTGTCTTGCTCGGCAACTTCTTGTCTTGTCTTGCTAAGCAAGGCAAGATGTAAAACTACTTCTTGTCTTGCAAATTTCTTGCACAGTTATTTCTTGTCTTGCTAGCAAGACTCTTGCTTACTTCTTGTTCTTGCTTTTTAGGGGATTCCCCAACTCTTTTTCGGGGATTCCCTTTATTTTACGCCTTCTGCGCGCTCGCCGGCGCCGAGCGAGCCACCCTATTTTATCTAAAATGGCCAGGGATATTCTAAGTATTATGGCAACGTCAGTTCCTGCCGAAAGACTTTTTTCGAAGGCATCATTGGTTATAAGAAAACACCGAAATACGCTAAATTCTGAATCATGCCTTCTCTGTCTAAATTCATGGGGCAGTGTAAGAAATACAGATAACTAGTTACTAGTAATGTCAGTAATCTCATGTTCACGTTTAAGATTTAAGTAGGTACCTACCTTGGTACCTATAGTTTGTTCAGCGAATGTTCGGCCCTACGTCACAACTCTCGTCCTTGTCTAACTCGTGAATATACGACCGATATCCATGATATATTCATGAGTAAGACAAGGACAAGAGTTGTGACGTAGGGCCGAACATTCGCAACAAACTGTAGTTTCAGTTGTTTTTTTTTATAAAAGAATTACCTACTTTGTTTCTTATTAATATGTTTTAAATAAATCACGTTTAACTTGTTTATTTGTCTCATTTACTTGCCATCGGTAGAAAGCAAGAAATCTTGTTTCTTGCAAATTTCTTGACAAAAATATTGTCTTCTTGCTGGAGCTACTCTTGTCTTGTCTTGCTTCTTGCTCCACTACTTCTTGTCTTGTTCTTGCAGCAAGAACAAGACAAGAACAAGAAAGAGCAAGACAAGAACAAGAAATTTTTACATCACTAATGTGAATGCGGAAGTTAATCAAACGTGGGACGTAGGTACCCTGAATTTTCCTTTTTTTGGTACTCCCCATATTTATTAATATATTATGTATCGGATGTCGGTCGATACCTACTACCAATATGACCAATTTATGTGCATCTCTGGAACACCATAAATCAAATAGTCAGGCTAATACGTAGATCCATACGGATTGTCCTGCGTACATTACCTGATAGGATAACTTCATCAAATTATCCATAAATCAAACACTGTATTTGCATATGACAAAAGTTTTTTTATTAGTAAAATTTGATTACTCTACCCGATAGAAAATAGATGAACAGTAGTTCATTTGTCCTATGTCACACTTGTCAACTTCGATGCATGTTTGCCAAATCGGTGACGTCAGATGCGTTTTGAAACATCCTTTTAAAATACAGGGTGTTCGAAAAATAGACGGAGATATTTTAGAGGGTGATTCCCTGTTAAGAAATATGAAAAAAAGTTTCTATAAATATGGGTCCGGAAATGCAGAGTTTTCAAGATACAGGATGTTAAATATATTGCATGTCACTGGACAAAATTGGTTTATCAATTTTTGCAAAAAAAATCACAAGTGCCTTGGAAAACAAATAATCAAAAGCATTTCTAGGAAAGAGTGTTATTGCAACTTTTCCAATATCATAACATAAAGTACACTACAACCAATTTTGTCCAGTGACATGCAATAAAACGGTTTTTTTTTTTTTTCTCGAAAACGAAGTGAGATAGGAAAACAATACAAGAGGGAAAGAAGTTGTATTTTTAGATGCTTAATCAAACAAAAAATATTAAAGTTACAAAAAAGGTAGTGGCGTACATTTTTTTGATAATAATATTCGCTAAGGTGCCCCCCGGGACGCCACTGGACTTAATAAATTTAATCTAGTTAGGGCGAAATTAGCCTCTAAATACAACAAATAACATTGCCAAATTTCAACAGAATCGAGTAAATAATTTTTAAGACATTAATAATTTCATGTTTTATTTTTTTTTATTTAACATCCTGTATCTTGAAAACTCTGCATTTCCGGACTCATGTTTATAGAAACTTTTTTTCATATTTCTTAACAGGGAATCACCCTCTAAAATATCTCCGTCTATTTTTCGAACACCCTGTATAGAGTTATTCAATAAGAGATTTCCATGCGACTTTTTGAAAACAATAAATGCACCATGAAAAATGCAAAGCTTTCCATCCCTTATAAATCCAAGAAAAATAATTATTTCCCCTTCAAGCCAAAGCCGCAATTTACAATGGAGCGTTTGAAGTTCGCATTTCCAAGCAAGATTACGAGTATATGTCGCTGCGCTGCCAACGCCCAGAGTGTTTGGCCTGGAAACCTCAAAGAAACGGCAAAATCTATAGACTTTAATTTGTCCGCGAAGGAAACCGCTTGCATGGATTTAATTGAACGAAAATACACAATCCGGAGTGCCCGACAGGTCGTATAAATATTTGGTGGGGGCCCGATGAGGTGACGCGCCTTTTTGATTATATTTGAACTGGGACAGGTAAATGTTTGGGGTCACAGTAGATTTTAATTTAGATATTTTCTATAGGTGTCGCTCTCGCCA
Organism: Pseudeuparius sepicola; assembly: GCA_963920635.1. Taxonomy (NCBI): domain Eukaryota; kingdom Metazoa; phylum Arthropoda; class Insecta; order Coleoptera; family Anthribidae; genus Pseudeuparius; species Pseudeuparius sepicola. Next base: position 28,539,067 of record OY987307.1, read on the forward strand.
TGAACTGGAATTATTTTTTTATTATACTTCTTTGAACACACCTTATTTTCATCTGTTTTAGCAATAATGAAAGACGGGGGTTTTCGGGCTAGCGCACGGAAACAGCGCATGGAAAAACTTTCCGCGCGCTGAATAAAAATACCGAATATATGGCTTTAAAATATAAATATACAGCAAAGTAAACTAAATTTAAGGAACTCTATATGCTCTCTGATATTTAACATGTACCTATTTTGTATTTTAATTCGTAAGTGTTTCAATGTTTAGATACATTTCTGTAATATTTTTGACGTTTTATTCACCAATAACTAATTTACAACAAAGCACCTTTGACATAATTTGAGAGTAACCATGGAAACGCATCATACATACCAAACACTATACTGTCTGCATTGTTTATTTTTTGTCAATTAAATTGCATGACTTCCCGTGTTCGGCTGCCCCTCACACGGGAATTTGTCACGCGCGCACGGAAAAATCTTTATTTCCAGACTCGTAATGAAATATACTATTCCAGAAATGAGAATGTACGAATAAATAAACATTTCTACATACAATAATCCCTTGTGTTTTCCTTTTTAAAAATTGCTGTGACAATTTTTATAGGGTGCCAGGTTTTGGGCTTATCAGATTCAGGGTCTAGTCAAAAATCACTATGCCAGCCACTGGATAAAAAAAATTAAATTTTAAAATATTGTTTACAAAAAATGTATTGCAGATTTGATTTGGGCTGTTGGCAATTATTTCCAGCGATGTGTCTCCTACTTACTCCATATTAAGAATCACCAATAAGCGCGCCAAAATGATTTGTATAGATTAAAATTTGATAAATCAATCCTAAATGTGTCAGGCACTGGTAAGTTTACGTTACGTGGTCTCGCGTGGCTATGCCATATAACAAAGTACTCCAAATAGCGCGTGTTATTTTACCTCGTACAAAAGTTTCCCAAACTTATCGCCACCTAATATCCCTTCTGGATAACTACCCACCTCCACCGCGACCATTAAGACATCTGGAGGAAATCGTCGGAACGTTTCGGACAAAGGCGGCAAAGGGAAGTCAAAAACCGGCGATAAATTTGGCCAGCGTAGCGCGCAACGTTGGCCCAGAGGATTAACCGCCACGGAAAACCGTAGGAGCGGCCTTATCGGTCCCGCTAAAATATAGCGCGACAGCGACTTTTTACTTTTTGCTTCGGGGGTTTCGTCTTTACTTATTTGCGAAGACGGATGTTGGGGTGGGGAGGGGAAAATGTCTAACACCGCGATAATACGTCATTAGTTATTGGTTATTGGACGGAGTAAATTTAGGCCATTGTTAGTACTGACATTTACGGGCAGTCAATTTCAGATATAATATGTTTTTTTTATACTTCTTTGAAAACACCTTATTTTCATCTGTTTTAGCAATAATGAAAGATGGGGTTTTTCGGGCTAGCGCACGGAAACAGCGCATGGAAAAACTTTCCGCGCGCTGAATAAAAATACCGAATATATGGCTTTAAAATAGAAATATACAGCAAAGTAAACTAAATTTAAGGAACTCTATATGCTCTCTGATATTTAACATGTACCTATTTTGTTTTTTAATTCGTAAGTGTTTCAATATTTAGATACATTTCTGTAATATTTTTGACGTTTTATTCACCAATAACTAATTTACAACAAAGCACCTTTGACATAATTTGAGAGTAACCATGGAAACGCATCATACATACCAAACACTATACTGTCTGCATTGTTTATTTTTTGTCAATTAAATTGCATGACTTCCCGTGTTCGGCTGCCCCTCACACGGGAATTTGTCACGCGCGCACGGAAAAATCTTTATTTCCAGACTCGTAATGAAATATACTATTCCAGAAATGAGAATGTACGAATAAATAAACATTTCTACATACAATAATCCCTTGTGTTTTCCTTTTTAAAAATTGCTGTGACAATTTTTATAGGGTGCCTGGTTTTGGGCTTATCAGATTCAGGGTCTAGTCAAAAATCACTATGTCAGCCACTGGATAAAAAAATTAAATTTTAAAATATTGTTTACAAAAAATGTATTGCAGATTTGATTTGGGCTGTTGGCAATTATTTCCAGCGATGTGTCTCCTACTTACTCCATATTAAGAATCACCAATAAGCGCGCCAAAATGATTTTTATAGATTAAAATTTGATAAATCAATCCTAAATGTGTCAGGCACTGGTAAGTTTACGTTACGTGGTCTCGCGTGGCTATGCCATATAGGTAATAAAGTACTCCAAATAGCTCGTGTTATTTTACCTCGTACAAAAGTTTCCCAAACTTATCGCCACCTAATATCCCTTCTGGATAACTACCCACCTCCACCGCGACCATTAAGACATCTGGAGGAAATCGTCGGAACGTTTCGGACAAAGGCGGCAAAGGGAAGTCAAAAACCGGCGATAAATTTGGCCAGCGTAGCGCGCAACGTTGGCCCAGAGGATTAACCGCCACGGAAAACCGTAGGAGCGGCCTTATCGGTCCCGCAAAACGGCGACTTTTTACTTTTTGCTTCGGGGGTTTCGTCTTTACTTATTTGCGAAGACGGATGTTGGGGTGGGGAGGGGAAAATGTCTAACACCGCGATAATACGTCATTAGTTATTGGTTATTGGACGGAGTAAATTTAGGCCATTGTTAGTACTGACATTTACGGGCAGTCAATTTCAGATATAATATGTTTTTTTATACTTCTTTGAAAACACCTTATTTTCATCTGTTTTAGCAATAATGAAAGATGGGTTTTTTCGGGCTAGCGCACGGAAACAGCGCATGGAAAAACTTTCCGCGCGCTGAATAAAAATACCGAATATATGGCTTTAAAATAGAAATATACAGCAAAGTAAACAAAATTTAAGGAACTCTATATGCTCTCTGATATTTAACATGTACCTATTTTGTATTTTAATTCGTAAGTGTTTCAATATTTAGATACATTTCTGTAATATTTTTGACGTTTTATTCACCAATAACTAATTTACAACAAAGCACCTTTGACATAATTTGAGAGTAACCATGGAAACGCATCATACATACCAAACACTATACTGTCTGCATTGTTTATTTTTTGTCAATTAAATTGCATGACTTCCCGTGTTCGGCTGCCCCTCACACGGGAATTTGTCACGCGCGCACGGAAAAATCTTTATTTCCAGACTCGTAATGAAATATACTATTCCAGAAATGAGAATGTACAAATAAATAAACATTTCTACATACAATAATCCCTTGTGTTTTCCTTTTTAAAAATTGCTGTGACAATTTTTATAGGGTGCCAGGTTTTGGGCTTATCAGATTCAGGGTCTAGTCAAAAATCACTATGCCAGCCACTGGATAAAAAAAATTAAATTTTAAAATATTGTTTACAAAAAATGTATTGCAGATTTGATTTGGGCTGTTGGCAATTATTTCCAGCGATGTGTCTCCTACTTACTCCATATTAAGAATCACCAATAAGCGCGCCAAAATGATTTGTATAGATTAAAATTTGATAAATCAATCCTAAATGTGTCAGGCACTGGTAAGTTTACGTTACGTGGTCTCGCGTGGCTATGCCATATAGGAAATAAAGTACTCCAAATAGCTCGTGTTATTTTACCTCGTACAAAAGTTTCCCAAACTTATCGCCACCTAATATCCCTTCTGGATAACTACCCACCTCCACCGCGACCATTAAGACATCTGGAGGAAATCGTCGGAACGTTTCGGACAAAGGCGGCAAAGGGAAGTCAAAAACCGGCGATAAATTTGGCCAGCGTAGCGCGCAACGTTGGCCCAGAGGATTAACCGCCACGGAAAACCGTAGGAGCGGCCTTATCGGTCCCGCAAAACGGCGACTTTTTACTTTTTGCTTCGGGGGTTTCGTCTTTACTTATTTGCGAAGACGGATGTTGGGGTGGGGAGGGGAAAATGTCTAACACCGCGATAATACGTCATTAGTTATTGGTTATTGGACGGAGTAAATTTAGGCCATTGTTAGTACTGACATTTACGGGCAATAAATTTCAGACGTAATATGTTTTGTGGGCAGTATTTTTTGCCTATATTGCACACATGAAAAATGAGGGGGATGGAAAGATCCTGAGTCCCCCCTGAAAGTGTATCGAAGTTGACAAGTGGTGTGTGGTGCCGTGAAAGTACAGTGAAAAGTGAATGCCAGGGACTCTTTAAAGTAAGGGGACCCAGCATTATACTTTCCAAAGTGAGGCCTATCCTTTCCTCATTCTAATGGTATTAGTGATGCCAAGTGTGCCATTTTATTGGAGAATCTATGAATATAACAGGTACTTTGATTGTTAGTAAAAATTAATAATGATTTCCATGATTTCTAAAAATTAGACTTCACAATTTTATGTATACAAGTGCAGAATGTGGCAACTGTCAAATGAAAGAAATTTATTTTATAGTTGAATCTGATTTCCAGCAATTATTTCCACAAATTTAAGTAATAAGTATGGTAAGTCAGTAGTGCCGATTTTGCTTATTTAAGAATTTGTCGCTATTGCACCTTGTTACCAGGTTCCTCAATCCATTTGTAATATGTATACTTGAACTTTCTTCCCTTGTTGAATGTATCTACCCAAAGAACTTTCACAGATTTCAGGATGGACTAATAAGATTAGGTCTAGTAGTTCTAATGATGTAGTTTTTCTCGGTGTTCATTATAAAATTTTTGTAATTTCATTTCTCTCCCAAGGTGCCTGACAAACTTAAAATAAACTTGTAGTCGTAGATAAAAACTCTAAAAAAGATCTGACTGAAGCTACCTGCTTAATAATTTAAAATTTTCGAACTACCTACTTATACGTAATGCCCACGTAATGGGAATTGTAGGATTACTAAAGGTGATACAGGAAAAATCTGGTTGCAATTATTGGGACTACTACAGGTGGCCGCATTACCTTTAATTGACACATCTGAGTATCTGGAAGTTAGAAAAGTTAAAAATTGTGAATTATGGTGGGAAATATTTTGCCTACTTTAGAATCTACGGCACTGATAGCATGTCACATAAAACCTGATGGCAGTTGGACACTGACATATAACATAACCTTGTGGTCTCCTTGGAGTCAACAGAAAACAAACTTCCCCTCAAGGCTTCACTTTTCCTATGTGCTAGACTGTGAGATGCTGGGTCCCCTTATTTTAAAGAGTCGCTGGTGAAAACAAATAAATTAGTGAAGTAGTAATGCGCCGCTGCTATACCCTCAAGGAATTACCTGACAGTATGGCAACGCTGTAGTAGGGAGGCATCGCTTCAATAATGAAGGGGCCTTGCGACCGGTGGCTCTCAAAATGTTACCTCTTTTAATAACGAGAAACAATCCGTATCTTCGTTAAGGTCCCGACAATGCCCCTAAAATTCCATTCCGCGTTCATCATTTTCAACCGGACTCCAAATTAAAACCTTTTTCCGTTTTCTTTTTGTCAGAGAAAACACGGGACCGCGCGTTGCATCGCAGATTTTAGCGACGCCCGCGATCGAATTTACATTTCAATCGGGGCACCGGGAACCCCCCCGTATTAATATTCATCCGGTTGCCGCATTAGGAGATGCACGGGCCCGGCGAAATAATTCGATTTTTATTCGCGGCCCTGTGCCGTAGCGGCCAATGTTACGCGCAGGTTTTATCGCTTGGTTATTTCCGGTTCGAAGCCGGTTAAGTTTATCTTCGAATTAACGAAAACGGGGGCCGCCTTTCTGGGGAATCCTTTCGGATGTTTAGGTTGGTTTTTTGGAGAACGGCTTCCCGATATGCGATGTCGTTTGGTGTGTTCAAAAATGTTCCCGTTTTGGAGACAGTTTGAGAGTCACTGGTCGCGAGATCCCTTCATTATTGAAGCGATTGCTTTCCACTACAGCGTTGCCATACCGTCAGAAAAATCCTTAAAAATCAGTAAAAATTTGTAAATTTCCAAACCTCACATGTTCCTCAATCCATTTGTAATATGTATACTTGAACTTTCTTCCCTTGTTGAATGTATATACCCAAAGAACATTCACAGATTTCGGGATGAACTAATAAGATTAGGTCTAGTAGTTCTAATGATGTAGTTTTTCTCGGTGTTCATTATAAAAATTTTGTAATTTTATTTCTCTCCCAAGGTACCTCACAAACTTAAAATAAACTTGTAGTCGTAGATAAAAACTCTAAAAAAGACCTGACTGAAGCTACCTGCTTAATAATTTAAAATTTTCGAAATACGATTTGCTTTGAACTACCTACTTATACGTAATGCCCACGTAATGGGAATTGTAGGATTACTAAAGGTGATACAGGAAAAATCTGGTTGCAATTATTGGGACTACTATAGGCGGCCGCATTACCTTTAATTGACACATCTGAGTATCTGGAAGTTAGAAAACTTAAAAATTGTGAATTATGATGGGAATTATTTTGCCTCCTGGCACTGGCATGTCACATAAAATCTGATGGCAGTTGGGCACTGACATAATATAACATAACCTTGTACCAGCCCCCTTGTGGTCTCGTTGGAGTCAACAGAAAACAAACTTTCCCTCAAGGCTTCACTTTTCCTATGTGATAGACTGTGATATGCTGGGTCCCCTTATTTTAAAGAGTCCCTGATGAAAACAAATAAATTAGTGAAGTAGTAATGCGCCGCTGCTATACCCTCAAGGAATTACCTGACAGTATGGCAACGCTGTAGTAGGGAGGTATCGCTTCAATAATGAAGGGGCCTTGCGACCGGTGGCTCTCAAAATGTTACCTCTTTTAATAACGAGAAACAATCCGTATCTTCGTTAAGGTCCCGACAATGCCCCTAAAATTCCATTCCGCGTTCATCATTTTCAACCGGACTCCAAATTAAAACCTCTTTCCGTTTTCTTTTTGTCAGAGAAAACACGGGACCGCGCGTTGCATCGCAGATTTTAGCGACGCCCGCGATCGAATTTACATTTCAATCGGGGCACCGGGAACCCCCCCGTATTAATATTCATCCGGTTGCCGCATTAGGAGATGCACGGGCCCGGCGAAATAATTCGATTTTTATTCGCGGCCCTGTGCCGTAGCGGCCAATACTACGCGCAGGTTTTATCGCCGGTTATTTCCGGTTCGAAGCCGGTTAAGTTTATGTTCGAATTAAGGAAAACGGGGGCCGCCTTACTGGGGAATCTTTTCGAATGTTTAGGTTGGCTTTTTAGAGAGCGACTTCTCGATATACGATGTCGTGGTGTGTTCAAAAATGTTCCCGAATTTTGGAGCCACTGGTCGCAAAGTCCCTTCATTATTGAAGCGATTGCTTCCCACTACAGCGTTGCCATAGCGTCAGAAAAATCCTTGAAAATCAGTAAATATTTGTAAATTTCCAAACCTCCCATGGGGTATAGCAGAGGCGCACAATACCAATCAATACGATAAATATATCATTCGTGAATTATTGATGTTTTTTCATTGTGTAGTAAAACTAACAAATAATTAATGGTCTAAAAAAGAATAAAATAAACTTCCAAATAATTCAAGTAATATAGTAATAATTCAGTAGCAGAGCATGGTAAATGCTATGAAATAGATCGCGTCCCGTATATCACTATCAATAAGAAGGATAAATGCACGCACATCAAAAGAAAATAAGGGTCATTAACAAAAATTATTAAATAAAACACAATTTCCTGCCATTTTTTTATATTATAGCTGAACTCTAAATAGACTTATACCATAGCCGAAGTATGAGTATGCAACATGCATATTTTGCATATTTAGCATATTATATGCATTTTTTAAATACCCATTTGCATATATCCTTAAAATATGGCATATTGTGCATAATTGAAAGAATTTAGGATAATTTAAATCTTTGGCAGGCGTTTCATTCATTTTTGGGAACAGGGGTCGGTGTCTAGGTAGGTACCTGGTTTTCCCAAAATAATATAGGTAAATAAAAATTTAATGGGCACTAATCCTGGTGATCTGAAAACGAATAAAGTAGGTATTTATACCTATTTAATAAAGTACAATTATTGAAAAGGACTGAATAAATTATAGATAGATAAATATTTATATACGAAGGATAAGCCATTTCTGCATTTTATTTCTGATTCTGCTTTTGAAGTGAGCACGTCGGCCTCGATTTGTGTTTGTTTTGTGTTGGGAGTTGTTGTATTTTAGTAAGTAAAATGCCCAAAGTCAATGGTGTGTCAGTGTGGATTAAGCCATGCAAAGAACTAAGAATAGATATGGGAAAAGTCTACTGTTCTGCGTGCGTTAAAATTGTAAGTATAGTTTTGAATATTCAATATACAGGGTGTACCAATGGTGCAAATGCAATCGAAAGTTAAATTCTTCTTGGGATACCTATATTATGGAACCTCATATATTTTTTATTCGTTTGTCTATCTATATTTTTTTATCTAGAAAAATGTCACATATTATATCAACCGATTTCGCACCATTGGGACACTCAGAAATCACGACACTTTCGTTTAACATTTCTATCGAAGTTCCTACTTACGTATCTACTGATATTCAGTTTAATAATTCTATTTTTCTTTCATTGCAGATTCCATGCGATAAAAAATTCCAAGTAGACCAACATGTGAAAACTTCTACTCATATTGCCAAATTGAGTAAGATGAAATCTGGAGATGTGCCACAACCGACATTAACGCAATGTTTCCAATCAATGTCCAAAAATAAGGAGCCAAATGAAAAAGACATCTTTAACCGAGACCCATAGGTCTAAATACTTCGTGCAATGATGGCTCAAATATTCCGTTGTCAAAGCTACGCAATCAAAACTTCACTTATTTTCGTCGGAAATATTGCAAATTTAATGTCCCAAGTGAAACAACACTACGAAGAAACGACGTAAGTTGCAAAAGTAGCAAATATTTTAAAGGGAGATTTTACCGAATTCATCGATTTGGATCCTGTGATAGTGAGCAATTTTCAAAGCGTCCTAACTCTTACATCGGTTGATGTGGAAAGGAGTTTCTCTATTTACAAATTTGTATATGCTGATAGAAGACACAATTTTTTAATTGAGAATTTTGAGCAACAGTTAGTGGTTTATTGTTTTTACAACTAAATTTCAACCTGATTTTTATAGTAATTTATAATAAATGCATATTTAGATTTAGTTCAATCGCCCTGTATGTAGAAAATTTAAAATAAAATATTGTTACTTTTGCTATACCTATATAAATGCATTTAGAAATTTGTATGTACATTATATATGTTTATTTGTAAATGAAACAATAAATTTATATTTTTAAAGTATTTCTTAATTTGCATATTTTCAACATTTTCCTGCATATTTTGACTAAATTATTTGCATATTTATGCCCATATTTTTAGGGTTCCGACTTGCATATTTGGGTTACTCTATTTATTAAAATTTTTATACAATTTTATTTCCGCCCAAAAAATTGTTCTCCTAACCAGAATTGCGATTTAATCTTGCCTGTGCGTTTGACGCCGGCCCCGCCTACGGTCGATGCTTCCGTAATAAAGCGGAAAATTCGGTTTCGGCCCTTTATTAAAATTTATGCAGCGCATAAGCAGCCGGGATTATTGACAGACAGCGGCGCCCCGTCGACCGGGGAGGGGCGGGGGGCTTTATTGAATACTTCCCCGCCAACCGTGGCCCGAGTTATGAGATTTCCTCCGGTGTGTTTACTTTGAGTCGCGCGAGGGGGCGCGCCGCCTTTGTGTTCCACGTAATTCGCGGCGATTCTTATTTGCCCTCGCAGTTTTCGCGAAATCGCAAACGGAAAAGTCGACGGTTTGTCAAATTGGGTGGCGGCGTATTCCCTTAGCACGCTATTTTTCAGCCTTGTTGGAGAGAAAACCCCTTTTAAATACAATAGTTTTGACCAATGATCTGTATACCTAGATGACCCATTCAAATGGCATTGTAATCCACGTTGATATACAATAAAATATCAAAACAAAGACCCTGTAGTGGTGCACAGATTATCCGTAAATATATCGCCCACCAGTGGAAAGTTCGGTTTGATCCAGTATTTGTAGCACCACACACGACGCATTTTAAGCGCCCCATCACTATTCACTATAATAGGTTGGAAGTTAAACAAATGTAAAGAGTTTCTTAGAGATTTTAACCTGTACTCGGCGCGCACTACAACAAGAAACAGGCGTTCGGTCCTGCCGCGTCGTTGCCATATCTATTACGCTTGCCCCAGTTTTTCTTCTATATGCAACCAGGCTTAGTACATAATTTAATATATTTTCAAAATGTGTATTTTAATATTACCAATTATAATATGATATATTATATAATGAAGAGATAATATTAGCATAATTATATATCTCTGATGACTTTGCTATATTTACATTGTAAGAAATAAGTCCTTTCATTATTTGTCACATTAGGGAAGTTGCAATTTTACAACATATTTTTTTGCATTCATTGTTGTTGGCAAATAAAAATGTCTCGTGGTAAGGCTGTTTCTGAAGAAATAAGGAATGTTATAATTCACTTGCATTCAAAAGGCAAATCTGCTGGGCAAATCGCAGACATTGTTAATCTATCACGATATACAGTGCGAAATATTAAACTAACAAAACTACTGGATCCGCTGCTCAGAAGCAGAGAAATGGAAGTCGGCCACATTATTCTGATACAAATTTAAGGGCTCTGAGAAGGATTATCGGGCAAAATCGGCGGGCTAAGTATGGAGAATTGAGAGTCTTATGGAATCAGGCAACAGAAAAATGTTTTTTAAGGGCAGCTTGTCACAGGGCTGCCCGAAAACTAGGGTTTAAAACTCACAAGGTAAGCCCAAACTGTTTCGGAATTTTTCCCGTTTTCAATTTCACGATCTGTGGGCAAAGGAAAAGCCTTTACTAACAAAGAGGCAGGAGAAAAATCGACTTTTGTGGGCAACAGAGCACAGAGCTTGGTCTCAGCATCAATGGAACTCAATTATATGGTGTGATGAGGCTAGATTTGAAGTTTGTGCTGGTGATAGTCGAAGCAGAGTCATTAGAACTAAAGGAGAAGTGTATCACACGGACTGCCTTAAGACGAAAGTTAAGTTTCCGTCCTCCGTGATGATTTGAGGATCCATGTCAGCTAGAGGGGTCGGAAAATTATACTTTGTAGATGGCTTCATGAACGCTGATAAATACATTAACGTCCTTTAAAATAATTTGAAACTAAAAATTGAAGAACTGCGTTTGCAAAATATTGAATGTATCTTCCAACAAGATGGCGCCTCTTGTCATACGGCTAAAAAAGTGAAAGATTGGATGTTAGAAAACAATATTTCACTTTTAAAATGGAAGGCTAGTAGTTCAGATATTTCGCCAATTGGAACATTATGGCATATAATGAAGAAGAAGTTGCGATCCCAACCCACAAGGGGATCCAGAGTTGCGTGGAGGTCTCCAAGAAATTTGGAATAGTTTCACTCCAGATGATTGCTAAACATTAGTTAACACTATATTGAGACGTATCGAGGCAGTAATAAGTCGAAAAGGAGATGTAACGCAGTGGTAATTTTCTATTTAATTTTTGTCGATTTTCTGTTTATTGACAATATTAGGAATTTTTTTTCTGTTAAAATATACTTTAATTATATGCCAAAAGTGAATAAATGTTTCGTATATAATTAGAAAAATGTGTTGATTTTAATAAATTTTCTGTTAACACGAAACATTTCTTCAAAAAACATATTTTTATTAGTTTGGGCCAACTTCACTGAGACATCATACCAACAGCCAAGTTCTAATGGATGTGCCGGTGTTTTCATATTTGAATCGTTCGAGAAGGTAGACTACGACAGCTGTTTCCCCCTATTAGATTCATCAAGGCAGCCATAACCTTCCCGAACGACTCAAACCGAAACGGTAGCACTTATAATACAGTTTAACTTGCACTTGGAGGTGAGAAACCAACCAGTGGCGCCATCTAGCATCAAGCTGATAGTACCAGAGCCGAAATTTCACAAAACATAGTAAACACCAACAAGAAAAAGTTAGGTTGGTCTTGAATCCAGAAAACTACAAAATAATGTGAAGCAGAAGCGACACAGGAAACAGGCTCATTGATATTACCAGTTGCCAAAATTTATAGTCCCATTGATACGAAATTTTTGTTTTACGATTAATTTTCTATCCAATGTTATAGTGCTGCTACAAAATACTGAAAAATTCATGAAAAGGACCTATTAGCGAATGTGTCTCACTTAACACAGAGTTTACGGCTTTTTCTTAAGCTCTTTCTGTGCTCTCGGACGACAGAAAAGCACCGCTACTTCCAAACTTCGCTTCGACGCCGTAGAACGTCGCCAAGACCGAAAATTACTCCGGGACTTGCAGCCGGATAATCCGGGCGCCTGTACGACAGCCGCCCGGACCCGCCGATATAAATCTAAGGCAAAGTTTAACGCCCCCGGAAGTTGGTGAAATCCCCCCAGCCCAATCGATACCTGAAAGTTTGTAATTGAAAAATCCGCGCGTTTTTCTTTGGAATTTGTTCGGGTCCCCCAAGTTTCTATTAAAGTTTTCAGGCGCTGATATTTCGAAGTCGGAAATTCTGTTGAAAATTCCATTCATGTTTCAATCGATTAGTGTAACCTACCTGTAACAAAAAAAATATAGTATATCTACAGATTTCTTCATATAACATTCTAATTTTTTTTAATATTGAAAAAAAATGTAAATATGAAAATTGTATAATATTTTCTTGCATTTTAAGTTATATATTCAGAAAAACAAAATCTATGTCGCGTTTTGGAGATATACAGTGTGGTCATTTAAGTGTGTAACATATGGGATTTTTTTTATTAATTGCACAACGAAAATACAAATATTTTCAGCAAAATGTTATTAAGAAAAGTTGTCTAGAATTAAAAGCTATGCCTAAATACCAAACCATGGCCTCCTAAGAGAGAAAAATATATTTTTGAAAAACATGAATAATTTCCTAAAAAAAATTGTTTTAATATTCACCCTAAACAATTTCATAAATCAATTAAAATTAAATCAATTTCGCAAATTCAAGCGTATTTGTAAAATTAACTTAGATTTTTAATTTTTTAGGGAATCACAAACTTCATGTTTGTTGCAACGATATTAAACAAAACTTTAAAATTTCGAAAAAATTCTTCTGAACAAGGTAAAACATTAGTAATGATAATATGTATATTAAAAAATTCTCATTTAAGGCGCAACATTTTTATTTTAAATGTTTATTAAGAATCTGTGGAAATTAATTGACAAAAAAATTTTTTTCCCTAGAAGGCTATGTTTTTATATTTAGGCACAGCTTTTAATTTTAACAACTTTTCTTAATAACCTTTTGCTGAATTTTCTTAACTAAGGGTACCTACTTTACTCTTGTACAATTTTTATATTTTTTGACCTACCCTATATGCTGTTTAACTTGCAACCATTCTAAGTGCACCTAATATGATTAATGAACATACATCAACTTTCGGCAATGTCTGTATTTAGGGTTTTTAGATGAAACACCCTATATATCTACGCATTTTCCTGATTTCAACGATATACCTATAGGTATATGTTTTATGTTAACTCTAGTATTTTGCAACAGACCGTCCATTGAATTATTGAATATCGGAAAAAATTTCACTTTTTCCAAATAACTCAAAAACGAAAATAGTATATTTCATTAGGAGTCTGGAAATAAAGATTTTTCCGTGCGCGCGTGACAAATTCCCGTGTTCGGCTGCGCCTCACACGGGAAGTCATGCAAGCACGGAAAATATATTTCTGGACGTGTAATGAACGATATTTTTTTATTATAATTCTTTGAAAACGGAAACTTAAAACATTTTATCGGCATATTATAATAAATTTAATTGACAAAAAATAAACAATGCAGACAATATAGTGTTTGGTATGTATGATGCGTTTCCATGGTTACTCTCAAATTATTTCAAAGGTGCTTTGTTGTAAATTAGTTATTGTCAGATAAGGTGAATAAAACGTCAAAAGTATTAAAGATATGTATATAAATATTGAAACACTTACGAATTAAAATACAAAATAGGTACATGTTAAATATCAGAGAGCATATTATAGTTTCTTAAATTTAGTTTACTTTGCTGTACTCGTATATTCCTATTTTAAAGCCATATATTCGGTATTTTTATTTAGCGCACGGAAAGTTTTTCCGTGCTCTGTTTCCGTGCGCTAGCCCGAAAAACCCCGTCTTTCATTATTGCTAAAACAGATGAAAATAAGGTGTTTTCAAAGAAGTATAATAAAAAAGATATTAGAAATCTGTTTGTATCATTTTATTGACCTTAAAATTGCGCAACTTTTTCCCCATTTAACCGTTGTTCTATCTCTCACCGTTTGCAAGATCCCCATGCTGTTCATTCTTATCCGGGAGACATTGTATAATACTTATTCTATGTATTCTCGGAAAAAATATAAATTTCTATTTTCATTTTTGGCTTAATTAAAGCTCCAAAAAAATTAATAACTGCGGTTCATTCTATATCTAGAAGCACTTCATAAAATCCAAGTAAAAAATTAAGAATTTATTCTTTAGTGGATTACCCAATTCTAGTCACTGATATTACGTAATTTTATAATTTATTTCCACTATACTGCAAAATGGATATCCGCACCAACGTATTATGTCCAGTCCACAATCAGTAATAGTTTACTTAGACTGGTAACTATGCCCAAATGTCCGTGTCACTCCCTATTGAAACATTACCCCCACTGCCAATAATATTACTCTAATAATGCAAGCAATGTAATTAAACTACCATATGTGAATTATTCAATTTCGTGCCAATACCTATAAACCACCATATTCCCTGTCGAGTATGCCCCAACCGGCAACTTTGTTAAAGATATAGATATGATATTAGGCCATATTATTCAGAGGTTCGCATTATTGCCCGAATTTCCATGATATGACACGTTATTGTAATGTATTTTTGCCGTTCCCCGTCAAAACTACACGATAATTTGATAATAAACCAGTAGTCAGCAAAATATCTATCTCATTTTTTAGTCTTACTCAAGCAATGAATAAAGAACCCCAGGAAGAAGTCAAAGGTCTATGGATATTACAAAATAGGTGAGACGGAAATCGCCCTGGGTAGTAGCCAAGTTTTGACACAATATTTTGATGTCTGGCACGGTGATAGGTGTCAGTATGTGGTAGTTAGATACTTTTCTAGTTATTATGCTTAGCTGTGCGGCTTGTGATACTTCCCTGACCACCAAAACTAAAATGTAAAATGGATAATAATCCATCGGTATAAGTAATTTTGTAATTTAAATTAACTTTTGAGGCCATGCACCAAAGTGGTATAGGCGTTTGTGTAAATACCTATTTCTTCATAATTGAAAAATTAAAATTGTATTATCAAGGATTCCTAAACTTAAAGACATACATACACGTGCCTTATAATTTTTTGCCTTGTAGGTACTGATTTCACGAAAAATGACGATTTCTGCGTCGTATAGTTTCTCGAAACAACTCAAACAACTGGATTTTTTCGGGCTGAAAATTGCGAACTTTCGTTTTTTCCAGAACCGAATATTTCCAAAATATTCTCAATATATTGCAAAGTTCGAATTGAAATATTCGCCACTCACATCACTGCATGGAAGCCGTGTCTATACATAAATACATAAAAATTGTACAGAAATGCACGTCTTTTATTATAGCCTATACAATAATATTAACCTACATGACATAAAAATTATAAATTAATGCTGTTTTTTGGTGTTTTAAAAAAATTACTGAAGTTCCTCCATGTTTCAATACTCTTTTGCGTGGAAACCATACTACTTACAAAAAATGTTAAAAGGGTTAAATTGTAGATAATTTTCTTCTCTTTATTTTACTACAGAATCTTTTTTTTGTGTAAATAGCTTGCATTGTCAGTTATAAGGTGAAAACTACTAGAAACACTATTTTTAGTAGTTTTATTGATGATTTCTCATATTTGCCGAAAAAAATTTTGTTGGACAACTTCAGATTCGTGCACCCAAAAAAAAACATAAAATAAACCACCAAAAACAATTACACCAAAACTTTCCACTTTAAACTACCTACCGTTTGACTAAACTACTGGTGCTCTTTATTCATTGTATTCAAGTAATTCCATCTCATTTTAACAGAAGGATCGATGTCTGGACAAACGCTAGAGAAAAATAAACTTCAACATTATCTGAGGGGTGCGAAAATATTTGAGACAGTTAGGCTACTGTATATGCTGTCTCAGACGTTGTTTTTGTGGCTTTAATATGTCACTTTTGCTGTCCGCAGACTTTTGACAATGTAACTATACATAATTTGCCAAGCTGCATCCTATAGAGACCGCTATGCGGATATGGAGTGCTTATGCAATCATGGGGTTGACCCAAAGATCGCCTATAATTTGCCTAGTCTGTGTGGTCGATAGCTGCATTAATTCCAGTATTGTGCATTTCCTTAATAGACTAGATAATACCTGGAAGGTAAACCAGCTATACGGCTAATCCTCTCTTGGGACAACAATTAGCTAGTTACACATGGATTTATAGAGTTTGTCTTGATAGACAAGTTCGCAACAGGCGCTGCTTCTCCATAAGGTCATTTGGTCAATGACCTAATTTATTTCACTTTTTTAAATATTTAATAATAAACTATGTTTAAAAAATGCAATTACATTTTATACAAAAAATATCCAATTATAATGGAGCCAAGATTATTAATGTCTAATTCATTCCTATCCGCTGCCCACCTGCCCCTATTTTAAATTGACCTCACTGGTTATTATGGCAATCCACAAGGATAAATGCATTGAACATGAGACAGAGACAACAGCATACACTCTGTTCAACGATTGTTCATACCTACGTCACAACTCCCGTCCTTGTCTTACTCACGAATATACGATGGATATCGGTTGTACATGCATTTCAAAAAATTGTATACGTGATTTTTAATTTTTTAAATTTTTATTTTGCGGCATGAATCAATTTTTATTAATATTTAATTAATAAGTTTTTTGAAGTCGGTTTTAATTTTTTGTTAAAAATTTTTTTTCGTATTTTTTAGTGAATTATTATTTTTTTAATCTACGGGGAACATTCACTCAGATCCCAGGTATCCAGGATATCAGGATGTTATTTTTATTATTATTATTATGGGGCCATTCCTAAAGTACTCCCTTTGTAACAATAATAATAAAAAGAAAATCATAGAAATCGTTTCAAAATGAAATTTCATCCCCTATTTGACCACCCCTCAAATTTAAATGGGACCATTCTGTAGGTATACCCTTTCAAATAAAAAAAGAATTGTCCAAATCAGTTTATAAATAACGGAGTTCTGAGGTAACAAACATAAAAAAACATACAACCGAATTGATAACCTCCTCCTTTTTGAAGTCTGTTAAAAATGGTACACACTAAAAGTAAAGCAGCCCCCCGAAACATGACATGACAACTCATATGCCAAGAACTGGAAAAAAGTAATGTATATATATTTTTTGCCTAACCATTACAATAATTATTTAAATATCTAAGACCTACTTTGAATTTCAGGATTATTATCTTTTAATTGCCAGTCTAAATTACCGAATTAATCTTCAAAAATTACAGTGCAAGTAAAGCAATAGATATAGCGCTCTCTCTTTGATGATTTATTGCCGACTTCGCCTTTACATTCTGCCCTTACTATACATATCATCACCTAAGCATAATCTGTTTATTTCTTCCTTGTAACCCAAACAAAACTCGGTCGACTCACGAACCGGGACCATGTCGCATGTCGGTTCGATTTTACGAAGGCAGGTCCTACATAAATTGATTTCCGCGTGGGTATACGGAACAAAAATAGGTTTCTGTCCCATCGCATTGCAGACCGGGGTTTAAGCTGCGCATTCCAGTATTTCATTGACAATTCGCGAAACGACCCGATTTGCATGATCCCCGCGAATGTTTCTAAATTAGATTCATGGCTCGAAATTGCTCGCAAAAAAACCACTTTACGATATCCACGCAGTTAAGTAGCGGACGGTATCCCCTTGGGAATATCTCGTTCGTTTCATAAGGGGTTTTGGTCGGTAATTTAGTGAGTTTTTCCTTTGGGGAAGCAGGTTTTTGCTTAAAAAATTTGCAGTAGTTAGTTGGCAACACTGTAAATTTTGAAAGATTTTTGCCGTGTTTACGTACGCTATTTTCGCCCATGCCCGACATTCAGCGCGCGCCGACGTACTCTCTCTACTCTACTTACACCTATGGAGGCGGTTTCACATAGCACTCGACTGCGATCGCAGTGACTGTTTGGTGGACGTGGTTCCGCTGCCAGGCGAATATCGATGCATATATTGTGAAACACCACATAAAAGTTCTGCTAAAGCAGTATAAGCCTCCCCCACCGAACAGTTGAACTGTGATTGCAGTTGCCTGCTATGTGAAACCGCCGCTTAAAACATACATTATGAATGGTAGGCCGTCGACGATTTCGTAATCTACTTGCCTCTTTTCGGCTTCAGAGGGGGCGCGTATGCTATTGTCTCTGTCTCACTTGCAATGCATTTATCCTAGTGGATTGCCGTATTAACCAGTGAGGTCAATTTAAAATACGGCCAGGCGGAGGCACATAGGAATGAATTATTATTAGACATTAGTACTTAATCTTGGCTCCATTAGTAATAATTGGGGAGTTTTTCCATGAAAATGTAGTTGCATTTTTTTAAAAATAGTTTATTATTAACATTTTAAAAAGGTGGGTCATTTATAATTAAACCAAGTCGCATTTTACGCTACACTTTTCTAGAAACAACAAACTTTTTGGAGGTCACTGTATACTGATGGTCAAAAATGAAACCACGTATTCTTGGAGTCAAAATAAGGGCACTTCTTCATATATTTGTTTCTCCTACGGGCCATAGTTTTTTATACAGAGCGTAGAAGTTTAGAGAAAAATACACATATTTATTAGTATCTCTAGAAGTATACGAGACATTTTCTCCAAACTTGGCGTGTCATATGAGCAGATGAGCCGTCAAACTTAAGGTTGACATGAAGCTTCTGAAGCCCCCAGTTGCGGAGATACGGGGTGTTATTAAATTTAATTAGTTCAGAAAAGTATGAAAAGTATAATCGCATTTTTTAAATTTGTTTTGAGTGGTGAATGGAATGGTTAACAAAAAGTATCACTTAGTATTTTTTCATATTCGCAGCCGTTTCTTAATTATTTTCAAAGAACGGCAACGCTGCAATGAACAATAGTCACTTTAAGAATAAATCTAGCAATCTGTGGATGTCAATTATTAAACTTTATTTAACAAAATACAAAAGCAAAAACGATAATAAAAGAAACGTATTGCTATTAGAAAATTAAATTATTAAATATTCGAAATGCCGTCTCTTTCATTACACGCAACTATGCATTTCCGCATATGTTTATTATTGCTATTGGCAAGTCCATAGCAAAAGTGCATATCGGTAAATTTTTGGAACGAAAATATCATTTTTTAAAATATCGATACTAAAGTGCAAAGTTGACAGCCAAATGATTCAAATAATGCCAAGTTTAATTGACATCCACAGATTGTTAGATTTATTCTTAAAATGACTGTTTTTTGCAGCATTGCCATTCTTTGAAAATAATTAAGAAACGGCTGAGAATATGAAAAAATACTAAGAGATACTTTTTGTTAACCATTGAATTTACCATATCAACCTTAAATTTGACAGCTCATCCACTCATGTGACAAGCCAAGTTTGAAGAAAATATCTCGTGTACTTCTAGAGATACTAAGAAATATGTGTATTTTTCTCTAAATTTCAACGCTTTGTATAAAAACAACTATGGCCCGTAGAAGAAAAAAATATATGAAGAAGTGCCCTTATTTTGACTCCAAGAATACGTGGTTTCATTTTAGACCATCCGTTCAGTTACACCCTGTATAGATTCCGTAATCATTGGTATTCTTCTCCAAAGACAATTGTCTTATAATTTGGTGACAAATAATAATTATTCAGTCAGCTGGCTATTGATTTCGTTTGACTAGTGGATAAGATTCTCATTGCTGGAAACACATTTCGTTGTTATTCAGCCGTGTTTTGAACGCGACCTCGCGCTAAAATAAACAAAAACCAATAATTAAAATGAAGATTTTGGGGCGAATGCCATGTAGTAGCAGACGTAATCCTCTAATCGTGTTTAGAAGATAAATGCGGAATTCCGGAGATCATAAATATGCGCATAATTAAATTCAGAGGGTGTTAGAGGGGCAAAGGGACGGTATATGAATGCATGTGATTACGTTTCTAGGTTACACCGGATTGCATAAAATAGATGTCGAGAAGTAGAATAAGGGACTTTTTCTACGAACGTGTCTAATATTCCATTTAGGAGACTCCGATGTTAAGTCATGCTTATTTTAATATTTTTTTACACACCATGTCCTTAAAAAGGAATAAAAGTATAATAAAAAACGGGCTAAAAAGTGTAATAGTTATTTATGTACCAAGGCACTGAAGTTCGACTTTCTATGACTCGTGCGGAATTTAGTTGCCGAGGCCTCTGGCCGAGGCAAATAAACCACATGAACCATAAAAAGAACTTAAGTGCTGAGGCACATATTATATTTATTTTGAAATCGGAAAAATTGTGTTATTAGGCAAGAAAATAATCATAGGAATCACCGACAGTTGCTTGACTTTGACGATCGCTCTACCTAGGTCAAGTATGACGAGGCACGGCGCTTCCCAACAGAAACTTCAAACTGCTGGCTGTTGTGCAGCCTCCATGAAAAATAGATTGATATTCAAACCTACTATATAAAATATTTATACTGAAGGATTGCGCTGCTATAGGTACCAATTTCGCAATGTGTACGAAAAGTTAAATGGGCCTTTATTGGCCGGGTTTTGAATATTTGGTCACTTTTGACGGGCGATGGCTCCGCGTCTGACGTTTGACGTTTAATATCTCGCCAAGGAATACCTATTATACTTTAGTGCCGATTTCAAGAAAAATAATATAATAATATAAAAAGCGGACTAAAAACTATAAAGAATTTTTCCTAGCCTCATAAAAATTAAAAAAACGTGGGGCGCATGAAATAGATAATAACGAGGAGAAAACATTTGCAGTGGAATACAATAATTGTTAGTGACTTAAATGCATGCATCGATTATCTATTGCATGCGTTAGGAAAAATTTTATACCTTTCAGTCGTTTTTTATATTATTGTATTATATTATTATACTTTAGTCCTTTTTAAAAATGTAGTATGTTAAAAAAATATATAAATTTTATTATTTTCTTCTTTTTAGTCTTATTTTGGAAATGTTACCATCTTAAGTTTCTCTTCATCTGATCTTATTTGAAATAGAAAATTGTTATATACCTACTTACCAATAATATGTATATTATAAATCTGTTTAATTGTTAATATCCTGGAAAATGAAATAAAGAAGGAATCAAAATTAATATCAAAAATTTTTATTTCAATATTAAAACAAATTAATGCCAGATCCTTCTTAGTTACCAACTTATGATGCTAGAGGTTCTAGTTGTCGCGTTAAATAACTTGCTTTCTTGTCTATCTTTTGTTTATTTGTCATCTTTTCTTCTTAACGCATTTTCAATATGTTATTTTTATTTTTTAACACTAGCATATGGTATGTGCTTATCTGTTCATGGATATCCCCTAGTCAAATATTTTTATTTAATATTCATATTTTTTTATAATAACAAATAACAATAAAAATTAGTTAATAGTTTAAAAACTGTTGCAAAATTTGACGAACACACTAACCGATTTACAGGAAAGCGAGTTAATAAAAACGTGCTAAAATAACCTAGCGGCATCTCAAATCTCAATACAATTTATGGTTATGCATAGAAAATTTTAATCTTTGAGTTGTTTCGGCAAACTGATCGAACAGAAATCCTAATTTTTCGTGAAATCAGTTCCTATAAGTGCTTCAAGCGCGTGAATGGAATTCTGTCGTAATATATATTGAATCCAAACCTCGCCTTTTGGCAACAAATGTTAACTTGCTGGGATTGGTTTGAATGTTAATTATGTATCTTTTTTTGTTGCCAATAAATACCCTAATAATAATAATAATAATAATATAATACAGGCAAAAAATTTAAAGGCAATTTTATGTATTTAAATTTAGGAATCCTTGATAATACAGATTTTTTATTTTGAATTTTACAATTACAATTTTGAAGAAGTAGCTACCTACAAATGCCTACTCCACTTTGGGGTATGGCCTCAAAAGTTAATTCAAATTACAAAATTACTTACCGATGGATTATTGTCCTCAAACATTTTAGTTTTGGCGGTCAGGGAAGTGCCACAAGCCGCACAGCTAAGCATAATAACTCGAAAAGTATCTAAGTACCACATACTGACATCTATCACCGTGTCAGATATCAAAATAGTGTGTCAAAACTTGGTCACACATAGATAGCTTTGGCTCCTTCGTGGGATTCTTTAATAAAAGATTCCATATTGTAACCTTGGCCCGGCGGTGTCCCAGTTCTTGCAGCAACTCCAATCAAAACCCTTCGGAACTTTAAATTGTCCGTAGGGGGGGGGGGAGTTCGGAATTCTTATTCCGCCCAATCATAGAACGTCACAAACTTCTGAGCAAGCCGAATTTCCACCGTCCGCCCTTGCGATATATTTTCCTAATTTTGATTGACGAGGGGTTAAGGCCGTTTTAACCCTTTGGCATTTATGAATTTCGGAGGACGGGCCTGTTCACCCGAGTCAGATAGACGTGCATCCATTATTTAGGGAAAAGTATGTACATTTCCGATGCCAGCCGGTGGTTTCTGAAATGAAATGACTGAAATGACCTTCAAAGTGAAAACCAAGTTTTTATAATTACCTCGTGTCGTTAGTAACGTGTGTGTTCTCCTGGGATTACCTACGTCCAGCATCCACCTCAAAGAACCCCCGGCAAGTCGCGAGGGACAATAGGGTTCTCTCGCGACACACACAGGGCATTTCCAGCCCGGTGTGACAATATGATGCAGGCTTAAGGGTCAAATTTGTTGTTTTTGTTTTGAGTAGGCATTTTTTATGCTGACTGATTACAATGCAGCCTTTAGGTGAGTCTATCTTTATTATTTGTCTGAGGGTGTCAATATGTGGTATTTAGACACTTTTTCGATGTATTATGCTTAGCTGTGCGGCTTGTGGCACTCCCTGTCCGCCAAAACTAAATCCATCGGTAAGTAATGTTGTAATTTAAATTAACTTTTGAGGCCATGCACCAAAGTGGCATAAGCGTTTGTGTGAATAAACAGCTCTATTCACAGACATTATCGATGTTGTGTCACAGACTACTATGGCAATCGAGAAATAAGAGGACGCCCTCGTATGTTCATCAAAGACAATTCTAAAGGAACCCTTTTTCCTATAGAGCGAGTTGAAGCTGGAAAAAACGACCTCAAATTTAATATGTATGAGGGTCTAGAGCCCCTAAAAAACTATCCCCACGACAGTTGGTGTGTAAAATATGCGCATACCTGATATGTTTCCACGCTGTCCCGCTTTTTCATTCAATTAAATTCCACCCGGGAACTCAGATAAATGCTAAACGTGGCCGGGGCGTCCAAAAAAAAAGGCCAGGGCGAAACCGCAGAAGACCGCTTCTCTGCGCACCTTGCTGAGATTTTTTTCCGGAGGGATTAGATACTGGGATCGGAAATAGTCCAATAAAGATGTCAGTTTTGCAAAAAAATCCATCGTAATAAAAATTTTGGAGGTCAAATCGCAGCGTCCAGAGATATACTAATAAGTCCGGGCACTCGGCCTTGTGTAAACAAACGTTTCCCTCTTGCCCTCTCCCGCTCCCCTCCTCATCGAGCCGATCGATATCTTATAATATAAGAAAATAAGCTGTACACAGTGTAGCTGAGAGCGGTTCGTTCGTATTCTACCGGGTGCTCGCAAAATATTACCGACCGACCGTGACGCCTAGTAACGCTCTTTACTGCAGTGCGGATGACTGTAAAACCAGTTCAAAAGACTATATTACCTTTTTTCATTTTCTAAAGACCCTGAAAGGTAAGATTGAGTTTGAGGTACCGTCCCACAAAAATTAAGACATTTTTATGTGACATTTGAATACTTAGGTATTAATTGAAGAATAATATAGATATAATATTAAAATATTGAAAATTCGAAGGTGCCAGCAATGGAAGAATGCCTTAGGGTTCATCGGAGAACATAAATTTGCTAATATTTCACCTGAAGACGCATATAAATAAACCTATAAGAATTTGCAAGGCACATTTTGATGATCAGTCATTCACTTCGTCCGGAAAACGTTTAGTAAAAACTGCTGTCCCCTCGGCTGTCCCATTAAGATTATTGCCAGAAGCTTATGGTAAGACGCATGCATGTGTAGGTACGTATGCGTAATATTTTGTTCTGTTTTGTTTATGTCAATTTAAATATCAAAATATTTACTACAAGAGGAAAAAGTAGATATACTTAATTAGTTTAACTCTTTGTCGTTAAATATTTATTTGTAATTTATGTTTTGGTCTGCTCTATATTTTGTTAGGCTTTATTAAAAATGAACGTAAAACATAAAAAATTGCATTTTTATTCATGTTCCAACCAAAGTCTACAGATATATCTACTAATTGTGTAGATTCTGGTAGTAGTTACCTTGTATTTTAATTTAACTGTACCTACCAAAAACTAACGGTACACTTACCTACACAAATAATGTTGTACCAAAGTCTACAAATAGGTATACTAATATTTGTAGACTTTGCTAAATAATGGAAAGTCAATATGAACCTGCCCCCGTATAACTATAGCATGACGGCGATTTCGTTTAGTCGCCCTCGTAAATGCGAAGCGTGCGAGGTGACGCTGATTTACGACCGGTCGCAAAAAATTGTCTGCTTTTCAGAGAGATCAAAGAAGTGAGCCGACTTTAGTATTTCTAGACAAAGTATGAGCAACTTTCCCTCATAATTATTTTTTGTGTCTCTAATACATAACGAGTTACAGCGCATTGCTTATATGACAAATACTCCTTATGCTGCAGGGGTGGTCTACTACCTTAATTCGTGAAATTAACGAAAGATATTATCGATAACAGGTATACACCACTAGTTATGTTACCCCTAATAATAATGTTCTGTAATCTTCGCTGCTGAGCATCCACACAAAACATGAATTATTTATTATTTTGCCAATTTTCTGTAATAAAGCTATTATTATGTATACATTTTGCTTTGCCTCAATATCGAGTTTATTCTAGACGAGCAATATTTGTTTTCCAGGAACGCAAAATAAAATGTAATGGGAATTTTGTCGTATATATGAGACTGAACGTATTTTCTTATGCTTCTTATGTAAAAGAAGGTTCCACAGTGTTTGAGCATGCTCATGCCTCCTTAATTTTGTGTAGGAAATTGCGTATTACACGCTATTGTGATTTTTAACCCACAAGGGAAATTGCTGATGCTGACTTGCCCACCATAAAAGAACAAAAATACTGAAAAAATTTTTTCATTGAATACATAATAAACCTATATAAAGTGAATCACGCAGTATATGATTCTCCATATAATATTTTTCAGGGGTTTCAGTATTTCAGGGTAGTAGAAAATCTGCACCGCACGTCCAACTGACTTTAGGCTTCCTCGAAAACAATAAAGCTGGAAAAATCCTTTCAATTTATGAATAGGGTGCAAAAATTGGGTTTTATTGAATTTTATGGAACAGATATGCACCTGGGATTTTAGCCCGAGATCATGGGCGTGCAAAACTTTTTTCACCTCCCTATTTGTTGTTCCCGCACTCCCTCGCAATATTATTCGGTAAGGCGAGGTGGCTGCGAAGCCCCGCTCGAGCGATTTTTATATTTATATAAAAAAAGCACGTTGTTTGGCGGTCCACGCCTCCGATAAAAAAGAAGGACATGGGGCACTGATGCAGCTATCCTGCATTTGATATAGACAAGGCGGAAGTTGCTAAAAGAAGTGCTATGAAAATTAAGCCAGCGTCAAGGAGAAAAAAACAGTTGAGAAATTCCAATAGTACGCCCATGCGAGCCAATAAATTCGTGCTCCAACCGATGGGTCGTTACAATCCTAACTAGATTTCAGCGGTCTTATAATGGGCGAACCGTGCGCTTCGGGACAGAATACAGTGGCCAGACCCCAACTCTCAGCGGCACGCCAATATATGGTGGTCGTTTGTTAGGCATTCAACGATTATATACGGTAAAAATACAACTTCCGTTTTCCTATCTTCGGTTCATTCGAAATTCGAACGCCCAGGTGCATACTCAGACACCCCTTGATAGCTGTTATGCAACCAGGAATACAGGCACGCATGGAGTGAAAGTTTGGAAATTACCAAATTAATGTAAAATAAAAGTTATAATGTTATAAATATTCAGATGTTGATTGATATTATCTATAGCTTCGAGAATATAAAAATCGGTAGGTGACGATTGGCTATTTTTTGCAAAAATGACTCCCTGAAACGAAAATATTTTATTCCAAAAATATCTGAGTAGTACTTTTTGAAATATAGGCTGTTGCCATATGGTAACGCTAGGAGCTTGTGAAGTCAAAGTGTCTAATTTTATAAGAAATCAAAAAGGTTTTGGCAGTTATTTGGAAAGCAATGAAACAGTGTAATATCGTCAAGTATATATTATTTTCAATAATATGCAATAGCAGATTATGCTATCGACAATGGAATGGCTGGAAATAGTCAATACACAAGGCTACATTACACTTCCAGCACATTGTTCTAATTATGGACTTGCATGTACTGCACGCGCACCTTCTTTTCTTATGGCCTTCTGTATGCTGAACAAAGTGGTCAATTCTATCAAATCTAATATTATCTGAAATACGGCTATTATCTGAGGACTCTATTGATCCTGCATGTCTTCCAGCACCTTTATAGGACGAACTTGATACGCAAGTTGTTAGTTAGGGTGCACTGTGTTGGACTTCTATTTTCTCGAATTGTCCCAATGGCGGAATAGCCGCGAAATTGCAAAAAAGAAAATAGTGCTGGATTAGAAAATAAATTATCCATATAGAAAGTATACCCCAACTGTCTTTTTCCTAGCGGAAGTTCATCTAACATTATCAGAAGTGGGCTAGCGGCTTTACCAAATAGAACATCATAGTCCGAATTCATATTAGTACTCTTTCCCTGATAAAAATCAAAGTTTATTAGGTAGCCATCTTTAGTGTTTATAAACACTAAATCTGGAGCCTATAGGCTCCAGATTTTGTAGCCAAACCTGATTGGCTTGCCCCGAATAAACTGTTTGCAACTGTGCTTCCCATAATACTTTACCATACTTTCATCGTATGCTAGGTTCAATTCCGGAACAAAATTGTGGATACATCGATCTTTTAGCATTTCAATCATTGGTCTAAGTTTCATCTTTGTAAATCATATCTAGTGCTTGAGAAACTGAGAATCCTCACCTGGAATTGAAAAATAAATATTTACTGAATGTAAGCGCCTAGCGTTGCCATATGG
This sequence comes from Pseudeuparius sepicola, assembly GCA_963920635.1. Taxonomy (NCBI): domain Eukaryota; kingdom Metazoa; phylum Arthropoda; class Insecta; order Coleoptera; family Anthribidae; genus Pseudeuparius; species Pseudeuparius sepicola. The sequence continues at coordinate 28,566,573 of OY987307.1, forward strand.
CAACAGTCATGTTTACGAATATGTAAGTCAGCTAGTTTTTAGTAAAATGTCTTTATATTTTGTCAATGAATACTCTAACGCATTCTATACATAAATATAAATCCAAAGTAACAAAAATATGTGACACATAAAAATAAACATACTTACTCAAACCGAGGCTCCATTTTTTTTTGATGATTTATTTGAATGGTATATTCTAGCACTGCTCACACTCTAACAATCAAATGTAAACTGAATTTGCCAGTACGAATGTATTCCAAACAGTAATACGTCGGTAATAAGATTCCTACCGTAAACGAAATAAAATCGCTGACAAGTTAGGACGCGTCGAAAAGATCACCTGTTGGACGTTGCCATATGGTAACGCAAGGCGCTAATGGGTTAATACAGGGTCCAAATTTTATGTAGAGGAAAGTACCCTATTATGAGCCCACATTACATTTCGTTTTGTATTTTGCCCTATAATATAGTATAATGCGTAAACTCTCGTCGAATACGTTTAATATAGTCTCTATTTTCCCTGCAGTTTATGTAGGTTTGCCAAATATTAACACTTGTTGCGTAAATGAGAATTATGAAAAAAAAGTCAAATCTTCAATTTTTAAAATTGGGTGCCTAATACGAGATAGTCTCATATCCAGTTTTAACAGGAACACTATTTGACACAAAATAATTTTCATTTAAAAAACTTTAAAAGAATATCAAATTAACCTAGTATACAACTCTTTAATTATATAACACTTGACATTCTATTCAAATTATTAGTAATCTAAATTGGATGAAGCGAGTCTCCTTATATGAGATATGTCATTTTAGAAACACTGGATTGTCTCATATTAGGAACACTGGGGAATCCGATGTACATATCATAGAACTTTTTGCCGCCATAAATGTTATTAAATGCGTTATATAACTACTCTAATTATAAAATAACATTTATTCGATACAACAAGCTACAAGAATATATTAAACACTTACCACCTTATTCAGAATTACACGGTAACTGAAGCTCTTTAAAAGTTTGTGCACGTAGGGTTTAAGTACACAATGCCGTCCTTAAGGCGCTACGATACCCCCCATTTTCAAGGGTTTCGTAGTTTACATCTCCTACTTGCATTTCTTAATATTTTCACTTGATTTTTTTTTGTGGCTTAGATAAAACTACGAAGAATCGTCGTTGTGTATCACGAACTGTGCAGGACTAATGCGACACTGTGAAAAAAAATGCCAAACATACCCGAAATTCGACTATATTCGGTTAAGAATTTCGAGTATTTCCACCGCTCAAAAATAATTCGAAGGACACAACGACGATTGAGGCATTCTATAACATTATTTTAAGACTACTTTCAAGTCGATACGTTTGTTCGTTTGGCTATGATTTGAAAACTACGAACCCATTGCCCGGCAATAAAATGATCCGTGAATTGGCCATTCGAGCAGGAATTAGACGTACGGAGATAGGCGGGCGGGCGGGCGTTCGCTGGAACTCGTGGTTCCCCTACTTCCCCCTACTTCGGCGTACCTCACCGGGCTCGGAAACCACGTCAGGGGAACTTTCAATCGATATCAGATGGTTCATTTTTCATTTTATTTTTTATTAGTCTCAGTCTCCCTTATTTGTGTTTCGCTTGTTTTGAATGTTAGTATGTTAGCAAATATTTATATTTCCGAGTACCCGAAGAAAATATTTTCTGGCATATAATAATACTCATTATTATTATTCCTCCAGGAATTATAAATAAATAATTATTAATCCATTGCGCCACAAATAAATTTTAGAAAATAAATAATTATTACTCACAAAGTACCTACTTTTTGCTTTTGTGTAAAATGGTTTAATCCCTAGGGCATGAAATGGCCTGGTCGTGCAAAAAGAGTAAATTTAAATTCTAGACCAAATTGTGCGCTTGATTTTTACTTTAAAAATGTGATAGGTACAAGTAATAATTTTGCCAAATAAATGGGTCATGTGAAGCATTTTTTGAAAACGAATTCCTATGTAAATCGCTGCATGATAAAAGCTAATTTATATACTTTCCAGAGGGAACGATAATAATTCTGACATCCAGTCAGTTTTAGAAACTTCTTCGTTAGAAGATTGTTCGAAAGTCATTGGAGTTGAAAATCGGGCAAAATAAAAATAGTACATTTTATTGTTCCAGTCTGTCGAATTTATGACATTTTAATACATTTTCTAGGATGTTCGATAATTCAGATTTGTCAGAATAAGGGGCAGTCAGGGCAAGAATACCTATAATGTTTGATAATGATGTCACAACAGTCACATGTAGTGAAACCAATAGGAGTAATTTGTGGGCTTGAGTGCTTTTATTCCCGTAGGTACCTAATATGGTTTTCAGAATTTGAGAGAGGGGTACCTACATATTTTGCATTTTGCACACTTATTCGGATTTAGGTATAAGTAGTACTGCAGGTGCATAGGGTTTGGGAAACAAACTTTCTGGGAAAAACAGGGCTTTGAATGGAACATTTACAAGGGATTAGAAATTAATAGCTCCTATTATCTCAAAACTATTACTTTATTTAAAAAGGGAGACCAGTTTCGTAACTCTATAAATTAGTCCTTGAGGATGTAATTTTATAGATTAACGAAACCGTTGTGATATAATATGGCCTATTCACTCTAATCCCTCTAAAGTGAACTCTTACAGTGTAGAAAGTTTTTAGTTAGATTTATTTATTATTACACAAATGTAAATATGGAATACCTACTAGTTATATAAAACATTTTGAAGAAGTAGACTTTAGACGCACTATTTTAGTCGTAGCAACACTATTATGCAGAACAATTATCCAATCAAACATTAATAGATGTTCAACTGACCCTAATGTGGTTCAAGAAGAATTCGGTAATCGAATCGTTAATTTAGATTTTATAATTGAGCAATTACAGAAGTTTTTTTTATACACGAACCCTTCATAGCATGCACCTTTGCTGATATGAAAAATAATAGTAAAATTGCTTCGACGCCAAAAAGCTATGCAGTGTGTTGCCAACGAAAAGTGAACGCCCTGAAAAATATCATTTTTGCAATAAAGCAAACAGGCCACCGCCGTTTTATAAATATATATTCGCGCTTCTTCGTCGGCATCGGCGAGACTCGTGTGACCCCGGCGGCCGTCGGCGGCGGCCGGCACGAGTTATTATTTCATATTATCTACACGTCTACACAGGAAAAAAAGACTGTTGTGATTTTAGTGAGTTCGTGTATATAGTCACTTTTCCATTACCTACTTTAAATATACAAGCAAATCCATGTGGTCCCAACAATATAATCTATACTTTTGACGTAATTGCAGATGAACCAATAAGTTTAAAATAGTTTGAATTTCCGTTAAGAAGACGTATTGTCACTTCGATACTAAAATTGGCATACTACAATGAAAGCATAACCTCGGTTTTAAAATATCTTATGTTTTATTTAAACAATTAAATTTATTTTATTTGAATAATAATAATTCTCACCCTCAGACTACTCCAAACTATATAAGAGTACCCCAGAAGCAACTGAAAAAACATTATAATTCATTGGATGAACAAAATAACTTAATTGCAACTTTTATATTCATCAATGTAAGTAATCATAGTCCAAGCAAATTGTCATTTTTTATAGAGATAGAAAAAAAAATGATTCTTAACAGGTAGATATTTTCAGGGTTGGTTGTGGGTAGCGTCCTGAGTATAACCCCAAAAAATCACCGTCGAAGTCGTGTTACGAACCCCGCAATAGGAATGGTTTTGCAAACATTTTTTTGCAATTTTTTTCTTCTCATGTGTACAATTTTTTTCTTCTTATGTATACATTATTACGTTCTCTACAACTTTCCCTCATGAAGTTTTTTTTTTAACTTCAATACTTCACGAGATATAGGTAAAAGATCACCACTATCTAAAGTGCTTTATAAGGGTAAAAAAAAATTCTTTAAAACAAGCTGATTTTTTCAGGGTTAACTGGGGGTTAACTTAGGAGTGCACACAGTGATCGCAAATTAAAGGTTTTGAATCAACCCTACACTCTATATCGTTCGTAGTCATAATGAACACTGCAAGTGAATGGCTATAATTGATATTAGTACCCACAATTAAGTATTACAAATCCAGCAAAAATTCAGTGACAATAGTTGTAATTTCAGTATAATGAACAGTTAAATGTATCCCTATTCAATTCAACACCATGAAACGTTATGTTGTTCTGACAAAAGAATGTGCTTAGAAAAGAAGTATTATAGAATCAATTCCAGAACACGCTATTTATTGAAATAAAATATTACATTTAAATTATTCATTAGAATTCAATATCAATTGTAATTGAATTGATTATTGTTAGTTACAAAAAAGCTTCTGCTTGAGTTTGAGGAATAATATCTCATATTGAATTAAACAGGGTTTTTTTACAAAGCGACAGATTTTTCTCAGTGTAGTACCCACGGCCGGCCTGCCCCTCAATCGTAGCACTATGAAGGGGCAGGCTGGAGTGGGGAGTCGTGGGGACCAGAGGAAGGAAAAGGATAGGCATATCTAATTGAGCGACGTTTGTCCTGAATTGAGTCGGGCACTTGGGGCGGATTTCATAAGTATCGTAGCCTCTTAACGTAAAAATTTAGATGAGCTAGACACTGCACTACATGTGGCGAGTTGTACCATTAGTGATTATTTGAGACATTGCCAGCTAGATGGAGACTCTTACTTTAGGAGTTAGTGTGGGGTCTCATATTGGGAACTGTCTCATATTAGGGTACTTTCCTCTAAGTGTATAAACCGCTTGTCAAAGCCTTCTTAATTTCAAACTTTGATCGTGTCGACAAATCGAACCTCCATCTTACTTTCCATTTGACTTTCTTATTATCGGGAAAGTTATACCCGGGCGACGCGGAATCCAAAAAATCGTATCAAAGCAAACGAAAACTTTCCCCAATAAGGAAATTTCCCGGATCGGAAACGTGCATCTAACGAAGGCGGAACTTTTATTGGCATCCCTATTAATCTTCCCGGTTAAACAGCCCACTCTCGTCCGCCCCATCAAGATTAAAAAGTTACCCTCGGTTTGTTAATACTTATAGGACAGTGGCTTGCGATTTTTTTTTTGCAAAAAGAGAAGTAAGTATGAAGTCGTTTGAATTTGCTGAACGATGTATCATTGGCTTGACGCACGCGTGTCCCTCTAACTGCCGTCCTTTGTCCATATTACCACAGTGGACACTTAACTATCGCAGAATAATAGACCGGGAGATAGTGAGAGATTTTTGGACGTGATTTTACTCAGTATGCCTTTTATTATGTTGGCATTATGTTGCCTATATTCTTACAATAATAAGGTATGAATCAGAGATCATCCTGGGTTCTTCATATTAAAAACTGAGTTTTCATTAATTTGAAAAAATATGCGTTTTGATATGATTTTAGTCAGGCTGCCATGTGTTTTATAATGAAGTTCGAAATAGAATATTCCTCAAAAAACCAAAGGCATATACCGTCAACGTGGGCCCAGAGGGCTATTATTGTCACGTGAACTTGTATTTTAGTAATTATTTTTTCCACGTTTCTGAACAGGCTGCCAATGAGAATTATGCAAGTTCTTGTTATGAAACTGCTGAAAAAAACATGGCATACCGTTTGCGCATGTCCAAGTACAGTTTAAATTGAATGTTATTTAATCATTTAAACGATTTATTCCATGCAAAGTGTACTTGGACATGCACAAACGGCAGTTTTATGACAAGAACTTAAATACTTATCATTGGCAGCCTGTTCAGAAACGTGAAAAAGTTGAGTATTGAAATACAAGTTCACGTGGCAATAATAGCCCTTTGGACCCACCCTAACGGTATGCCTATGGTTTTCCGAGGAATTTTCTATTTTGAACTTCATTATAAAACACATGGCAGCCTGACTAAAATCATATCCAAACGCATATTTTTCGAATAAATGAAAACTCGCTTTTCCATAGGAAGAACCCAGGATGACTCTCTGATTCATACCTTATTATTGTGAGAATATACGCAACATAATGCACTTTGAAAGGCATACTGAGTAAAGTCACGTCAAAAAATCTGTCACTATCTTCCGGTTTATAAATATTTAAATTCATAAAGTTTTTTTTTTTCATTTTGTTTTCCATTTTTCTGCACCCACGCCACTGCGGTGGTTTGCGCCACATCTTTTTGCCAAAGCAAGGGTTATGATTGATTCAGTTTTAATTGGGAAAATTTAGAAGGGGGCAAAATGAGTTTTGGCTAAATTAAGCAGATTTTTTGCTCCCCAAATGCGTCGGAAAATTCCATTTTCTGAGCTCGGAGTTATGAAATTTAGGTTTACCATAGTACAGTGACTACCATGTATAGATATAGGAATTACATTTTGTTTGAAATAGGGTTCTTGAATAGGGAGAGTTTGGACAATAAAATCATTAGTGTCATTATTCGCCGATTTTGGGCATTATTAGAGATAGCTAGATTATTTTCCATCTTTTACCCCCGCAAAAATTCTAGATTTGCATAGAAACTGTATGTCAAATTATAGATTTAGGTTTAATTTACGTCAAATTAAAGAAAAATTATGGGAACTCATGGGCGGAGTGTTTTTTTAATAGGAAACTGAAACAGTGTATATCTGGTTGCCTTCTATAAAAAAAACTTATTAGGAGTAAATATGAATACCATTATCGAATAGTTTAAGTTTTGAGTTGACAAAAAATAGCAGCAAGGAAATATAACGCTAAAAGAATGACACTGTGATTCCAACTTTGAAATAATTAAAAAGAAAAATGTAAAATCGCATTAGTTGCAGCTGCAAGATTATTACAAAAAACCATATACCTGGTATGGCGAAAATAATATGGTTTAGCGCGCATGCTAGCAAGAAAGTGTAAAAGCTCTGGGAATTATTTCAAATGACTCCAGTATCACAAAATATTCTTTATAATTATTTACAGAAAGCACTAGAGAAAAGAGCAAAGAATATGTCCTCTAGAATAAATGGATAATGATAATTAAGTAACTGCATAACATAATAATATGTATTTTTTGTATTTTCTAAAATTTATTTGTGGTGTAAACAGATCCATTGAATTTTAGTTGGGTTTTTCGCCACCAAACTGGTTAAAAGACAACTTTTAAGAGTTACCTGGAAAATTAATAAATTCTTAACAGTAAATGAACTAAACTTTGAACTTGTAACTCAAAAAATATCTTCAACAAATTTGTTTCCTGAGCTTTCAGAGAATAAATCTTCCTCCTTTCTCAAAGATCATGTCACGTCAAAGTGAAATGACACATAAATAAATTTCAGGTTAAAATGTCATGACAACAGAAACAATAGCCTAGCCACCTGTCTGATATTGTACCCTGTGTTCTACCTAATTATTTATACTAACTTCTCTTTGAATAAGTGGCAATAATATTTTACTGAATTCCACTGAACATTCAGCAACACAATTGTCTGTATTTCCTAGAATAAATGCTGATTCCTTAATTTTTCGTCTATTTCCTACTTCTTCTTTGAGAATTGGTTTGGAACTATCCCACAAAATCCTATGATTGTTATTAAAAGAGAGTTCACATATTTTCGACTTCGAAATTTGATTTTGCCTGATATAATTTTTATGTTCTATTAAACGAACGTTAAAGCGCCTACAAGCCTCCCCAACATAGAATTTTCCACATTCGCAAGGAATTTTATAAATGCAATTTTCTGAACTTTGTACCTCATTAAATAGTTTCGTGATCTTTGAGAAAGGAGGAAGATTTATTCTCCGAAAGCTCAAGAAACAAATTTGTTGAAGATATTTTTTGAGTTACAAGTTCAAAGTTTAGTTCATTTACTGTTAAGAATTTATTAATTTTCTAGGCCACTTGAAAAAGTTGTCTTTTGACCCGTTTGGTGGCGAAAAACCCAATTAAAATGCAATGGATGTATGTTATGTATTTTAGATTGTATCCAAAAAGTAGTAGTAGGTAGTAATTTATGCAGACCATTCAATCTTCATAGCTGATAAAATTATTGTAACTGGGCAGAAACTAAAGCAGAGGTTACCTACATTAGAAGACATTATTCGGATGTGTTCTAGATTATGTTATATAGTATAAATTTAATATATTAATTTTAACAAATTTACATTTTAATCTTCAATTTTATTACTAAGTGGCATATTTGTTGTCAAAATTTACAGTTTAATTGTGACATTTACACTTTTCACTTTTTCGTAATTAAACTGTAGATTTTGCCAACATTCCTGTGGTCAGAAGTTTTTAGACGCTCATGGAATGTATCCAAAATTATTTTCCATCCACACAATTGATGTGAGTTTGAAAAAATATTTGTTCTGTCCAATCCAGGAACTCTAGTTTGAAGGATATCTTCAAAAACTTTTACGTAGTCCTAAACTTAGAGGCAACGAGTTCAGAGAGGCCACCATGCTGGTCGAGGAGGCCAAAAAATTTCATTTAGTTTCGCACAGCTGCATTTATAGGCATTATGCAAATGGTAGAGCGTATAAAACACGTAGGTATTCCCAGACTTACTAAAAATGCATGATGTTCGGCGGACCCTGGTATAACTTTTCTTTGAAACTCAATGTTTTCGTAACGGGGCTCCTGTGAGCACGACGACCGTTTGATAGAAAATTCAATTCTACGACGTTTTGTAAGTTTAAATTGTGTGGTTGGAAGTCATGAATTATTATGTCGTTTTTGTGATTGTAAACACAGAAAATAATATACGCCATTGAATATAAGAAATACGCCCACTGTAGGCTCAATGCTAAACTAAGTCTATGGGCCATGCCATTTTGTTGATCCGTATATTACGTTTTCTGTTTTGTTCAAAATCAGTCAAAAAAGCTTTATTTTCTAAAGTTGACTATTATAATAATGTAGTAAATAACAACAGTTGAATTCAAATGTTTAAATATTCCCGCCACGCTTGTGCGAAAAGAGAAGCTTTAAAGAAGAGTTGTTAGAAAATGAAATAAAGCAAGTAAAATGTGATTTTTATTATGCCCAAAAGGCCTCCCACAGTTATCAGAAGTGAAATTTGAACATGCTAAAGTGTTATGCAGTGTAATTACGAAGTTTTAGTGCGAGATTCGGACGAAAAACCGTCTTGATTCGATCGCCGAGGACCTAACCTAAACATTTTTTGTTCCTGAAAACATTTTCGAGATGGAACAAGTTTCGAATCAATTTAATTTAACCAACAAAGTTCTCTATTTCGAATTCTGCTTTTAGTTCATTTTTAGTTGCCTGTTGCCTTTGCAATTACATAAATCATAAACAATAATGTTTAAACTTTATAATAACCGGTAAGTACAGTTTCCCGCGGTGTATGTCTGCCCCGATTTTTTTGAAATTTTGGCTACCCCCCTATTTTCGTGGTCCCTGAACACGAATCTGACCTTAGTTTTTGGTGCTCGGGCATAGTTTCCGAGAAAATGAATTTTCAAATTTCCTTTGACACCTCACTTTTCATGGCGATATTTGTGGTTATAATCCGGATGAATTTTTAATATATGCAGCTCAAACTGATCACCACACTATTTTGCACCTTTTGCAACATCGAAACTTCGCGGAAACCCGCGGAAAATCCGAAATTTGGAAAGATTTGTGCCGTGTTTACGTCCGGCCCGGCCGCTGTTTTCGCCCCACAATCGGCGGGCGCCGATTGTCGGGGGGAACTTTTACCTAATAACCAAATAACTTTATGAAGACGACAACAAAATATATAGAAGACGACAAGAACAATGAACAAGAACAAAGAACAACGCAGTGTAAACCCAAAGTGTGCCCAAAGCTAGGCAATGGCCCATATAGTTAGTTCGCATAGTGCCCGACGGGGCGTTGGCATCTTAAATTCAGTGGCGTATTGTATACGCTCTTTGTACTTTCTCTACTCGACACCAGGTGGCGGCACGCTTGCGCTGCGTCAAATGTCTGGTTGCGACGTTGCCGGATTGTACAAACAGTCGCTGCTTTAAAAGAGAAAGGTTTTCGCTCGCAACCTAATTTTTTTTTCGTTTTCATACTTTTGTTAATCAAAATAAAGTACTGGAACGGCAAAACCATTACGCGGATAACCTAGAAACTAAAAACGGTGGCTAATACAATAATTCCTAATTAATTCAAGAGCTAACGCAAACTTTTCTCCTCGTCAAAAAAGCCAGGATTCCGTTGGGAGACTCAGAGTTAATTCTGCGCCGAATTAAAGCCAACTTAATTTTATTACTCAATTACAGTAATAGCCCTAGGTTAAATTGCATTTAAATTAAACTGGTCGGCCGACTGGGTAGGTACATCGGGCACTAAATATTGTTTTATCTTGGCAGGTAGTTTGCTGGCAGATTCACACCACTGTAAACAAACCTCTACCGCGTATACAAGTAATAATAATAATAATACACACACATCAAAAGAACCTAAGGGACAAAGAAAAAAATTATGAAATAAAACACAATTTTGTGCCATATTTTTTTGTATTATAGATGAACTCTAAATAGACCTACATGTGTCAAAATTCACAAAAGAATTAATAAAATTTACATACAATAAAGCAACACATGAATACAGAGGATTGCAACCACGACTATTAAAAACTGCTCTGCATCTACCAGGCATACTCAGAATTAGGTTGTCACTGCCATCTTGTTCGATGGCGTTCCATTCATTTGAAAGGCACTCGAATAGTGCTAGATGGGATTAAAGTCATAGGATTGAGAAGGCCAAGGCAAAACATTAATTTTATTGTTCTGCAGAAATTCACGCACGACACTTGCCGCACGAGGAAGCGCATTGTCGTTCATTAGTTGAAATTTTGGTCCAATTCTCTCAGCATATGGAACAACAATAGGCCGAAGAATCATGTTTTGATAATCATTGGAACTCAGGTACTTACCGCTCCAACCAAACGAGATTAGTTCTTCCGTTGATGTTGATATCGCCCCGTACCATGATCGTAGGTACCTCCTTGAAAGGTGTGAACCGCTCGAACAGCTGCAAGGCGTTCTGCATTTCCAGGGCAACTCCACACGCGATGCCTCCTTGAATCTGACCGAAGTCCAAATCGGGGCACGCCAGAAAAGAAAATTGGAGTCCATTCCTACTGGTGACAATTTAAATGTTCTTGTACCCACTGTAAATTGGTTGTGCGATTTCCTCGTGATAATGCTGGAACTCTTACAGGCCAGTGGTGATTAACGTGATTTTCGTGGAACCTGTTTCGGACAGTTTGCAGCTGAATAACCAATTGCGACGCAGTGATACTGCGCTCTCGCAAGGCTAGCAATCTTAGAAATCTATTCTGAATTGATAGGTCAGGGAAAATAGAATTTGACCTAGACAAAAATATTAACTGCAATTTTGTTTTACCATATCAAAGTTATAAGTAAATACGTTGGTAGAAACCAAAAATTAAACATTTTGAAAAAACGGAACCTTGAGTTACCTCAAAAAACACCTATTTTTCGTTAGAAATTTCGAGCAAAAATGTTAACTGGATTTTTTAGATTCTTTAGGTAAAAAACTTCCCTTGCTAACATAGGTATATTAAGAAATTAAACATTTTAAGAATATGGAAGTAACATAGATCGACAAAGAGAGATAAAAATCGGATAATTTTCTATTTCGGCAAAAGCAAAAATATTAACTACGTTTTTATTGCAGATGATCATTCCATTCATTACAAATAGAATGTAACTTATACAAAATTAAACATTTATCTGAGCCGCATGTAAGCGAAATTTAGGAAAAGCAAAAATATTAACTGTTTTTTTTTTGTTTAACTTTTTACAATATAACTATATTAAATCACATATAGCGAAATTAAACATTTATTTAGGGCGCATGTAGGTCATAACTGTCATTTGTCATTTGTATACTTCCGTTACCAATTTTTGTTTAATTTCAAAAAATCTAACTAGACTTAGTATCCACTTACAAAGTTTAACAAAAATCAGCCAGTTAATAATTTTTCTCTCAAAGACAGCTTAAAATTTCTTTAAAATGCGATTTCCGGCGAAACAATATGTTTAATTTCAGAACAAACTGTTCATTCTTGATTTTTAAAGTAATTATAAATAACAAAAACGCAGTTAATATTTTTGTCCAACAAAATGTTACGCAAAATGTCATTTTTACATCATTCGGATACTTGCGCAAACGTAATCTGTTTAATTTATCAATCTCAACTTTATATACCTTACTTACTAATAAATGCAGCTTAAAATTCGCAGTTATTATTTATGCCGTCTTTATTACAAGAAAATGTATTTTTCTAAAAAACGCCCACACGCGTATGTTTATTTTGTATAAAAAACAATTCTGGCGTTCATTTATTACCAATATTTTGTGATGGCATTATAAAAATGCGGTTATAAAATTTGTCTAAGTTTCGTTATTTTTTACCGTACGGTACGGCCTGTATGCCGTTCCCTGACGTCTTCTGTTTCTTGGAATCTTATCCATAAACTATTAATAACACTCTTGGGTGTGTTAAGAGTTCCTGCGACATCCCTTTGTGAAATTCCAGCCTCCAACATGCCAATAGTACTTAACATCGTTTATCGTTCCAAATGATGTCTATACATCATAAAATGTTTAAAATCAAACCAAACTTGCCCAGCACCGAGTGACAATTACCTATTAAATTAAAAAGGTTTTTATTATACTTCTTTGAAAACACCTTATTTTAATCTGTTTTAGCAATAATGAAAGATGGGGTTTTTCGGGCTAGCGCACGGAAACAGCGCATTGAAAAACTTTCCGTGCGCTGAATAAAAATACCGAATATATGGCTTTAAAATATAAATATACAGCAAAGTAAACTAAATTTAAGAAACTCTATATGCTCTCTGATATTTAACATGTACCTATTTTGTATTTTAATTCGTAAGTGTTTCAATCTTCAATCTATCTTACCGGCCATGTCCAAGTTGTTAGAACGTATAGTATCTAAACAGGTTGCCGTTTTTTTAGATGCAAATAATATATTGCCTTCTGTGCAGTCGGGATTTCGGCCACACCATGGTACTACGACGGCTCTACTCAAGGTTGTAGATGATATCGCTTTTGCCTCGGATGAGTCGAAGTGTACTGTCTTAGTGCTGTTGGATCAAAGTAAAGCATTTGACTTGGTAAATTTTGAATTGATGTTGGCAAAGTTGAGTTATATTGGATTTGATGATGCTGCTCTAGTTTGGTTCAGGGATTATCTCTGTGGTCGTTTACAAAGAGTAAAAATTAATAATTCTTTAATGTCAGATTTTGGGGAAACTGGCAGTGGTGTGCCACAGGGCAGCGTCTTTGGGCCGATTCTCTTCTCCCTGTACACATTTGATTTGCCAAATGCCGTGGAACTATGCCGAGTTCACCTGTATGCGGACGATGTCCAGCTGTATCTGGATTGTTCTATGGATCGAGCGGAGGACACTATGGTTGCGGTGAATAATGATTTACGCTCTTTTACATTATGGTGTGACAATCATGGCCTCAGAGTTAACCCGCAGAAAACAGTTGCACTCTGCATTGGCAATGAGCGACTGAGTACTTTTATTCGCGCAAATTATGATGTGATTGTCGAGGATGTTAGCGTTCGATGGGTGGACTCGGCTAAGAGTCTCGGCGTTGTTTTGGACGGAGGATTAAACTTTGGTGATCACTGTAATCAAGTCTATAAGGTTTGTATGTTTAAGTTAAGAGCCATCTACAGCTTAAGAGATCTATTGGACGTATCTACAAAGTTACGTTTAGTTAAAGCACTGGTTTATCCGCACATTGATTATTGCAGTCAGGTATATTTTCACTTTCTACCGAATTATAATCAATTGAAAATTCAGAGAATACAGAATGCTTGCATCAGGTTTGTTGGTAGATTGTCTTACAGGGAACACATAACACCGTATTTAATCCAGCTAAATGAACCTAAATTACATCTAAGATTAGAATATTTGTATACCATGTTATTATATAAAGTGTACACCCAGAGAGTGCCTCCATATTTATCTAATTTGCTTTCAAGAAGATCTCAGATCCATAATATTGATGTAAGGGTGAATTCTTTTACTGTACCACAACATGCTACGTCTAAATTTGAGGGTAGCTTTTCTTATAAAGCACCCTCTTTGCTAAACAACGTGCTTGACATTCTGGAATTACCTATTCGACCATTTAGGCGGCAGTTGCAAGTTCGTTTGTATACTTGATTGAATTGTAGCTCTTGAGTTCTGATTGTCTTGACTCTTGACTTTGTTTTGCTTTTAACGTGTTTTAAATTTTGACTTTTAACCTGTTTTAAACTTTGATTTGTTTTAAATTCCATTGTGACATGTGTCCTTGCTCTTGTATTGTTGTTGTGAGAATATATTTGTATTTATGGCTTCAGGGTGGAGTGGAAGAGTGGCTAGCGCCAAATCTCCTACCTCTTGTGTAATATCTTGTAATTTGTATAAACATTTCTCTCCTACTATTGAATTTATATATTTTGTGTAAACATTTCTATATTTCTATTGCACTTATATATTACACAATAAATCATTTTATTATTATTATTATTATTAAATATTTAGATACATTTCTGTAATATTTTTGACGTTTTATTCACCAATAACTAATTTACAACAAAGCACCTTTGACATAATTTGCGAATAACCATGGAAACGCATTATACATACCAAACAAACACTATATTGTCTGCATTGTTTATTTTTTGTCAATTAAATTTATTATAATATGCCGATAAAATGTTTTAAGTTTCCGTTTTCAAAGAAGTATAATAAAAAATACCGTTCATTACACGTCCAGAAATAGATTTTTCCGTGCTTGCATGACTTTGGGAATTTGTCACGCGCGCACGGAAAAATCTTTATTTCCAGACTCGTAATGAACTATACTATTTCGTTTGAATTTTAAAAAATTCTGCAATAGTTTTTTAAATTTAAAAAGCATTAATATTTTTTACCTACTATCAGTTGCTAGAACTGCTCAGAGTCGTACTATTTTTTTTTAATATTTAAATGCGAAATAATTAAGAAAATATGCGCATTTTTGTATTGGTCCCTTATATTCTTTTGATGTGTTTATTTATAATTATTTTTTGGGGCACACTATTATAAGGTAACACACATTATAAGGTAACAGCGAGAAAGTCGATGTTGTAAATCGCCTTAAGGACGGAAATAAAACGTCATCACCTCGCGACGACCTTCATTTGACCGTGTTCCTAACTAGGATAAATGTTGCTAAAACAGAAATTGGCTACTGGAGTGCAACAATTGCGCAAGTGTCTGTAAGATGGCGCTGGAGTTGGAGAGCGGCCATTGGTACAGAGCGAGAATAAAAAGTAATGTTTCGCCTTGCTAAAATAAGTTTCCGTTCCTTATAAGTTGTTTTGTTGCCCGGCAAGGTCGTTGGTCGGAACCAGGGGTCTAGGGGGAGGCAGGCGGACCGACCCCCTTTTTATACAAATAACAGCACATCGCTCCCATCCTGGCGTATTTTGGGATGGAAACTGTGAATAATTGTTAAACACAAAATAATAATATGAATATTTACGCTCCTTTATTTTTATATATTTTTTCATAGTTTTTAAGAATATTGTTGAGTAAAATATTATGTAAGAGAACTACCTACCGGCTGTCAAATCTACTGACATGACATAATAATTCTCCCTCAAAACCGCATGAATGATCACAATACTTACCCTAACTGACATTTAGAATTTATGTCACTATAGTTTTATCTTTTATCGTTCTATTAACTTTTCATTAAAATATTGATAAACCGAAAAAAAGTTGTATTTGATCCAAAGTTGACGTAAAGTTGTGAATTTTGTTAGATACGTGAAATACGTAATATTTGCTGATATCTTAATATATGTATTATTTTGGCATACATCTAGAGTAATGGAAAATGTAATGTAAATAAATTTATAGGTACTACCATAGAAGAATTTACGTAGTAGATTCTTCTATGGTACTACCTAAATGCTTGCCGGTACATCAACTTTGTGTCAAACACAATAGAATTTTAAAGCGTTAATATAATTTTCTTTTGAAAAAGACATATTCTTATAGATATTTTTTAGTAATAATAAAAAGTTAATAAAATTATAGAATGATACTCGTATATAATCGTATAAAATAGTTTTTACGAAGTAATGACTTTTTAAAATTTTAAGAAATTTTATAAATAGGAAATAGGCGCTTATGTAACATTAAAATAGAAACGACTTTTTCAAAGTTTATCAAAATCGGTAAACAAATAAAGATATTTTACCAGGGTGTTAACTCCTTAACGGAGGTCACACTGTAGATGTTTAACATATAGTAGGTACAGAAGATGTTCTTTCGCATCAATATATCGTTTTCTTTTTTAATTTTTTATTTTCGAGATATGTATTTATCTTAATTATTGCGTTACTTAAAATGTGTGTTTGAATGTAGTGTTAATGCAAACGAAGAAACACGTTATGTACACATAAAAGACCATGTTTCATTTCATTGAAAAAACTAAACATAATTTTTTATACCAGCGCAATACTATACCTACAGAAAATGTGCCGAATCACATTCTTTAACTAAAGATATGCCTTTAACAGTAAAAAACATAGTAGACATTCAAGTGACCTTGAAAACGTCGTCTGCCTACAAGTGAAAACGTGCGTCTTACATTGCACCTCATAATATGCTTCAACTTTTATGTGATTTTTTTGTGATTTTCGTTTTTGAGATATTTATAATAGCTGCATTTATTAAAATGGAACACCCGGTATAGATAATTTTCGACATACCTATACATATAGAGACATAGACATGAATCCTCCCCTAATGTCAGTTTATATGCTAACGATTGCGTTTTCCTCTCGAAAAATACATAACGGCGACATAACTATAAGAACATAACAGTACCCACACCCACACGTATGTATAAATAATGCTAAGTCAACTAAAGCAGTTTTTAGTGCCGCCGTGTACCTTTCAAGCTAAAAATCAATGAACCATTGCTAAAAAGAGAGGGGTTAAAATCACAGATCGGAGTCTTTGAGCTACGAGGGTCTCCCGAATATACCTTTTGAAGTTTTATATTATTTTAATATTAAAAATTGGCAATTCATAGTATATAATAATATGGAAGTAATACAAAAACATAAAAAAGTAATCAGACAGCTTAGTTGATTAAATATTATATCGCCAAAACGTAAAATTGATCATATGAACATAATATATGTAATTATTAAACTGGACCTGTAACAACAGCGTCAACCGTTCATCGATCGTCTGTTTTTCGCGCCATCTCATAAACAATAGCTACACTTTTGGTATTCCCGCTGCATAATTTAAGGGTATTTTGCCTATGTTTTTTATTTACAACAAGACTGGATAATTACAATGTCTATTACCGTGTTTTCGTTCCGAGCATATTCCGAAATCTATGCCAATCTTAACGAAGGTAAAATTCCGGCTCAAGAGACAAAATAGACGAATTTATGCCGGCATAAAGTTTGAAATTCAAAAAAAAATCTCGCCCATAACTTTTAAACTAGTGTCATTAGTATCTATGGATATTTTAAAAATACCCGTGTTTTTTGTAATCCTTTGAAATTCGCTACTTTTTCCAGCTAGTTGGAAATGAAAATACATTGATACAGGCAACCAAACATACAATGACGAGCCCCCCCTTAAACGGAACACATGGCGCCCGGGCTTCATAAATACCGTCCCGAACTCCCCACATATCTTCATATACTTTTATCACGTACACACATAAATATATCTGGTTCGATTCGGGCATCAATATCGATAAGATTAGAACGAAAACTACCGGCATATACCCTGAGTATCTCGCCATTATCATCTCAGAATTAAGATTGGGGAATCGGGAATGGAACGGCTATTACACGATAAAACTGTGGATATTTCCACAGAAATTGCGTCGTTCGCTAGAAATATGCAGTCGGCAACCGAGCGGGGAGCTCCAATGAAAACTAAGCTTGTTTTTATTGGGTTACGTTTGAGGTATGGGTTTCAGAAAAGTGGTAAAACGATTTCGTTTCATTTGAAGGTAGTTTTGAATTCATGGCCGTTGTGTATCACCTCGTATATAAAATGGATAATTCGCCAATAATTATTGAATGTTGACAAAACTAATAGAAAAATCGAAAAATGGTTTATTAAATAATAAACAATTCAGTTTAAACGATTTTCTGTTGTTTGTTTTGTTCTAGTCATGGACACGAGTTTTGGTAGAAATGTTACTGGCTTGTTACATGCAAATTTTAAAGTACAAATATTTCGAAAACGTTGTTCCTAGAGGTATAACTTTTTGGGTATGCGTTTTTGAACCCACCTTTATAAACACCCTGTATAAATGAAAGTACGCTATAAAACAAACGAATGTTTATGAAATAACAGCCACCTTGACGAATTTGACTCATCAATTGCTTTGTAACTTTTGATTTTAGGATAAAAGGTTAAAGGGCAATGGGCTAGTCTGGTCATAATATAGAAAACTGCACGCAGGCGGATAATAGAAGTTTAGTAGACTACTCTGGAATATTTCATTTTTGCCAGTTCCTCTTAGCTTTTAAATAACAAATAATCAAAAATTTTAAGGTATTGCTTCTTTTGCTCTCAAAAGATGGCGCTAGATACAATCGATGTACTGAAAGTCCTCTGTAGCTTAGTTCACACAATATGTATTATTTATCTGCTTACCAAAACAATAAACCTATATGTAATATTTATAATGTATAGGTACGAAACAAAGAAAAGTCTATTAGTACCTAATACTTATTTAAATACCAAGCTATAATTTTATTTCAATGTATTTCTTTCCTACCCAGCTTGAAAAAGACACAATAAATTGGAGGGAATTCTTACAAGGTCCGCGTATTCGCCTTCGATTAAAACCTGACGTTCTGCCCCATATTTTTTCACCAAAACTAGCATCTCAAATTCCGAAAAAGAGGAAAAGAAGCGTTTTAAAAACCAAGAATTTATCGAGGAAGAACATAATGACGAAGACAAATACATAAATAGATAGATCAAATATCCATGGTACCTACTTAGTATCATGGCAAATGTCTATATTTATATAACTTGTAAGCAAGAATATTTACTACCTAATATAATATTAAAAATATATCAATTACCCACCCTTGTACTTTCACTGTTCTTTTTTCTGGGGAAAATAGATCTGAATTGTTTATATAATATCAGTGCAACACATTTATTATCACCAGAAGTAATAGAAAGATTGTTGGATTGAGCTTTTTCAAAACTGCAGCTTATTATTAAACTTCAATAAGTCACTTTAATAAGCACTAAATGGAAAATATATTTTCAAATAAACAAAATATGTATACGGAAATACTGTAGGATTTAAGTACTTACATTATTTATTTATAAAAGTAATTAACAGGTACCTACAGGTACCTACCCTCCGGCCCTTTGTATCTATCAACAGGGACACTTGAAGCAAGCAGTTTTATTCTTAGTATCCAGCAGATAGCAGGTAACCGTGCTTTAAGCTGTCATACACTGTCAGCCCGCAAATCACTAACCAGTTAGATACCCTGAAGTTGCCGCACACGGTTTTGTTACATACCCATGAATACATTATAATGTCGGTAAAGAAGATTACTACTATCTTAAATATCTTAAGGTATTTTTACATTTAAGATTGTGGATATTTATCTTGGACAAGGGGCTTTTAGGGAACTAGATTACTGTAGTTCACCATTGCAATCATCAAATTAATTTTTAAAATTTAATTGTACAAGCCCATTATTATAACTCATGATTTTTATTTCGGTTTCACAGCCGTAATCAGCAGAAAAAATACTACTAGTTTTCTTATTTCTTTGTAGCTCCAATAATAAAGAAGTTAGCAATAGTGCCGACCATCGAGAAGTGGTTTTAATGGTAAAATTCCCCCAGTTTTTGAAAAAAGGTCCCATCTTCTTCACACACAGCTTACTATTTTTTGTTTTTATTCTAACTAATTATTGCAAGCTTTACAGTGTACTTTCACTTAGTAATATCATTATTATCACTGATATATAAATGCTTGCGCTTATAACACGAACGCGTGTTATAGTAGTATTCCCAAAACCACAAAGTCTCTACCGAGCAAATTTCCATATGTTGCCTCCCTCTCTCCAGAAACTTGTTTTCCATTTTCGCCGGCTTCCCCCCATTTCCAGGCCTTTTTGCTGCGCGAGAATTTTCCACGAGAGCCCCCCACATTATCCAGATGAATTTCCTTTCTGTCTCGCCATTTTCCATATCGGTTTCTGGGGGTCGTTGCGGGTTACGTCCTCTGGCATCCGCATAGTTTCGCGACTGGCTTAAAGCACAAGGGAACAGAAAGGAAATTACTTAATTTACTAAATTATTAAGGGTTGGGGCGCGAAGGTGTTTAGGAAAACAGGGGGGGAAGTAACAAGCGAATGCGAGAATGTCCCGGAGGCATAGAACCCACGAGTTGCAATTGTTACACAGTAAAAAAAAATCGGTGTAAATCCTCTTCGTGTGAGTGGTGAAAGAAATTTGGTGAAAAATTGACACGAAAATTGGTGGATTCCAAATATCTTAACCAAACCTCATTTGGTGAAATTCACACTACAACAAATTCGTTAATTTTAACACTTAGGGGTGTAATTTTTTATATTTTTAACACGGCTTCGTGTTTGTTCACACCACGCGGTGTTCTTTAACACCATTCAGTGTTCCTTAACATTAACCGGTGTTAAATTGAACGTATTAACACAAGTTCGTGTTAAATAGAGGAGAGGGGGAAGTCGTTTCACTAGTTATGGGTGTAAAATCTTAGGCAATCGAAGCCATCGCATCAGTTGTTTGTCGAACGTGGTGCGCGACGAAGCTTATCAGTTTGTATATAAAAGTGACTCTACAGGCCGATAGTGCAAAAATGGTGTTGTTATGTGAAGTAAAATTTCAAAGTGAAGTCAGATGGATTAAAACGACAGGCGAATATGCAGATGCGACGACGAAAGGTACTGTGTGATAGCCGAGGTGGGAGCCCCTATAACCTATACTCATCGACTGTGTTAATATGCGAGTTTGTCCTCACCGGAATAAGGAACCAGACATAAATATAATTGAAGGATTTCAAATTATCTGACTGTTCTGATTGTTTTGATGCCTGCTGATTGGCTCCGACTTAGTTGGGACCTGCTTGTGCTTGTGAGAACAGGCCTATCTAACTCAATCGCTGTGTCGCAACGTTTGAAGTTTCTTTTTGTCTCACACAGACAATTATGTAAGACGACAGTTGTTACTTAAGTACGTTGTATGAGAATTTGTACGAAATATAGTTTGGTCGCATCCTATAACATAAAGCATTTCTTTTGTTTGTGGTTAGGTATACACTTTTTTATATTATAATTATAATTATAATATAATATTATAATATATTATATAACTTTTTTTATATTAACCAAATATTTTTGGCTGTGAGAATGAATATTTATTTAAAGCTTTAAGAAAATGTTGATATTTTTATATACCTATTTGTAAGGCATCGTTCATATATTTTGGAACTGAAATAAAGTCTTTCCTTTACTTATTGCTGTTTATTATTTCCTACAAAAAATATAATTTAAATTGAAAGCAAGCACATAGTATATATGCCTGGTTCATATATAGCTTGTTTATCTTTTAGTTTTATTTTTCCTTAATTTGAACTTATCAATGACATTTGAAATTTCTTTAAAATAAAGTATATGTAAAATTATAAGAGCGAAAGAAGAAGAAAATGGGAATACCAAATAAATTAAATTACACCATTTTGACCAAATCGCGTGTTAAAGTTACACAACACGGTGTTAATCTTACACAACGCCGTGTTAAATATTTACACCAGCATAGTTCTTATTTTCACCAGAACATTTAGTGAAATTTACCAAAAAAGAAGGTGTAAAATTAACCAGATATGGTGTGGATTTATATAGACCACTTTTCGTGTCAAATTTAACACAGGATTTTTTACTGTGTCCTTACTTAAATTGCAAGATGCGTAAGTGCACTAAAAATAATAATCAATCATAAATATAAGAGGCAGAATACGGAGATAATAAAAAAGAAAAAAAAAGTTGGTCCTTGTGTGTGTGTCAAAGGTTTTGTTCTTATTGTTCTCTTAACGACGTGAGTACTTGGCGGTTGGAAATTAAACTAATTCTCTTCCTTTTATTATACTTACCTTAAGTCTTAGGTACAGTTTAAGGAGAATATTGAGAAACGTTTTGTCTTGCTGAAAAGCGCATTTTCGATTCATGAAAGTTGCATCGTCTTTGATGCTAATGATAGCCCATTTGTTTTGGATCGAAGGTTTACTGTTCTTGCGCCGAAACAAACTTTTAAAGCTGCTTTAATATCGTACGTACGCCAGCTTGAAAGCGATGAAGCGAATTTTGCCTGGGTATAATATTATTTAGCATATTGTTTCAGGGTGTCTGAAACTGCTGGGAAAGCTTTCGAAATAGCACGAACATAAACACCGCAACGGTGTTGGTTCTGGGTTTGAAATTCAGCTGTGTACCTGCTAGCTGAAGCTGCAAAGTGGTGTTTGCTTCTGTTTTAAGGAACACTCGCGAACGGAAAATTAACAAATTGTAACTCTGACTCGTGGATGAAATTTGCATATAAATGTTAACAAAATATACACATAAGTACTTACTTAACAATATTCCAGATGTAGGTACCTATATTCTTCGATAAGTATAGTAATATGGAAAACTAACCTAACCCAACTAGCTAACCTAAATCACATTTTTTGAAAATTCGACATCGATTTTGGACAATTTTAGACATCAAATACGAAATCTCGGAAACAACTGGACGAATACGAATTTAACGTAGTGCGCTGGCGGTTCACTTAGAAATTTTTAGAGGAATTTGGAGACCGGATAGGCTGGTTTAAAAAATTGAAAATTTGGGAATTTTAGGTGATTTTCGAAAAAGTGCGCTGGCCGGGCATTTAGAAACTTCCAAGTTCAATTTCGACCGGTCCAAACTGCGTCGGATAAGTTTGTTTCCGGCTAATTTTAATTTTTTCGCGAAATCGTCAAATTTCAGTTACCAAGTGCGCAGGGAATTTTCCAGGCGTTTGATTTCACAGTATCTTATACATCTCGAGGCGCTGCGTCGATTGGCGCCACGCAGGATGTCGTAGCTCTAACCGTTTCTGCGCAAATGGTCAAAGTCAAATCGAAACTGAAAACTCGAAGTTCGTTTTTTTTATTCGTTCTAATTCTACCGCGAAACGGAACTTTTGGAATAATATGAATAATAATCCACGCCTATGACATCACCTCAACAGAACTATTAGTTCTGTTGAGTGAACTATTAGTTCTGTTGAGTTAGTAATTTCTAGTATAGTGAATCAGAATTCACTAAACATCAACCAACGCCCATGACAATAGAAAAATCATTTTACTTACTTATCGGACTGCGTATGTATAGTGTTGGTACGGAAAAACTCAATATACAGAGGGGCGGTCAAAAAACACCCCAGGGTATAAAGTTTTTCCAAATATAATTTACAGGAGTAGCTGCCTTAAGAAAACATTAACTTCAGTGCAATACAATTATTGTTAGTGACGCAATAAGAATCTAATCTTTAGAATCTTTATGGGACTAGGAGAAATTATTTTATACTTTTTAGTTCGTTTTTACGTTATTTTATACCTACTTTTTACATATTTTTAAAAATGTAGTACATTAAAAAAACATAATTATTTAAATGTTATTATTCTGACCTAGCAACCGAATAACCGAACTGCGCTACTCACATACCTTATTCACTGCCTTCATTGATTATAGGATCTTACACACAGCTAACTATCGAAGTTACAAATTGATTTACAAAGTAGCGACCTTTTAATCAAAACCACAGCAGTATAAACCGCCATAAAATAGGGGGTCGACAAACTAATTCCTAGTTCAATTTCTAGACTGAAGTGTCCTCGGCTTTGGACGGTTAGCACCGAGTAAACCTCATGTGTCATGATTAGATTGGAATGATTTTTATTACTGATGGGGGAAATGTGAAAGATACGTCTTTTGTTTGAAGTAGGCACAAAGTATTTTTGTTGGACATATTCCACATCACACACCTGTATACCTTTTAACGTTATTGTTATAAGGAAACATTGTTACATTTTGAAAATGCCATCCTATTAACCATATCAAACTTGTTAGGTCCTCTTCAACAACATACAACCCCTAATAAAATACATTGTCTGCCAGAACTTCGGCTTAAAACAATTACTCATTGGAGGAACTCTGAAGATGTAAACTAGATAATCAAATTAGATGTCATAAGTTCGTCGTTAACAAGTTGCAGGAGACGAGACAAGAAACTGGCTGTTCTGCGTTACAGGAAGCTTCTAATTTTAAAACATTGTGTAGAAGATCAAAAGACAAAGGAAAAACTATGATGGCAAAATTGATGTTGTAATAGATGTTATGTTGCGATCAGAAAAGGGCAAGGGGCTTAGGTAATTAATAAAAAAAATAATAACGACTTTAAACTACTTCTCCAATCATCATATTAGTGTTAAAAAAGGAGTAATTAAAAGTTTGTATGACAGGGCTAAAACACAAAATTTGAGGAGGAAATTAAACATACGAGATAAAACATGTTCTTGAAGAATAGTTATCCTATTGAATTTGTTGAGCAAGTTTTTCAGGATTTCCAACAAAATAAAAATTCTAATAGAATTAGAGAAATAAATCTGGTGGACCGACCAGTTAATTTAATTATTCCTTATATTCCTGGACTATCAGATAAGCTAAAACGAATAGGCCATCGTTTTAATGTCGCAGAACAGTATTTAAAACCAAAAATACATTAAGATGGATGCTAGTTAAAACGAAAACATTTAATAACATTGGTACAAAGTTAAAAAAATTGCATGTATAAAACTCCTTGTGAATGTGGAAAGTTCTATGTTGGGGAGACTTGTAGTCAAAACAAGTCAAAAATATGTTAACACTCTTTTAGTAACAATCATAGGATTTTGTGGGGTAGGTACAAAACCAATTCTCAAAGAAGAAGTAGGAAATAGACGAAAAATTAAAGAATCAGCATTTATTCTAGGAAATACGGACAACTGTGTTATTGAATGTTCAGTGTTCAGTGGAATTCAGTAAAATATTATTTCCAGTTATTCGAAAAGAAATTAGTATAGATAATTAGATAGAACACAGGTTACAATATCAGACAGGTGGTTAGGCCATTGTTTCTGTTGTTATGACATTTTAACTTGACATTTATTAATCTGTCATTTCACTTTGACGTGACATGATCTAAGATTTATTTTCCGAAAACTCAGAAAACAAATTTGTTGAAGTTATTTTTTGAGTTAAAAGTTCAAAGTTTCGTTCATTTACTGTTAAGAATTTATGAATTTTCCAGGCAATTTGAAAAAGTTGTCTTTTAATCGGAAAACCAAATCGGAAGAAAAAATCGGAAAAACAAATAAATTTCCGAAAAAGCTTCTAGGATAATTTAATTTTGTAATTTTTATTTAGAATCTCTTGAAGGTTTTGTGTCTCGAAATTTTTATTAGCGATTTAAAACGTATTAAAAATAAATACATTTTTCCAGGCTTTAATAAATGCCCAGAAAAAAAAAAGGGCTTATACACAGGACCGAATATTTTTAAATCATTTTACTCAAGAGGTTTTTTTCCATTTAGCGATTATTCTAAATGTTTCCTCGCCCGTTTTGATGGAGCAGTTCATTAAAATATCAAATAGCCATTATACATTACTATTCAGCTGGCATAATAAAGAGTTTTTACATCTCAATGCATTTTAATTAAAATAGTTCAAATTCAATATCCCGTGCGCAAACAATTATTTTTGATCCGGCCTCCACAACGAGTGAATTATTAAACAATACCAACAAATAAAATGTCAATAAAGCCGTGTATTTATTAATAGATGAATTCGTGGCAGCCGTATAATATATCATATATACAAAAATGACAGTAATAATTATTGTTACATGCAATAGGGACGTTCACAAACAAATAAATTTGTATTAAAACTCCATAAAAAGCAGTAAATTGCCTCGAAATTAAACTGTGAGATTAAATTAAATCAAACAATATTCGAGAAATACCTACGCGCTCGTCCCTCGACCTGCTGTCCTTTGTGCAAGTTACCACAGAAGAAATTTAACTATCGCATCATAACTCAGCTTCAATGGGCTAATACAGCAACTTTTTTATTCGCTAATATAATAGTGGTAGTATAATAATTATATAATATAATAATAAATATAATAATTTTATTAAGAAAACTATTTCTTACGGATCAACCATTTCATTATACGAAGTTCTTTGTTGAAAGAAAAAATAGTTTTGTGTAGTTTTCACTAGTTTTAAAACAACATGGTAGGTAGAACACAACAGGTTTTAGTTTTGGTCTTGAAAAACCAGGTACTCTTTAAAATAAGGGGACCCAGCATATCACAGTCTATCACATAGGAAAAGTGAAGCCTTGAGGGGAAGTTTGTTTTCTGTTGAGTCCAAGGAGACCACAAGGGGACTGATACAAGGTTATGTTATATGTCAGTGTCCAACTGCCATCAGGTTTTATGTGACATGCCAGTGCCATAGATTCTAAAGGAGGCAAATATTTCCCATCATAATTCACAATTTTTAACTTTTCATTAGTAGTCCCAATAATTGCAACCAGATTTTTCCTGTATCACCTTTAGTAATCCTACAATTCCCATTACGTGGGCATTTCGTATAAGTAGGTAGGTAGTTCAAAACAAAAATCGTATTTCGTAAATTTTAAATTATTAAGCAGGTAGCTTCAGTCAGGTCTTTTTTTAATGAGTTTTTATCTACGACTACAAGTTTATTTTAAGTTTGTGAGGTACCTTGGGAGAGAAATAAAATTACAAACATTTTACAATGAACGCCGAGAAAAACTACATGATAAGAACTACTAGACGTATCTTATTAGTCCATCCCGAAATCTGTGAAAGACCTTTGGGTAGATACATTCAACAAGGGAAGAAAGTTCAAGTATACATATCACAAATTGATGGAGGACCCTGATAGCAAGGTGCAATTGCGACAAATTCTTAAATAAGCAAAATCGGCACAGACTTATACCATACTTATTACTTAAATTTGTGGAAATAATTGCTGGAAATCAATTTCAACTATAAAATAAATTTGTTTCATTTGACAGTTGTCATATTCTGCACTTGTATACGCAAAACTGTCAAGTCTAATTTTTAGAAATCACGGAAAGCATTATTAATTTTTTACTAACAGTCAAAGTACCTGTTATATTCATAGATTCCTCAATAAAATGACATACTCGGCATCACTGAGACCATTAGAATGAGGAAAGAATAGGCCTCACTTTGGAAAGTAGAATGCTGTGTCGCCTTACTTTAATATGTCCCCGTGAAAAACTATAAATAAAAATCGTGCAAAAATACCTTCATAGAAAACTAGGTTAGATCACAACAAAATGTCACGTTTCAGTACAAGATTATTTGACAATTTGCAGTGTTGCTCTTATTGTGTTCTAAGATGCTTTGTAAAACAGAGTTGAATCATTAAGTTCTATGCCTGCTAATTGTCATGTAATTTACTATGTTTATAATAACAATAAATAATATAGTCTAAAACTACCTATTGAATAAATTATAAAATAAATTAAATTCGTAAATCAGGTAGGTATTTACACTATTTAACCTGTTACCGTGACCGGAAATTTGAATTTCAATTTTAGTTTTTGGTTTAATTAACAAAAGAAAAAACGAAGTAGTCAGCTCTTTCATTTTTCGGCAAGAGTTATGGAATCAATGCCCATTTCTCAGATCTTTTCCCGGAATTATTCTCTATTGACTGACTTACTGAATAAGTCAAATATTAGTATTGGGGAATTTAAACCGGTGGAGCACTTGCCTAATTGTTTCCGGAGAGGTTTGTAAATTGTTGTTTGCGCTATTAGCCTTATGAAATTAGGGAGTTATGGTTGTCTTAAGGAATTACGTAATTTGCGTTTTACGAACTCGCAGAGGCCAAACGCTTCTAATGCGATTAACATGCGGTAGAGTTATTTACAGTGCTCCAAAAACTGTTTGGGTTTCGGAACTTCAGAACGGGGGGATTTGGATTGTTCCACAATTTACCCTGCAAAAAAAAACAGACGGCTTGTTTATTTTTTAATTTTGTTTCTAAAATGAACTCTTATAATCTAGGGCGGCATACCAGTCATGTGGTTTATTCGAATGCCTTCAAAATATTATTTATTTGTCGGTTTTGCGGTAGGTATTGCTTTACTACCAGGCGTCAGTTGCATCTCACCGCTAAGCGTCTACCGTCTTTTCATATAACTACGAGTTCCGTCTGAATTATTTGATGAGAGTTATATCTGCCTGTTATAGGATGTAGAATAGTTGCACCCAAGCGATCCCAATTTATAAAACTCCATCAATCGTACAGGCACAGGGTTATTCATATAACATTCTGGGACAAAATCCAAATATGAAAATTGTATAAAACTTTCTTGCGAGTTATGTTGTGTATGTCGCGTTTTGGAAATATATAGAAATTGGCACGAAAAATTCAAAACAACTATTACGAGAATCAGAGCTTGACTTTTATAGAGTGTGAGGCCAAACGCTTCTAATGCGATTAACATGCGGTAGAGTTATTTACAGTGCTCCAAAAACTGTTTGGGTTTCGGAACTTCAGAACGGGGGGATTTGGACTGTTCCACAATTTACCCCGCAAAAAATACAGACTTCTTGTTTATTTTTTAATTTTGTCTGTAAAATGAACTCCTATAATCCAGGGCGGCATACCAGTCATGTGGTTTATTCGAATGCCTTCAAAATATCATTTATTTGTCGGTTCTGCGGTAGGTATTGCTTTACTACCAGGCGTCAGTTGCATCTCACCGCTAAGCGTCTACCGTCTTTTCATATAACTACGAGTTCCGTCTGAATTATTTGATGAGAGTTATATCTGCCTGTTATAGGATGTAGAATAGCTGCACCCAAGCGATCCCAATTTATAAAACTCCATCAATCGTACAGGCACAGGGTTATTCATATAACATTCTGGGAAAAAATCCAAATATGAAAATGGTATAAAACTTTCTTGCGAGTTATGTTGTGCATGTCGCGTTTTGGAGAGATATAGAAATTGGCACGGAAAATTCAAAACAACTATTACGAGAATCAGAGCTTGACTTTTATAGAGTGTGTCAGGTGTTAATTGTTGTGTTACCATATCGTGCTGTGAAAAAGGTATGTTATTGTTATAATATTAGTGAAAAAAACGACATTGTTGAATGTTATGTTTCTTGCGAAAAGAATGCGAAGCGTGCAAAGCGTAAATGCGCACGAATATACCCAGAGAGGGTAGTACCTCATAACACGTATTTCAAATGTACCTATTTATAACAAATTGGGAATTGCTAGAAGCTTAGAAACTAAAGAAAAGATAAATAAACCACGACATGTTTTAGCTGAGAATATGCAAGAAGCAGTCTTATTACACTTCGTGGAAAATCCGAGACATTCTATTAAAGATGCATCGAGAAAATTGCAAATATCATGGAGCTCAGTCGAGCGTATAACGATCAGTTTATAGGTGCATATTTTTGTGACTTTTAAATTAACACCGTACTACTATTAATTGACTACTAATAGACATTACTATTCTATTACTACTTCTAGGGTTATCACTTTCACAGATTCTATATTGTGGACTGATGAAGCCACTTTTACAACATGTGGCGTTTTTAATAGAAGAAAAACTCACTAATGGTCATCAGAAAATACACGACAATTTATTTAAATTCAACAACAAGTTCGAACTTCAATAAATGTTTGGTGTGGTATTTTTCGGAATAGCATAATTGGTCCAGTATTTTTGAAGAACGTTTAACTGAACTAAAATATTTACAGCTCGGAAGAGGAGAAATTTCTGATCTATTGAATCAAGTTAATGAGCCAAATATTGTTTGGCAACAAGACTATGGTCTAGCATTTGAATCAAATATTGTCAAGAGGCATTTAGATGACACTTTTGTAGAGTGGATTGGCTATTTTATGGCCTGCCAGAAGCCCAGACTTGACCCCACTCGATTTCTTTCTGTGGACCACTTTGAAGGACCGAGTGTATGTGGAGAGGTCAAATAATATCGACCAAGTTACAGAAAATATATCTCAGGAGATCAGAGAGTTGAACGAGGCAGGTATTGTGACTAACTACAATAGAAGTTTATTAAGAAGGTATGCTCTCTGTGTTGCACAAAATAGAAACATTATAGAACACCTTCTATAATTTAATTTAATTCATAATAAAGTATCACGTTCCATCCATAAATATGCTTTTCATTACGGCTAAAATTACTGAAAAACTGAAATATAACTTATGGAAAATGTCCACAGCAGTATTGGCTGTGTTGAATTTTAAATATATTATTGTATGTAATTGTGGGAATACAACAATTAATGTAAACTGTCAAATCTCCATTTAAAATATTCTGGTAATAACTGTTTTGAATTTTCCATGGCAATTTTGATTTTGTAGTAGATGCGTAGATTTCGAAAAATCGAGAAATATACAGGGTGTTCCATCTAAAAAACATAAGAAATTTCAAGAAAACTTTATACAATTTGAAATCTACAGTTTTTTTCAAAATCAAAAACAAAAATTTAAGGTGGTTAGAATGTTATGTGAATAACGCTATACATTGTAACTGGAAAAGTGCGACTACTGTCGAAAAACGGGCGCGCATTTGGCAATACGGCCCTGGACAGCATATGAAATCGTGTGTTTGTTCGTCAAACAATGCGACTGTCGAAATTTTATAAAGGGCCCGGGTTGAAAAAAAAAACAAGCGACTGCATCATTACAGGGTACGCGATGCAATTTCGTATTGTCGGATTTTTTTGCGGGGTCAGCGATCGTTTGAGGGATACAGGATTTATGAGATTTTATATGGGACTGCTGAAACGCGATGTTACAGGTAGACTACATTGATGGGAATGTCGGTAGGTACAAGGTACAAACATTTTGTTTGTTTTTGATCATTGCATGGATTTTATAATTTTATGATAAAATTACAACTAGCTAGGTTTCCTGGATCTGGATATTGAGATTTAGGACAATAAAGTAATAAAATCATTGTTAATTAGCCGATTTTGGGCATTATAGAGATAGCTGTTTGTTTCTTTTTCATCCATTCTTCTTATGGCATGGGCTTATCTGTGCGTAGATTTCCACTAGTCAAATATTTTTATTGAATATTCATACATTTTTTATAATAACAAATAAAATAATAATAAGTATATAGCGAGAAAATATTACATTGTCATCAAGTTCTAAGCTAGGTTTAAAGTTTCAAGTCTCTAGCTCATCGGGAAATTTGTTTAAAACTTGACAAACGGACAATGAGGAGGACAAGAAAGAGAGTTAATAAAAACGTGCTAAAATAGATGAAAATACCGCAACAAGATAAGCTAAGATAAATGTCCTTCAAAGTCAAGTCGAAACCGAAAACTCGAACCTCGGTTATAGACATACACAAATTTTCCTATCCACAAAATGTATAAAGTCGAGGACAAGGAAGCCTTTCTAAAATGCAACGTATAGGTAAACGTAATTCTACAGTGAAATGGAACTGTCCCTACGTAAATCGACCAGCCGAACCGATCTAGCATGGTCCCGAAGGCATAGCGCTCACCGGTTTCGACCAAATATTTTTTTGACATTTCGACCCCTCCATTTTGGAGGTTTTGGACAATTTTGGACTTTAAATACGAAATTCTCGGAAACGACTGGACGAAATCGAATTTACGACATCTACGGGTCGAACTACGTCGGAAAGATCTATTTTAGGGGCAGGTTAATATTTTCGGAAATTCACAAAAGTGCGCTGGCCGGGCATTTAGAAATTTTTTTGAGGAATTTGGAGGCCGGATCCGTGTTCTGCGGGTCAATTTACGTCGGATAGGCTGGTTTCGGAGTCGTCCCGAGCACGTTTAAAAAGTTGCCATTTTAGGTTTTTTTAGGCGATTTTCGGTTTCTACGTGCCAAACTGCGTCGGATAAGCCCGTTTCCGGCCAATTTAATTTTTTTTGCGAAATGGTCAAATTTCAGTTTTCAAAGGGGTTGACCCCCCAAAAATCTCGGAGGAATATTCGCTACGCTCCCAGTTAATTTTTCAGGTGTCTGATTTCACCCTTACTTATACATCTCGAGCCACTGCGTCGATTGGATGTTGTAGCTCTAACCGTTTCGGCGCAAATGGCCTTCAAAGTCAAATCGAAAGTGAAAACTCGAAGTTCGGTTTTTTAGTTGTATCTCCGGATCGGCTGCGGACTGGCCGGAGGCTATCTCCCGCCCATCCAGCTACCCCTTAAAGTCGTAGGTTTTCCGGATCAGCGCCCTAGGTAATTACGTGTTCAGATGCCGATAGATCGATTTTTGATAATTTTGATTTTGCCCAGGGTTGAGATGATTTAAATCAGTTGGGTTTAAAATCATGATTTTAATCAAAGCGATTTTTTAAATAAAATCATTATTAAAATCAGGATACTCAAAAACTCGTTGACAAAATTAACGCACCAACATACAAAATTTCAAATAATATTTTAAATTATTTTTGTGTCTACCAAGAATATAAATAGTAGGCATTGGACCTTTACTACTGTTTTTTCATATAGTTTCCATTAATTTATTTTAAAAAAGTGCAATTAATTTTTGTGGGGTTTATTATGTAGATCGTTTTGGATAAAAAAACAAAACTGACAAATTTTTATAATAATATTAATTAGAATGCTTGAAAAAGAATTTAGCAGCTTTTAGCAAAATGAATCTGAAAATTTTTTAACTAAAAGTCTTGCGAAGTGTATAAGTATAAGAAATAAGAAGTACTTTACTGATCTGAGTACCTACCTATATTATTCATGCTTGAACATATTTTTTCGTTTGACAAAACAAGATATAATCGGTTAAAAAATATGCATGTTAAAAAAACTAGCCAACATTAATAAAAAAAATCATGATGTTGTTAAAAAATCGTTGATTTTTATCAACCCTGATTTTGTCGAGGGGTACCTAAGCATATAAAATTTTCACTACTACTACTACTACTTCATTTACATCAATTACCTACACAAAACAACGGCCTCCCCGATTTTCACCCAATACTACCCCCTGCACCCCCTAATTATTCATCCCCGAAGCCCCCGGCCCGAAGGTCATCCCCGATAGACCCGCCGTTACGCTCCTGCCGACTGCGCCATGTGGCCCCCGATAAAAAATCAATTCGGCCCTTGCCGGCCCCGTCCGCCGGCCATATCCCGCATATCTATGCCGGGAATATGACCGGCAGGAGAGGCCTCTGACGGGGCGAAGATTGAAGGTCCGCTATGGGTAAAGGGCTCGGAAAATTGGGGCAGATATCCGCGTCGAAGAGTGTATGAAAATGGGTCGGGTATTTTCGATAGGGACAGTAAGGCCGTGGGGGTGTCGTTTGTTGCGATGTTGTTGGAGAATGGAGGGTTAACCGTCCGGAAGGAAAGACCTCTACTTTTATTTACAATATTGCGAAGTGTATAAAAGTATAAGAAATAAGAAGTACTTTACTGATCTGAGTACCTACCTATATTATTCATGCTTGAAAATATTTTTTCGTTTGACAAAACAAGATATAATCGGTTAAAAAATATGCATGTTAAAAAAACTAGCCAACATTAATAAAAAAATATCATGATGTTGTTAAAAAATCGTTGATTTTTATCAACCCTGATTTTGATGAGGGGTACCTATGCATAGAAAATTTTCACTACTACTACTACTTCATTTACATCAATTACCTACACAAAATAACGGCCTCCCCGATTTTCAACCAATACTACCCCCTGCACCCCCTAATTCATCCCCGATGCCCCCGGCCCGAAGATCATCCCCGATAGACCCGCCGTTACGCTCCTGCCGACTGCGCCATGTGGCCCCCGATAAAAAATCAATTCGGCCCTTGCCGGCCCCGTCCGCCGGCCATATCCCGCATATCTATGCCGGGAATATGACCGGCAGGAGGGGCCTCTGACGGGGCGAAGATTGAAGGTCCGCTATGGGTAAAGGGCTCGGAAAATTGGGGCAGATATCCGCGTCGAAGAGTGTATGAAAATGGGTCGGGTATTTTCGATAGGGACAGTAAGGCAGTGGGGGTGTCGTTTGTTGCGATGTTGTTGGAGAATGGAGGGTTAACCGTCCGGAAGGAAAGACCTCTACTTTTATTTACAATATTGTAAAAAGGTCCTTGTTTTGTTTAAAAATTATACAGGGTGTCCCGTTAATAATGGTTCATAGAGCAACTGCACATATTTGGGGCCAAAATATGACCATTGAAGCTAATATGCCTTATAAAAATGTTGTTTGTTTAAGAGATACAGGGCGTTGAAGTTCATTTTTTGAAATTGAATTATGGCTACATCTCCCAAAATAATGAAGCTGCTGAACTGAAATTTGGCACGGCTGTGTTTTTGGGGATGGAGAATATGCTAAAAATATCTATTTTGCTGTATCTCACAGAGGGCGCCACTTGCGCTGTTTTTGGATCGTGTTTTTACTCCTAACGTTTTTGAGGTTATCTTTTTGGTCTTTCAGGGCCAGCACTATAGAGCATCTTTTCATTCTGTAACAAAAAGGTACTCTTGTTTCATAACGATAAAATCAACCGTTTGCGTTGAATTTGGCAAAATGTGCCCCGAAACACCTGTTAACTTCAACATTCGACAAATAAAATTGTTACTTGCTACTTTCAAATGTTACAGATTCACTGTACCATTTAAAGTGAGAAAAAAATTGCTATGAACAATGTACCAAAAATTTTTGTTTTCAAAATGGAACGGATTGAAACTTGGCAAAATTTGGACACTCTATTTCAAGAAAACGAATGGTGTTTGACCAATGCCCATCTGACCTTTTTTTTCTTCATTTTGAATGTACAGTCGATTTGTAACATTTGAAAGCGGTAGGTGAAAATTTTATGTTTCGAATATTGAAGTCAACAGGTGTTTTGGGGCACATTTTGGCAATTTCAAGGCAAACGGTTCATTTTATCGTTATGAAACAAGAGTACCTTTTTGTTGCAGAATGAAAAGATGCCTTAAAATGATGGACCTGCAACATCAAAAAGAAAACCGCAAAAAAGTTAGCAATAAAAACACGATCCAAAAACAGCGAAATTGGCGCCCTCTGTGAGATACAGCAAAATTGATATTTTTAGCTTATTCTCCAAGTGCCGAATTTCAGTTCAGCAGCTTCATTATTTTGGGAGATGTAGCCATAATTCAATTTCAAAAAATGAACTTCAACGACCTGTATAACAAACAACGTTTTTATAAGGCATATTAGCCTCAATCGTCATATTTTGGCCCCAAATATGTGCAGTTGCTCTATGGACCATTATTAACGGGACACCCGTACATGCAATGTGAGAAGCGTATAAGGTCAAAGCGATTTCAAGTTAGCACTGTAGCATCCTTCTTATCCACACTTCTTTCGTTATAATATAAAACTCCCTCATATCCACGCTTCTTTCGTTCTAATATACAACTTTCTTTTCTTCGTAATATACGATACAGTCCTCGTCAGTATTCAGGATGAACGGTAGCCGAAGGCCTATATTTGGGCCATCGAAATTTCAACCACGCAGTACCCATTCCCAAAAAAACGAAATTGGAAAACTGCCAAGCAGCGATGATGAGAATTAACTTACTCTTTATTTATCGGTTGTTCGAACACCATAAGCTATACGCCCCCCAACAAGTAGATTTGCATGCTAAATGCTTTTGCCGTACAAAAATTGATATGAGGCGCTTTTTACACGCGATTTTCGACCATATGGTTCATATACGGTGTCACAACCTTCTGTCTATGCAGTATAGAGCAGGTACATTTTCGACAAATAATATGGTAAATTTGGGCAAAGAGAGGGGACTACATCTTGTTGTAAGTCGAAATTTTGTGAGAATTTTTCGCAAAATACGACATCAGGCAAATAATGATTACCTATCTTCCCTTATGGTTAAATTTTCATAAAAATACAAACAAGCGAACAAAGAACAGCATGTTGTGAAGGAGAGTAATCTCTTCTGATTGAAATGTTAGGGTCAATTTTATAATACATTCAACTAAATTATCTTTTGACTTTAACATTAGGTAAAGAAACTATTGCAACAATACTAAACAATGGTGGGATTGTTAGAAAACTCCTTTAATTTTAAAGGGTACTTTAGTTTGTCTATGCAATAGGCCCTTAATAATTTTATTCTTAAATTTTCGTCCTTTGAAAAGCCCAAAATTGTAAAGGAACGATTCTTCACATCGAACTTTTAGAGAAATGTTTCATTTTTTCACAAACAAAACAAATTTATAAAAAAGCTGTCGCCAGCACTTCGGGCTGTCTGTTTCCACCCAGAGACACACTGCCTCGTCGTAGCAATCTGGCGACGATAGCACTACCCGCACTGGTAAATTTCTTTCTTGGCAAGGAGTGACAGGCCACGCCGCGCAGACCCGCAAGCCATGTTGCCAGCTTTCTCAACTTCAGGGCTTTCCTAGAGCCGGCTGGCGGCGATGCCATCCACATCCACGGTATCCTTAAAACTAAGTTTCTTAATGTAATTGAAATGTAAAAATTGTGAAAATTAAAAAAACTAAAATAAACTATGACCAGAAGTCAAAATAATTCAAAATTTTTAAACCGCTGTAACTTTTCTATTTATATAGGTACACAAAAATTATTAATATAAAAGTTGTTTGCAAGAACTGTCAGAATCCAAATTATAAATTTGTTTTGAAATATTGGATATGACTAAATTTAGGCTCCATTGGCATCAAGAATTAAATTATAAGGAAAAATTTGACAAAAATTATTGGTAAAATTATTTATGATTGGTATCTAGTTACCCATGGAAACAAATGATCGATTATGACGTTAAATTAAAGTAGACATAGTAGGCTTTAAAAAATTAACAATAAATTGGTTTACATGCGCGAATATCGATTAAGTAACCGAGAATTGTTATTTTAAATAAAAAAAATACTAAAATCGTAGACACTCTTTTATTTTATGAAAATAAATTACTAAAAATAAGTAATATTTTCAATTTGACGTAACACTTAGCAGGTACCTAGTGCCACAAAAATTATCTTAAAAATGGGACTAACAAAATATTTTACTATTACAATAAATGTTCAGTGACCACCTACTTTTCACTGCAAACAACACCACATTCTTCAACATTTAATCTTTTCAGTTTCAGCACAGAATAAATAGCTTTGCAACAGAAGCCACCTTACGGACATGTGTCAGAAATAAGCGAGTCCCCATTTTAATTTACATAAAGACAGACAGTATTTTAAGCATAAATTTGGTTCTAATACAGTCTCTTCGCTATGTATATTAGCGTACAATCAAATAAAATGCACATTATTGATGTATTCAGAAGATTATTTCACTAACAAGCGAGTCTCCTTTTGACACATGTCACTAAGGAATTGTCTGTATTACTCGTTAGTCTTCAGTATTTTCAGCTGCTGCCTATTTCAAGTATTTTCATTTTTGTAACTAAATCTTATATCAACCACAAATATTACCAATATGTTTTCATAAATTTTGTTCTAAACACAGAACAAACAGGCAGATGTGACCCGTCAAATGAGACATAATACTCTCTTTTTGTAGGCCGCAAAGTGAGCGAGAAAATCGCTTTGGTAGTTCTAAAAAAATCATTCTGTATAAGCCACTCTGTAGTCCTTTTTTTGGGTGTTGTTTTCCAGGGAAAAAACAGCTTACGATAATCAACAACGCGGCGATTCTTACCGGAGATTTCTTTCTTAAACTGCCAGTAAATTCTTAATGTTCGCTGCCTTAGGGCCCATAAGAGAGATAAAGCAACTCTTTGTTCGCTCGTCGCGAGGCACATAACTCATCGTGAATACTGCATGCGCGTTGGGTTTTTTTCTTGCTGCCACCCTTTAAATGCCCCCCTTAAACCGTTTTACAAAAGGTTTCATATCGCGTGAAATATTAAAGAGCTTACTTTACCTGTGGTGTCAGTCCTTACTAGATCCTTACTAGATACGTCTCTATTAAAATTAAATTCACTTCTTCAAGACATTTCATTCTACAGAGTTCAATACCAGGCCCTTTGCCATTTATTGTGTACAGGGTTATTCATGTAACATTCTAATTATTGAATGTCGGACAAAATCAAAATTGCCATGGAAAATTCAAAACAACTGTTACGAAGATCAGAGCTTGACTTTGACAGTTTGTATCAGGTGTTAATTGTTGTGTTTATACTTCGTGGAAAATCCGAGACAATCTATTAAAGATTCATCGAGATATTTGCAAATATCATGGAGCTCAGTCCAGAGAGTGTTGAAAATGCGTAAGTTTAGGCCATATTGTTATCGCTCAGTTCAAAAACTGTATGAAAATGATAATTATTATAGAATGCGAGAATATTGCCGTTTAGTGTTGGAGAGGCAAGCTGAAAATGATCAGTTTAAAGGTGCGTTTTTTATCACTTGTAAAATTATAATTATAAAGATTACACTATACTACTATTAACTAACTATTACTAGACAGTAAGACATTACTATTCTATTACTACTCCTACAGTTATTACTACAAGCTTAAATTCGAATCACATATAACAAATTTAAAAAAATTAAGAAAAATAAATCATAATAATATTTAATAAACGAATTAGATTTAGAGAAAAACTCGAGAGACCTTTTCGGTCACTCACAGATTATAGAATCATATTTTGAAGAGGGAGCTTTCGAAAATTAATGTCCACCTCCAACCCCCCCCCCCCCCCCCCATCCACGTCACTGGCGAGAAAAGCAGCTTCGAACGTTTCTTAATTTTTCCACATTAAAAATAACCGCCTTTGTTTCCCTAACTCTCTTTACTCCAAACACCACAACATTTTCCAACTTCCAGCGAAACTTCACTCCGCGAACTTTCGCAAAACTAATACCTCCAAGAATACGGCCCGCCTGCGGTCCGCCCCTGCGCTCGCGAAGTTTTTTCGCGGTCCCACAGAGTTCGCGACCCCGAAAGAAAATGCGGCGTTCCTAAAGGGGCGAGAAAATGTAAAGAGCTCGCTCGCAATTCGCCAGGAAATTCGGCGTTCTAGATGGTGTGTTGGCTGCAGCTTGTATCAAGGCATTTTATTCAAGATGGCTTAGTAAATGGCATGCGAGGGACGAGTAGCAACAAGAATTGTGTATAGGTAATACCTACAGTATGAGAAAAAGTGGTAAATACTTCGAATTGCCTAGACGGTGGTTATATGAGATGAAACAGTTAAAGGACAACAATGAACAAAGGCATCTAAGTTTTTGATGCTCTCTAGTTGAAGTATCTGTGAATTATTATTACTACTACTATATAATTAGAAGAGAGAGTTGAACTGAGAAAAAACGGGTTTGCAGATTCAAAAAATCATGTGTCTTGGAAGTAGGTATACTATGAGAGTTCTAGGCCAATTTCCTCCATGTTAATCCCTATAAGGCCGAAACGTGATCCTACAGTCTTTTATGTAGATTACTTCTGATGTTCTTTTATTAGTTAATTCATTAAAATGTGTATCAACAGGATTTTCGTAAGTAATATCATAAGGGCATCTAATTTTTCCGAAAAAAATCGAAAAAACACGTTGCTAAGTAATATTTTAACAAGAAGCATGAGTGCTGGTGGCAACAAAAATCCAAGTCGAAGACGAGGATTTTTGCACCTGCACGAATGCATTTTGTTAAAAAAATATTACTTAGCATTGTGTTTTTTTGGATTTTTTTCACAGGAAAAATTAGATGCCCGAATGGTATTTGACAAGACTATTTCATGAGTAACAGATTGTTCTGCATACACATAGCTTACAAAACATACTAGCTATTATACAACAGCTGTCAATTTTTGCCGAGGGTAAACTCGAAAAAACACACCAGACAGACAGGTGCTGTCATACAGTTTTTCCATCTAGAAACCATTTTTAATTCAAAATTGCGCGTTTGTGATTGGTGGAAATTAAGACGAGGGAAATAGTCACTAGTAATCGCCCTAGTGCTTGAATTATTGCCGGAAACTTTTCGAATACACGAATTTTTTGAAAATTATCACGAGTCGCGTAGCGACAATGTCACATTATAACAAAGACATCTGTCAAAAAATTTCCGCTGTAATCACCTCCTGTTGCCTAGAGCAAGTGAGAATATTTCCGGAAATTTTTTGAGTTGCCATGACAACAAAGCAAGAAACGAGCCTCTGATTGTTCAAAAAAGGTAGGTATGTAATTTTCAGTAAAATGGTCTGCTTCTATTTAGCATTTAGGCCCTTACTCATAACTGCTGCTTACGTACGACACTTGACACTACTTGTTTCCAGAGACGAAATACAATACATGCACAAAAGTCATGTAAATACCTACGTCGGTCAACGGTCGAGGTCTTTTTTCGCAATCGACTATAAAAATATTCATCCGCTACGCCAATGTCTAAGGGACCCATACCACTCATAAACCGACTCTTCTATCTCCACCGAGCGTAAGTAAAACGCACGACCCAACTTCCCTGATCCCGGTCGAAACAAAAGTGAGACCTCTTGCCCAGAATCGGAAACCGGGAAGTGGGTCGAACACACACCGGGTTAATTGCGTCGTTTTCTGGATTAGACCCCGCGTTTCTTTCCGGCTTCCGCCGGATTAAACCCGGATCGAGGTCCAACGCAGATTCCGGACACAAATGTGAATGAACTAGTAGCAGAAGTTTGAAAATACCTTAAAATATTTAAGTAGTAGTGACCTTCTTTACGTACATGCGTGAAGCAACTTCAGGCTACCTCACTGGAAAGCTATATATAGTGTCCTCCAAAAAGTTCGCACCATAGGGAAGAAATTTGTAATTAACGTTTTATTTTGAAATTTAATTTTGGAATTACGTTTTGCTTTAAAAAAGATGAAAAATGACCCACTCAAACGTGGTCATGTGACTTTCGTTATCTGTCAAAAATGACATTTAAACAAATATATCGCCAAAAATGGGTTTATTTATTAAAATATCAAAATACTTTTTACGTAAGTGTACCAAATTTGAACACTCTACTAAAATATTTAGTTTTTTGACAATTTTTAATATTTATTAAATTTCTGAACATTTTAAAAACTCGAAACTTCGTAAAAACTATTTTATATCACTAGCTTTATCATTCTATTAATTATTTATTACTAATTACCGATAAGAATAGGTATTTTTCAAAAGAAAATGATATTTAGGTACGCTTTATAATTCTGTTATGTTTGTTGCAAAGTTGATGTACCGTCTAGCATTTGGGGTATAAATTTAGTTACATTACGTTTCCCAGTCCTAAATTGATGCCAAAATAATAATAAATTAAAATATCATCAAACTATTTTACGTATCTAAGCAAAATTCTTGACTTTTATGGAACAAATAATTATTACCTTAAAGTTTAATTTCACATTAATTAATAATATAATAATTAATAGAAGCAATTGTTTTTATTTGACAGTTGTTTTTATCTGACAGTTATCAAACTGTCAAATAAAAACAATTGCTTCTATTCTCTCCATGGCCTACTCATCAATATCGATTAACGTGAAATAATTAGTAATAATTTTAGTAATTTTAGTATCTACTTTACTTATATTGTACTATGTGTGACAGGATGTGTGATAATAATAATTGTGATGATTTATGCACTCCTCCAGAAATCAGAGAGGAAGCGGAAAAAATTAATGATTTGTTGCTACCTGTAAAATCCAAAAATCTATAAGAGTGGTGTAAAAAGAACAACATTGAAAAAATTTCTGAAAACCTCGGGAAGAGGAAATCAACTTTTGATGATTATAATCTGTCAATAAGGTGCACTTTCAGAGTTAGTGGCGAAAAAAATTTTTTCGATAGTCAACTTAAATTCATCGCAACCCACATTTTCACAGCTAGAAGGTTGGGTTTAGAAACCCCCAACTAACCTCCTCCC
This sequence comes from Pseudeuparius sepicola, assembly GCA_963920635.1. NCBI lineage: Eukaryota > Metazoa > Arthropoda > Insecta > Coleoptera > Anthribidae > Pseudeuparius > Pseudeuparius sepicola. Next base: position 28,608,683 of record OY987307.1, read on the forward strand.
CTCGTTTACAACCGCGGAAAATGAGGTTGAACCATCGAATTCATAAGTAGGATGGAAGGACTGTAGACAAAGGAACTGACAGTAGAACTCGTGTAAGTGAAACAACAAATAAATCAGGACCGCATGACACACAAATAGTCAAAACATGATTTGTTGGTTTAGTGGCGTATTCAGGGGGGGGGCAAAGGGGGCAATTGCAAATAATACCAAAAATTATATACTCCTGGCCTAATCTGAAAATGCAGTGAACATCAAACATCTACAATTTGTTATTTGTTTCACCTTGTCTTCTCGAAATTAAAACCTGTGCAGTAGATTTGAGAACGCCCCGCCGTATATTATGCACACACTCCGTCGGTCGCAGCGTGTAACCGTAAATTAGGCAAAACCCCTACTAAACATATTTTGCACAATTACAGTGTGCCAGAAAGGACATTTTCAAAACTGAAAATTTTAAAAATTTATATTAGAAACAATATTGGTGAAAACCGACTGAATGGGTTAACACTCCTTTATGTGTACCCTGAAATACCCATATCTCCAGAGGAGATATTTGACGAGCTCAAGACCAAAAAAAGAATACTTGATTTTGTGATATAGATTTTACTGGTTCGAAGAAGAATTATTTTTATTATACAGGGTGTCCGGTAATAACTTAAAAATTAAAAAGAAAAATGGAAAATATGACGAAAAGTTCATATTATTATGAACATAGGTCCGCAGATGTTTGGTTTTCCAGATGCAGGGTGTTGAAATTGAAATTTTATTTTCGATTTTTTTAAGTAACTTTTTGAGACAACAAAATTTTCTTGAAAAAAAAAACAACAACAAGTTAATTAAACTGTCAAAAAATAAATGTGCTTGTTTATTTAAATTTTGTTTTGAATTTAATTGCATACGAGTGTCGATATGCACCTGCATCGATGCAGAAATTTGAAAATTTCTCGAAAACGGTCACCTTTGTCGTTATTCACCAAGAAAACCTTTTTGCTTAGAAAACGTGTGGGAAGAGGATACATTCACAAAATGTAGTAAAAGATTGCTGTGAAAAAAATTAGGGCAAATTAAATTAAATAATTATAGCGTACGCAGCGCCCTCTACGGATTGCACCAAAAATAATACCAAATTATGACTTCTCTTTCCAAGAAAACACGGCTTCCAGATTTTGCAAGAAAATTTTGTAGTCTCAAAAAGTTACTTAAAAAAATCGAAAATAAAACTTGTTCATATGAACTTTTCGTAATATTTTCCATTTTTCTTTTTAATTTTTCAAGTTGGTGCATTTATTTAGAAAATATGTTTTTATTTATTAAAATTATCGACAGAGCTTTGTTATTTATAACTGATTGCCCCCCCCCCCCCAGACGTTAATCCTGGATACGCCACTGTGTTGGTCACGGGCGTAGCCAGGATTTAGTTTTGGGGGGGGGGTTTAGTTTGAGAAGTAAATAAAACAACAAAAATATACTTACATGAAATTTAATATTTATATATTCATCCGAAAAACTACGACATATTTATAAAGTTCTTAACTTTAAATGAAATGGATAAATTAACTTCGTTCCTCTGGGCTAAATCTAAAACCATTAAAGAAGAAATCTTCGGCTTTTTCTTTTAAATATATCCACTACTTCATCTGCATGAATTTCTGTTCCATAGTGAATGTTCATTAGAGCCAAACCATTAAGTCTGTTTTCACTTGTAGTGTTTCGTAAATAGTTTTTCAGTCTCCTTAGGCTCGAGAAAGACCTTTCTGGGGTAGCAGTGGATACAGGAATGGTAGCGAAGATTTGTAGTAATGTGTAAATATTAGGATAAAGGTTTTTATCGCACATATCTAGGCATTCCAAACTAGATTTCGGGGTAGGCAGTCTTCTTATCAGCATGCAAGGTAGCTGAAGCTTTGATAGCTAAATCCAAATTTGTTTCTTTATTAGAAACCCCTTGACCTTGACTACACCACTTTTTCCAGTAGTCCATACCTTTAGGTTTATCACCCTTCCTTTTTTTCCCCTCCATTTTTCGACAGTAATAATGATTCACGTATCTCTCCTCAACAAGGTCATCGAATAACAGCGCACTAAAATAATTACTCACTTACACGGTACACTTAATTCTCTTCACTATTCGTTCACCACTTTTCACTTTTATTCGCTTCGAGTTCGCATGGAACAATACTGCCGTAAGCGCGGTCACGCGCCGCGGCGCCGCTTATATAGCAGCCCAGTAGCCGTCCAGAAACTTCCACGAACTTCCACAAAGTTCCGCTCATTTCGACCGAGGGGCGTGGCGAATAATCGAGAAACAACGCAAAGTGTCCCTACAATACAAAATAGTTCGGCTGCAACTGCGTCTGCCTCTCGTCAAAAGATGGCGCTAGGCGCTACTATTACTACATATATTCAAACGTAATAATAATTTAACTCTTCACTCCTCGTATTTTTTCGGTATAATATTAGGTAATATTTTGCTTCTTTCGGGGGGGGGGGGGGGTTTGAACCCCCGAAACCCCCCCCTTGGCTACGCCCGTGGTGTTGGTTGGCTACGACGCGGTGGTTTTGTGCCTCGCGCGACCTCCATATACTACCTATCAATTCGACGGGTCGAACGCCCAAACACGCCGCGCTTGCTTTTGACACTTGGCGGGAACTCCGCCCCAACTAATAAGAAGTTCCCTGGCCGGGCGCTTTTCCACGTTTTCCGAACTAATCACGGCACTAAGCGACGTGGCGGAGGGCAGGGGGGGAATTCCTTTCATCCTCCCCCTTCGCACCTCCGGGCTACATTACACGGGAGAATAATTCGGGAACTTATTCTGAAGCGACAAACCTCAGATTTGGACTTGTATATCACATTTTCAGTATAGATAAACAAACCTGGGTAATTTCCTGGGACTATTACACTTTCAAGTAAAAAACTCAAATCTTTTAAGTCATATAAAATGCTAAAATTAATTATCACTATATGTATATTTTTTTAATTTATGCGTGGAACGAAAAAAATATGAACCTATTAGGCAGAGAATTGAACGTCTGCCAATATGAACCAATGAAATGACATAATTTTTGAAATATTAACCAATCAGGTGATGATTTCAGCGATAATACCACTAGTGGTATTTTCGTAAGTAATATCATAAAGGCATCTAATTTTTTCGAAAAAAATCGAAAAAACACGTTGCTAGTAATATTTTAACAAGAAGCATGAGTGCTGGTGGCAACAAAAATCCGAGTCTAAGACGAGGATTTTTGCACCTGCACGAATGCATTTTGTTAAGAAAATATTACTTAGTAAAATCCCGCATAAATAATTACTTTGAAAAATATAATATCATGTTTAAAAATCAATATGGATTCCGAAGCGGCAAATCAACAGAAGATGCGATGGGAAATTTGGCAAGCAAAGTTTACAAATCATTAGATGACAGTAAATACTGCTTATGCATATTCGTCGATTTAGCAAAAGCCTTCGACACAGTCGACCACCAGTTACTTCTTCAAACTTTAGAAAATGTTGGATTTAGAGGTAATGCCTATAATTTGTTACACAGTTACCTAGTGGAGAGAAATCAAGCTGTAGTAATTGGAGATGTTGTCAGCTGCCACAAACTGGTGCGGTGCGGAGTACCGCAGGGCACGGTCCTAGGCCCACTGCTATTTAATATATATGTTAACTCCCTTTATTACGTTGAGGGCCCTGGTGACATTATTTCATACGCGGATGACACAGCCATTTTATATAGGGACGATTCATGGGGGGCCTTGAAAAACCGAGCTGAATCGCATTTCCTGGAAGTAATCAAATGGGCAAGTTATAAAAAATTATCTATTAATTTTCAAAAAACGTACTTCATGCTTGCTACAAGGATACTCTACCGAACTTTAACACATTAGATATCTCACTCCAAAAGAATAATTTTCGCATAAACTTGACATATAAATTTAAATACTTGGGAGTGATTTTTGATTGTCACCTTCGCTGGGCAGATCATGCAGAATATGTTACGAAAAAAATAAGGTCCCTAATAAATCGCTTTAAGCTTTATACAAGCATATTTGAAATAAATCAACTTAGAATTTTGTATTCTGCTCTAATAGAAAGTCATTTGAATTACGGACTACTTGCGTGGGGTGGCATTTATAAGGAATATTTGAAAGGCCTTGAGATTACTCAAAAATGGTTATTGAAGGTAATTTAAAAAAAGATTTCAATTACGGAACCGACAACCTTTATATTGACTGTGATACTTTTGACCTTCGTCAGTTGTTTTTCAAAAAAATGATAGTTTGGCAACATCGAAATATTGGACTTCTGGAACCAATTAGACATAAGCATGACACAAGACTCAAAACAAAAGCAACGCACATTGAAAAAATTAAAAAAACTATCGGTGAAAGAAGTTTTACTTACCTCGCACCCGTGGTATATCATACCATTCCCTCGGAGATGCGAAGTCTGAATTCAATCGGCCTTTTAAAGAAGAAGTTGAGAGCTTGGCTTTCCGGCACCCCTCGAATGGAAATTCATAAATTGGTGGACAAAAAAAACACCTATTATAGTGTTTGATGTTTACTGCCTAAATGAGAAAAAACTACAAAAGAAGCTTTACTGTTTCAAAATATGTATCATAATTAACTTACCCATGCCCGTACCCACCTTATTTTATTTTATTTTATTTTAGCTATATCTTTATATGAATAGATTAAGTCGTTTAATTGTTTTACCCACGCACAAGGTTCGCCTTTTGTGGGAATTCCATTTGTTCACTTATTTCTTATTGTAGTACCTTCACATTATGTGCTGTAGATATTGTAGTGAATAAATTATTATAATTATTATTATTATTATTGTGTTTTTTTGTATTTTTTTCACAGGAAAAATTAGATGCCCGAATGGTATTTGACAAGACTATTTCATGAGTAACAGATTATTCTGCTTACACATAGCTTACAAAACATACTACGTATTATACAACAGCTGACAAGTTTTTACGCGGGTAAACTCAAAAAAACTGCTAACAGGTGCTGTCATACAGTTTTTTCATCTAGGAACCATTTGTACTTCAAAATTGCGCGTTTGTCGGTTTTATAAAAACTTTATTTATTACCATAGTGTTTTATTGGTATGTTAGTAGTGGGAAACATTGTATATTAACCTTGGTTTAAACATCTTTTATTGACGCTCGGGTCAATGATAGCTTCTCTTTGTCATACCTAGTTTCCTAGTTAATAATATACCTACTATTGAAAATCTGTATTTATTTTATTATTAATTATAAATAGACAATAACAACTATTCGGCGTTTGTCGATAAACAATAAAAAATTCAAGCTTGTCCTGCTGGCTTGGTCTGTATCCACTGCTTGGTCCTCGTAAAATTTTTTACTGCTTCCTGTGGCTATACCAGTAGGGACGCCGCGCCGTGCGGAATCGATCAACAGATTAAAAATTCCTCCCCGTGATGGATTTTCCGAACTCCCCGTTTGTAAGGTGGATACAATGGAACGCCTCACGACGTTTTGACCAAAATATCCTGTCCAGGGGATATTAAAAATATATGTCTAGGGGCGAGAAAAAGTTTACTGCATATTTCCCTCTCATTTTATTTTTGGCATAAACTTTATGCGAAATAGCTGGCGTATTTTGGCAACTAAAAGCTGTTCTAACAGGATTTGAGTTTGGGACAATTATACGGGGTGAAACTGTGATTAGTACAATATATTCGAAACAATTTTTAACCTGTAATATGTCTTGGCCAACGTAATTTTATTTATAAAATCTTAACTCTGTTGTTGTTTAAGTTTAAACTTGGTAAAACGTTTATAGTTTTCATTTTGAACCGGCTGGTGGGTTCAGGAGCTTGATTGATGGAGTTTTACCATACGTCTTTGCTTACAATTCTTAATTTAAAACCTTTGAGGTTACCAACATGTGGTTTCCGCGTTTGTTAGAGTTTGTCTTCGACAAGTAAGTATATAAGCTTAATTAATCTTGTGATTTTATGCTTTAGTTCAAATAAACCACATGAATCATAAAAATAACTTCAGTGCCGAGGTACATATTATATTTTTTTTGAAATCGGAAAAAAAAATGTTTTATTAGGCAAGAAAATTATATTAAGGGATCACCCGTCCATGAACCGACTATGCGCGGCGTTGCTTGACTTTGACGATCGCTCTACCTAGGACAAGTATGATGAGACACGGCACCTTTTGACAGAAAAACCAAACTGCTGCTTCTTGTGCAGCCTACACAACAAATCTATTGATATTCAAATTTACTAAAATATGTATACTGAAAGATTGCGCTTCTATAGGAAACAATTTCGCAATGTGTACGAAAAGTTAAATGAGCCTTTATCGGCCGGGTATTGAATATTTGGTCACTTTTGACGGGCGATTTCTCCGCGTCTGACGTTTGATGTTTACATCTCGCCAAGGCCTACTTATTGAAAAAATCGTACAATAATGGGCTACATTATTGTACGATTTCTATGCTTTTAATGACGATTTTGGGACATTTTAATGCCGATTTCAAGAAAAATAAGTTACCTATTAGAAAAATGTCAGCCACCAGTTTTCTGGCATATAGATCTCTTGTATTATAAGTCTGTTTGGAAATGAAAAGAGGCCGTAAATTACGAATGAGAAGGCAAATTTAACCATTTGCTTTGTAGTATTTTATAATATTTTTAATACCAAGCGGAGTGTCTAGCCTCTGATAAAGGATTTGCATTTATTACGAGCCATAAACTGTCCTTTCATTTCCAAACAAACTATAAAAACTTTAAACATTGCAGTGTAAAAAAATAGAACTGAGAATATCCACACTGAAAATAAACTGTTTACAGTCGTCGTAAAATAAAATAAACACGCCCTCCATCTCGATTTCCTCACTCTCGAACATTGGCCGGAAATTTCCGGTTAAAACCGGAGTATTTTGCAATTAGAACGTACGGGGCAATACCCGGGTCCAGCCCTCGGATTCCTAAAATTCGCTGCTGGAGCCGCAATTCCGCGTAATCCGAAAATTAGCACCATCCTGCTACCTGGTAATCCCCTGGAGCGCGTAATTCCAGGTTTTCAGGGAGTAAACTGCCGTGCCCTGTTTCGCGGGCGATTTGTTAAATTCGTTCCGAGGGTCTGAGCCAACGGGCAAACATAGAGTAGAGATCCAAGTCTGTAGCTGCCACAAAGAATCCCAGGAAGGAGTCAAAGCTCTATGAGTATTATAAAATACTTGAGACGGAAATCGCCCTGCGTAGTAGTAACCAAGTTTTGACACAATATTTTGATATCTGATAGGGGTCAGTATAGTATGTGGTATTTAGATACTTTTTCGAGTTATTATGCTTAGCTGTGCGGCTTGTGGCACTTCCCTGGCCGCCAAAACCAAAATGTTTGAGGCCATGCACCAAAGTGGCATAGGCGTTTGTGTAGGTATAGTAAGGGTAGAATGTAAAGGCGAAGTCGGCAATAAATCATCAAAGAGAGAGCGCTATATCTATTGCTTCACTTGCACTCGCACAATTACACTCATGTCTCCTCCTTGTATTCGACGTACGTCTTTTTCATGAAAGGAAGAGAGATACTAAACCTAGTACTTGTCTTGTATTACTAGTTTATTGTTTAAGGCAGGCAGGGTCCGCCTAAAATAAATTATTGCTTTACTACCTGATGTGAACGGACGGATTAAAAATTTGTACTTAGGTACCTGTTGTAATTTCCTTTGTAATTTTTTCGGTAATTTAGACTGGCAATTACAAGATAATGATCCTGAAATTCAAAGTAGGTCTTAGGTATTTAAATAATTATTGTAATGCTTAGGCAATATATATATTTATATTTTTAGTTACAAATTAAATATCAACATAAAATGGGAAGCCAGTTAATTATTTCTTCTTTTTTGTGGCTGTATTGGGCACATTTTCACACAGCCTGGAATGGTATTTCGCATTGTCCGTTATAATTAAAGAAGGGTTTTCAAGTTTCGGCAATAGTTTCTCCTCTAACCATTTTTCAAACATTTCGGCATTCATATTATCGAGGTAGTCTGTACTTTTATTTTTAGTTGAAAATATAAGCTCAGCGCCATCAATAAATCCGTCCTTATTACCGGTATGAACAATTATAAACCTTTTGCCATCGTTCGCTTTTTTGTTGTACACACATTTTGGATTTTTGTCGTGCTAGGTTCTTATATTCGCCCCGTGTTGAAAAATCCAGGTCTCGTCTAAAAACACTACGTCTAGAGGGCAGCTTGAAAATAAATTGGATGTATATTGTCGTAGAAATTGAACTCTTTTTGATGCTATATCTGGCTTTTCCATTAAGTATTGTCTCCCATCGTTTATTTTGTACTTAAATCCAAGATTCCTTAAAATTACACTTAACGTTGAGTTGCTGCAGCTCAAAATTCCCTTTTTTCCAGTTCTTCGCATATTTTTTCCCTAGTTAAGTGTTGCTTGTTAGTTGTCATGTCATAAATCAAACTTCTTATTTCTCCTTTATCCGATCCTGTCAAATCATTAGTTTTCGGGGCTGCTTTACTTACTTTTTGTATGTACCATTTTAATATGTTTAATGCCTTCTTGCCTAATTCGTGAAATGGTCCTTGTACTAATCTGTAACGCCTCCGATGCACATTGAAGTACCGATAAATTTCCACGTGTGTTCTCTTTTTTTTTTCTTGGAACTATTTCACCACATTTAATATTAATTTTATACTTTGGGCACTGAATACTTCACGCTGCATTGTTATCACAGGAAGTCTATCACCAAAATAAACGAAATATTTAATTACTGCCCTGTTTTATAGGCGTACTCCCATTTGAATATATTATCTTTATTAGCATAATGTATCAGACAAGGACAGAGCAATAAAAAGTTGGTCTTGCGGTTCTTTAAGCCAAACCCCTCGCTCCAAAACATAAGGCAGAGCAGGTAGGAAAATCATAGCCCATCTCTCTCGATTTTATGGCCGACTTCGCCTTTACATTCTGCCCTTACTATACATGTCGGCGGCGTCGTCATGTTGTAGTTTTAAGATAGCCGAGTTCTCGATATTGATGTTTTAAAACCTTGGCTCCTCGGTGTTTTGACACAGGTGAATCGGACCCATCTGTGGCTCGGTGTTCTTTGTTTCAAATCCAGAATAATAAATCTCCTTTTCATTGTGTGTTTATATGTTTTCTATTCATAAATCAAAGTGACACTCCAATTAGTGACTTGTAAAATAAAATAGGTAAGTGTTATTGAATATGTATTATTATACTACTTATTAATAAAAATTGATTCATGCCGCAAAATAAAAATTTAAAAAATTAAAAATCACGTATACAATTTTTTGAAATGCATGTACAACCGATATCCATCGTATATTCGTGAGGAAGACAAGGACGGGAGTTGTGACGTAGGTATGAACAATCGTTGAACAGAGTGTATGCTGTTGTCTCTGTCTCATGTGCAATGCATTTATCCTTGTGGATTGCCATAATAACCAGTGAGGTCAATTTAAAATAGGGGCAGGTGGGCAGCGGATAGGAATGAATTATTATCTCTCTCGATTTTATGGCCGACTTCGCCTTTACATCCTGCCCTTACTATACTTACTTCTTCATAATTGGAAATTTAAAATTTGAATTACCCGCCACCGTAAAAACGGAAACGGTATCCCGCCATATGCAGACCTTGTCCCGGTCGAGCGTTAAGCCCAAATTTGCTCCTTCCTGAAGTTCTAACGTTTTAATTTTCTACGTGGTCAGCCACATTAGTCGGAGATGTGCCACGTAAACACCAAAAAAATTATTGTTTCGTTTTCAGAAGACGAACAAAAACATGTACAATCGTATGTTCTGCGAGCGGTGCTTCTATTTTTTCTCGAACTGGGCATTATGTATATTATTTAAGTCTGTCTGCGGCAGGCAAACCTGCTGCCTAGCTGGCATATTCGTTACACCAAACAACATGAAAACGGCGTTTGGTTCGTTTTGTAACAAGCATTTTGAAGCGACGTTCGGCGTTACCACATTTTGCGCCCTCTCATACCCCCTGGCGGGGGGGCTAGGGGGTGCACACCCCCATTTCATTTTATTCCTCGTCTTTTTGGATTCGGCTAGTTTAATTTTAACGCAACAAAATGTATTCATTGTGAGTTCCTGTCTGTGTCTTTTTATGAACAGACACACAAAAATTAGGGTTATTAGCGCTAACTTCAATTAATGAAAATGGAGGAATTTTAGTGCATGGAATCCCTCCAATACAGTTACTCAACTGAAATTTCGACATGACCACTCAAAGTGTTGGTGTTTAAAGATCCAATGCAAAATATACAGGGTGTCTTTCTCTGTGCCTACTCAAAATACTATTTTTTTGGGGTAAAAAATCTAAAGTCAAAAGTTTAAAGTCTAAAAAATAGTCTATTAGTTAAAAACTTACGTTATTTTTGATATAACATTTTTGAAGCTTATGGCAAAAATGTGTGCTCCCAATTTTAGAGGCCGCGAGCCGCCCCTGCGTCGGGTCACTTTTTTATACCACCTAATTCCCTTGTCGCTTTTTTCGTCTGGGTGCCCAGACGGTCGCCTTCTGTCTCGTTAGTCCGAAATTATGATCCTGGGAAAAAATTATGCGAGCATGTACAGTTTTGGTTTAACTTTGAGGCATAAATGCGTGGAAATTTATATGGAATACTTTATAAAAATTATTGCACATACGTATGAAATATTTCAAGGTGCAGTATAGAGTAGTCTGCACTTTGCCTTAGTTTATCTTTTCTAATAGATGTTCAACCTTCTTTTTAATAATTATAATTAAATACTTTGTGAACTTTGCTTCAATAATTGGGTACCTAAGTAAGTAGGTACGTTTGTTTAACAGACAATAAAAGCAGTAAAAAGTAACAAAATATACACAGAAGTATAAGTATTTATAATAAGTACGATTCCTGGTGTGGATAAGTTCATCGGCAAATAATGTGGTAAATTTGGGCAAATAGAGGTGACTAAATTTTGTTTTAAGTCGAATTTTTGTGAGAATTTTTCGCAAAGTGCGCGATCCGGCAAATGATCTATCTTCCCTTATGGTTAAGTTTTCATAAAAATACAAACAAGCGAACAGAGTACAGCATGTTGTGAAGGAGAGTAATCTCTTCTGATTGAAATGGCAGTTAGGCAGTGGCGGCTTACCCTATAGGCAGAGTAGGCTATAGCATAGGGGCCCAAGGCCTTAGGGGGCCCGTTCTTATTTCGATGTTTTGATCGGAATTCGGAATTGGAAAAGCAGGTTTTACATTTTGCAATTGCAAATTTCAGACAAAGAAAACATCACTTTTTATTTTTTCATCTAGGCTGTTGGGTACTCTATTTAGTCCACTCACTATTAGAGGAGGTAACAGGCAGTGCCGCATGAATAATATGAGCATATCGCCAGTGCCGCCGCTGCCGACGATCGACGATGGGTTCACTCGTGTTTAATGTTCTGTGGTTCAGTCTATTTTCTGTGCTTTCATAAGTTAGGTTACGTTAATTTAGTATCAGTAACAACAAAGCAATTGAAAATAATAAAACGATGAGTGTTGTTCCTCAGACGACCTCGGTTCCAAGTGGAGCAAGAAAAGAAAAATTGCAAAATTAAAGGCATCAATTGAAGCAAGGCAAGCCGAAGTTTTGCAAAATGTTCAAAAAATAAATGGTTTTTTTTTCAAAAAACGCTTTAATACTAATACCACTGATATTGATTCTGAATGTCAATATTCCTGTGAATTATCGAAAAGTTGAAGGTAGGTTGATCTTTTTCTGCTGAAATTTGAAAAATTAAGCTTAGGGGATTTGCTTGTTTCCTGTTTTTGGTTTTTGTTCTCTAGGTATATGCATTTTTGTTTTCGCTTTTTTAGCTTCTTCAGATTTTTTTTTGCTCTTTAGGTCTCGCTTTAGGTAGATAGGTACCTACATAAAATTCCCGATATTATTTTTTCCTTTGTTTTAGAAGTATTTGTTGAGAACAAAAATCTAAACCCTTAATAATATAGAAACAAAAACAAATATGGCAAGCTTTGCAAGTATAAAAACCAGGAAAAAAGGTTTTAATTAATAATAAGTATAAAGTATAATATGTATCTACTCTGTTCTTAGTACATATAGGTACTTCAATTTTTTTCAGTATGTCCTTTTCTAAAATAAATAAAAATGTTGACCTAATTTTTTTATTGCGACGGGTCAAGGGGTCCTTAAATAAATTTAGCCTAGGGCCCAACATAGCTTTAATCCGCCCCTGCAGTTAGGGTCAATTTCATAATACATTCAACTAAATTATCTTTCGACTTTAACATTAGGTAAAGAAACTTTTGTAATAATACTAAACAATGGTTGGATTGTTAGAAAGCTCCTTTAATTTTAAAGGGTACTTTAGTTTGCCTATGCAGTTGGCCCTTAATCATTTTATTCTTAAATTTTCGTCCTTTTGAAAGCCCAAAATGAATACAAGTTGACCGCTTGTCGTCAAGCAAAGAAAACCTAGCTACTTCAAGTTATTATTACGATTTGACTTACAGCCAGGTATATAACTAAATTCTAGCTTCCCTCGACGGTTCTAGGCATCTTGAGGCTTGAAATTGTAAAGGAACGATTCTTCACTTCAAATTTTTAGAGAAATGTTTCATTTTTTCACAAACAAAACAAATTTATAAAAAAGCTGTCTCCAGCACTTCAGGCTGTCTGTTTCCACCCAGAGACACACTGCCTCGTCGTAGCAATCTGGCGACGATAGCACTACCCTCATTACACAAATTAATTCTGTTAAATTTCTTGTAAAATCAAATGACAGGCAGTGTCAGGCCACGCGACGTGGACCCGCCCTTGTTGCCAGTTTTCTCTACTTCAGGGCTTCTCCTAGAGTCGGCTGTGTATAAAACTATGCTAGGTATAGTGTATCCCGGGAAATATTTACCTTCTTGCAAAGTTTCAATTTTGAAATGTTTTATGTGCGATAACTTTTGAACGCCTTGTACGATTTTGACAAAATTGAATATGAACTCGTTTTTTTCTGGGGTCTACACTTCATCGAATATTTTCAGTTTTCAGAACAATTTTCCTTAATGACATTTTGTCGTAAAACCCACAAAAAAATTCTAGATTCAAAAAATCATGTGGCAAAAAATTATAAGGTACTTTAATGTCTTTAAGTTTAGGAATCCTTTGAAAATACAGCAATTCTAATTTTAAGTTTCCAATTATGAAGAAGTAGGTTACACACGTCTATGCCACTTTGGTGCAGGCCTCAAAAGTTAATTTAAATTACTAATTACTTAACGAGGGATTATTATCCTCAAACATTTTAGTTTTGGCGGTCAAGGAAGTACCACAAGCCGCACAGTTAAGCATAATAACTCAAAAAAGTATCTAAATATCACATACTAACACTATCACCGTGTCAGATATCAAAATATTGTGTCAAACCTTGGTTACTATACTCAGGGCGATTTCTGTCTCACGTATTGTATAATACACATAGAGCTTTGACTCCTTCCTGGAATTCTAAGGTCTAAACTGTACCAAATAAGTTTGTCTTAGCTGTCTTCTTTTACGATAAATAAAAGAAACTTTGAAAAAAGAAATTAAACTTTGACGAAAACCATTAGGATTTCGATACATATTTATAATGTATTTTGACGTTTTCTAAAGGTTCCTGCAAAGTTTTGGACCATCGTTTATACAGGGTGCAACTAAACTGATGGTCAAAAATGAAACCACGTATTCTTGGAGTCAAAATAAGGGCACTTCTTACAGAGCGTAGAAATTTAGAGAAAAATACACATATTTCTTAGTATCTCTAGTATACGAGATATTTTCTTCAAACTTGGCGTGTCACATGAGCGGATGAGTTGTCAAATTTAAGGTTAATATGAAGCTTGTGAGGCCCCCAGTTGCGGAGATACAGGGTGTTCTTAAAATTAATTAGTTCAGAAAAATATGAATACCCTGTATAATCGCATTTTTTTAATTTGTTTTGAATGCTAAATTCAATGGTTAACAAAAAGTATCTCTTAGTATTTTTTATATTCTCAGCCGTTTTTTAATTATTTTCAAAGGACGGCAATGCTGCAATAAAAAAGTCACTTTAAGAATAAATCTAACAATCTGTGGATGTCAATTAAACTTGGCATTATTTGAATCATTTGGCTGCCAACTTTGCACCTTAGTATCAATATTTTGAAAAATTATATTTTCATTTGAAGAATTGACTGATATGCACTTTTGCTATGGACTTGCGAATGGCAATAATAAACATGCGGAAACGCATAGTTGCGTGTATTGAAAGAGACGGCGGTCATTTTGAACATTTCATAATTTAATTTTCTGGTAGCAATACGTTTCTTTTATTATTGTTTTTGCTTTTGTATTTTGTTAAATAAACTTTAATTGACATCCACAGATTGCTAGATTTATTCTTAAAGTGACTATTGTTCATTGCAGCGTTGCCGTTCTTTAAAAGTAATTAAGAAACGGCTGCGAATATGAAAAAATACTAAGAGATACTTTTTGTTAACAATTCTATTCACCACTCAAAACAAATTAAAAAATGCGATTATACAGGGTATTCATATTTTTCTGAACTAATTAATTTTACTAACACCCTGTATCTCCGCAACTGGGAGCCTCGGAAGCTTCATGTCAACCTTAAGTTTGACGGCTCATCTGCTCATGTGACACGCCAAGTTTGAAGAAAATATTTCGTATACTTCTAGAGATACTAAGAAATATGTGTATTTTTCTCCAAACTTCTACGCTCTGTATAAAAAAACTATGGCCCGTAGGAGAAAAAAATATATGAAGAAGTGCCCTTATTTTGACTCCAAGAATACGTGGTTTCATTTTTGACCATCAGTTTAGTTACACCCTGTATCTGGCACAGTTTTTTAAAGACGTTTTAGGGAGACCCGTTATTATTCTCTTACTCCATACTGTGTAGTAGGTACATTATTATATTATTCTTTCTCTTTGGTTTTACTTTGTGGACCGTGCCGACACGCCCCCGCTTATTTCTATTAAAGGACGCCGTAACAAAGAGGAATTGTTCGCCGTCCTGTAAGATTTATCACCATCGGCCGCGGTAGAAATATTTTCGCTGACGCCCTAGGTTTCGGTTTCCTCTAACAAGAAAAATTACGTCTAGCAGAAATACGGTCGGAGTTCGCGCTCTATTTCGCACGCTGCACGGCTTATTTCTGTTATCATTTCGCTATTTTCAGTGGGCGTCGATAGAGGCGGAGCTGTGTGCTTTATAGTCCGGTCGGTAGATAACAAAAAAAAATCAGGAGGAAAGTAGATACCCTAATATGAGAGTTCCCAATATGCGACCCCGCACTAACTACTAAAGTAAGAGTCTCCACCTAGCTGGTGTAACTAATGGTGTAAGTCTATAGCTCATCTAAATTTTTAGGTTAAGAACGGCATTGTTTACTTCAACCGTACGTGCACAAACTTTTAAAGAGCTTCGATTACTGTGTAATTCTGAACAACGTGGTAAGTGTTTAATATATTTTTGTAGCTTGTTGTATTGAATAAAAGTTACTTTATAATTAGAGTAGTTATATAACGCATTTAATAACATTTTTGTTAACGATGGCAAACAATACTATGATATGTACATCGGATTCCTAATATGAGACACCCTAGTGTTCCTAATATGAGATATCTCATATAAGGAGACTCGCTTCATCCAATTTAGATTACTAATAATTTGAATAGAATGTCTAGTGTTATATAATTAAAGAGTTATATACTGTGTTAAGTTGAGATTCGCTTAATGTTGAAATAAAAATTATTTTATGGTAAGTAGTATTTTTGTTAAACCTTAATATGAGACTGTCTCATATTAGGAACCCGTTAAGTGTGTCAAGTGTTATGTAACTAAATTGTTGTATACTAGGTTAATTTGATATTCTTTTAAAGTTTTTTAAATAAAACTTATTTTGTGGCAACTAGTGTTATATGAGACTGTCTCATATTAGGCACCCAATCTTTAAAAATTGAAGATTTTACTTTTTTTTCTTAATTCTCATTTACGCAACAACTGTTAATATTTGGAAATCCTATATAAACTGCAGTGAAAATATAGACTATATTATACGTATTCGACGTAAGTTTGCGTATTATAATATATTATAGAACAAAATACAGAACAAAATGTAATGTGGTCTCATATTAGGGTACTTTCCGCTACCTTTAAAATGTCACACGAGTTATATCAGCCTACAGAGTAGTTAGATCCGTGTATTGTGTGCTACTTTTGTACAGGGTTATTCACATAATACTTTGTGCATACTTGGTCGATATTATAGTTGACGTCTCCGCATATACTCGGTCCTTCAAATTGCCCCACAGAAAGAAATCGAGTGGGGTCAAGTCTGGGCTTCTGGCAGGCCGTAAAATAGTTCCGTTTGAACCAATCCACTCTACAAATGTGTCATCTAAATGCCTTTTGAGAGCATTTGATTTATGTGCTGGAGCAGAGTCTTGTTGCCAATATTCGGCTCATTAACTTGATTCAATAGATCAAAAATTGTAAATATTTTAGTTCAGTTAAACCACCTTCGGAAAATACTGGACCGATTATGTGAAAAAAAAACACACCAAACATTTACTGAAGTTCGACCTTGTCGTTGAATTGAAATAAACTGTCGTGTATTTTCTGATGACCAATAGTGAGTGTTTCTTGTATTAAAGACGCCGCATGTTGTAAAAGTGGCTTCATCAGTCCACAATATAGAATCTCTAATAGTAATAACCGTAGGAGTAGTAATAGAATAGTAATATCTAGTAATAGTTAGTTAATAGTAGTATAGTGTAATCTTTATAGTGATAATTTACAAGTGAAAAAAATACGCATCAATATAAACTGATCATTTTGCGCTTGTATCTCCAACACTAAATGGCAATATTCTCGCCGTCTGTAATTATCATTTTCATAGTTTTTGAACTGGACGATAACAATATGGTCTAAACTTATCCATTTTCAATTCAACACTCTCTGGACTGAGCTCCATGATATTTGCAAATATCTCGATGCATCTTTAATAGAATGTCTCTGATTTCTTCTTTCATATTCTCAGTCATTTGGTTCTCTGAATACACAACTTAAATCGCAAAAAATGTTAGGGGTTAGAACGTTATGACTAACCATGTACAAACAATGTGCTTTTCCGTTTGTTTATCTTTTTCTTACATATAACTTACTATATTGCGTAAACTTTCGTCATATTGTGGATGTTTCTAGCGACTGGACTACATAGCATTTTCCCGCTATATTCAGAGCTCAACGAGCGATTTTAAACACGCAGCGAGACTAGCTCCTCCGATTGGAGCCTTTTGAGGCGACTTTAAAATTGAATAGACTGGAATGGCGCGGATGTGCCTACAAGGAAGTTGGCTTGATGATGCACTTAGATATACTATGGATGGTGGGTGAGGGTTCAGTATTATCGTATGCAAGAGAAAAACGTTGTTACGATATACCAAAGGAATATGTGCCACCATTTTAACCAAGTAATAACTTTTTTTAAACAAAGTAACTGTGGGAATCCATATTCTTCATATTTTTTGCTATACTCGTGCTGACCAGGCATAAATAGTTGTGTATCCACGCGTTCGGACACTAAAATTTCGAAAAACAATGCATTACCCCGCGTTTTAAAATTTTCCCATGCAAGCCGCAGCGTCTACGAAGCCCGCTTTCGCATTCAATAATTCCCTAAAAACGGCCCCTACTGCCCGAGCTTACAATGCTCATTAGACGGCCTTTGTTGGGCCGAAAAAGGCGGACACCCTTTCAAAAACTTTGCACTTTCCCTAATAAAATGCCAATTAATATTCATTTCGGAAACAATTAGGGCGCAAAAAGTAGATTGAGCCAATTAAGAGTGAAAAAAACGTTAAGGTAGGCGCCTTCGGGGAGGTTTCATGGCAGAAAATTAACGAGAAAAAGATCCACTTTATATTCATTTTGTACAACCGAAAATCGCACGCTACCGAAACAGCTAACAAAAGACAAATTAATTAGAAAGTTTTCTGTTAGACGAGAATGGAAAATGGCGGGTATATTATTGTACATTGTATGGCATAAAAAATAAACCGTTTTGTTGTGTGCTAACTGGTACACGTCGACACCTGCTCCGTGGATCTCCGAAACACCCACCAATCAAATCGCTACGCTCGCTTTCTTATTGGCTGCCTCCTTGACTAGGTCGACGTCGACTGCATAAAAACCTTTGAATTTTATGCGGGATAAGTCTAGTATTTTTACCAGTAGTAGATCATGGTAAATGACATGAAATAGATCGCGCCCTGTATATCACTGTGTTCCAAGTGAGTTCATTTATATTTTACCAGACATACAATACGAGACAAAACACTTTTTAAATATATTAAACCGAACCTGGTATTAGTAGGAAAAAGAGACGATGGACACAGGGAAGATAGGTATTGTAGTAAAAGCAAGTGACTGCATGCTCGCCTAATATGATATCACCAATACCTGCATGGGTTACACTGTTCGACGGCTGGCCGCTTGTGCAGCGAAATGCGGTGGATATACATGCAATAATTTCACAGGATATACTTGCGTAAATAGTTATAATCGATATGGCTTTTTAGAGACCTTTTGACAATATTATATGGTGTGCATTATCCTTTACGTTAAAAAACCTTAAAAGTGAAATATTATGTTGCTTGTAAAATATGTATATTTTTGAAAACTGCGTGACGCTTACGTCCTATATTCTTTTTGTAACTCCACTTAGAGTTTTTTTATTGACTGTAAAATTCTGTGGTGCATTTACACCAGTGATTTCTCGTAACTACATAAAAGGTGAGTGAATTATCCTTGGAATTATCTCAATATTATTTATTATTTTTCATATTAATTGTCTAATGGATGTCTCAAGGAATATATCTTCTATTTGCTTTATTTAAAAAACAAAAACTTAAAAGAACATTAGTTTGTGCATAGCATCCCAAGTCACGAGCCTTGCCTGATAGTTTTTGTGCAACACGCTTGAAGTGATGACATAATCAACCTCTATTCCAACTTTATTTGCCAACTTTACAAAATTCCATCGCGAAAAATACGAAAATAAACCGCAGTTTATATTTATGACGCCAGTTCGTCTAAATGGCCAAACAGACTGTCGCCAGAAACCCCCAGATGCCTTATAACCCCCGAATAACCTGAACTAACTGCCGATTAATCGATCATCCCCGTGCCACCCCCGTATCCGCGTGTTTTCCCTCCCCATATTTCGGCGCGGACTCGGATCTAGGTTAAAGTCCCGCTTTGGGTCCTGATAAGGAGTAATGTCTCGGCCTTAAATAACGTCAATTAAAAAATAACAAATGGGATAATGAGGATAAAAATTAGGCTGGGAAAAAGGAAGGGTTCCGAAGGAGGGAATTATTAATCTGTATTAACGCAGTGTTACGGAACGTCGGGAATAATGGGCGGCCTTGTGGGCGGTTTAAGAAGTCAGTGGCGGAGTTGGAAGTAATTGGTACAAAAAAAACATAAAAGAACATTAGTTTGTGCATAGCATCCCAACTCACGAGCCTTGCCTGATAGTTTTTGTGCAACACGCTTGAAGTGATGACATAATCAACCTCTATTCCAACTTTATTTGCCAACTTTACAAAATTCCATCGCGAAAAATACGAAAATAAACCGCAGTTTATATTTATGACGCCAGTTCGTCCAAATGGCCAAACAGACTGTCGCCAGAAACCCCCAGATGCTTTATAACCCCCGAATAACCTGAACTAACTGCCGATTAATCGATCATCCCCGTGCCACCCCCGTATCCGCGTGTTTTCCCTCCCCTTATTTCGGCGCGGACTCGGATCTAGGTTAAAGTCCCGCTTTGGGTCCTGATAAGGAGTAATGTCTCGGCCTTAAATAACGTCAATTAAAAAATAACAAATGGGATAATGAGGATAAAAATTAGGCTGGGAAAAAGGAAGGGTTCCGAAGGAGGGAATTATTAATCTGTATTAACGCAGTGTTACGGAACGTCGGGAATAATGGGCGGCCTTGTGGGCGGTTTAAGAAGTCAGTGGCGGAGTTGGAAGTATTTGGTACAAAAAAAACATAAATAAAGTGCTGTATTTATAACAACTTTTTTCTAGTCTTAAGGCGGAGTTATGTACAAGTCACTAAAATCCAGTACTAATAGCAAGTGCTTTAAAAGGTTGTTGTGGTTTACATGGTTCCAGTACTTGTTCAAGTAACTTAACCAAAAATAAGCTAAATTTCATTATATTTATTTTTGTAGTACTTAGCAAGGCACATATAACAAGTTTGTTGTTTGAAAGTTTAAATGAGGCAAAAATGTATTTGACTTACGAAAAAATGCATCTATTTCACTAAATTACAAGCTGTGTAGTCCAAAAACATTCCTCATCGGTATTATAATTCCACAAATTTAACTGTGGTACCCTCTGTCGATTTTGAGTACATTTTAAAATTTTTATTTCAATTGTGAGTAGAAGGAAACGCTGGAGTCATAACTAAAAAAGGGTGTCTGTAGAGGTTTTTTGCTGGATAGTGGAAGTGGAATCATTACTAAAACCAGCCCTAAATTTTAGCACTAAAATAACTGTTAACGTAGTACCGGATTTTAGTGACTTGTAAAAAGCATTACTGACATCGTGTAACTCCCCTTTTAAGTTGTGTTATTAACTTCCATATACATGTTTCCCATTTTTATTTCGTTTAGAATTATTATCCCAATGACATTAGGTAACTTGAAACCGGGAATCTTATGCCATAAAAACTCTGTTTGTTTTGAAAACAATGTTTTTGATTGTAATGAAAAAATGCATACTTTGGCAAATAGGTGATTGCTCATCAACCAATCACTGTCCAATAAAATTAATTGGTACTTACTTTCATCAACATTTCGCGCGACAAGCTTTTCAATTTGCAAAAAATTGTTGCAATTTGGAATTGAATTATTATAACGAAAACCAAACTTATTTTATTCGTTTTAGTACATGGCTTAAATAAAAACTTGTTTTTAATTTTTTTTATTTTCAGTTTTTTTACTCGTCTCGTCACCTTTGTATAAAGAATTCCAAGGAGGATTCAAAGATCTATGTGTATTATAAAGTACGTGAGACGGAAATTGCACTGAGTAGTAACCCAGTTTTGACACAATATTTTGATATCTGACACAGTGATGGTGTCAGTATGTGGTATTTAGATACCTTTTTGAGTTATTATGCTTAGCTGTGCGGCTTGTGGCACTTCCCTGACGGCCAAAACTCAAATGTTTGAGGATGATAATCCATCGGTAAGTAATTTTGTAATTTAAATTAACTTTTGAGGCCATGCACCAAAGTGGCATAAGCGTTTGTGTAGGTACTTACTTCTTCATAATTGGAAATTTAAAATTAGAATTGCTGTATTATCGAGGATTCCTAAACTTAAAGGTATAAACGTGCTTTATAATTTTTGCATGTATTGTAGGTACTGATTTTACGAATGAGGATTTCTGCCTCTAAGTATGAGTTTGTCGAAACAACTCAAAAGTGCGCGCCACTGTAAAAACGGAAACGGCATCCCGCCATATGCAAAGCGTTAAGCCCAAATTTGCTCCTTCCTGCGGTTTTTATTCAAAGTTCCTTACTATAATGTTCTTTCAAAGTTTATCTGTGTCAGAGTTTCTGCTAGTCGCAAATATATATGTTTACTAAACTTATGCGACTCCGATTTAATTGAATTCTAATGCAACGCCTCTACCTATCACAATATTATTTAGAACATGATCGGCTAACGCTAGATTTTACAAATATAAATTTTAGTATAATATTAAAAGAAAATATGTCTAGAATGTTCTAAACATCACAAAAAATATAACCAACTATTTTACTATTGCCTTAATAAGCATCTCTACAGCTGGTTTATTTCGCTATATACATATTATTATGTTATTACATCTGTCCGAGCATCTGTCAATTGTTTCTGTCAAAAATATTCGTTCATAAGTCATGGCTAACAAGATTTTCATTAAAAAACACCATGGCATCTTTTTCATATATTTACAAATAATGCGCATATAAATTTGTAATGAAACAAGATATCAAAAACATTTATTTAAAAAAAGAAAAACGTGCTCTTTCAAAATATAAAGAGAAACAGGTATGGTCCCGGAAAAAATATATTTGATGACATCATAACCAATATTTATTTCCCAAATTCCTAAAAACTATCTTTTTGGTCCAAAAGCTTGGGTGGTCCTACAAGAAACCCAGAAGTAAAATTTTTACTGGCTGTTTTTGTTTGCCTATATAACCCTGGAGCGTCGAGTTTGGAACACCTTGTACATTGTGGCAGAAATGGGGAAATGTGCCTGTTTTTGGAAAGCGAAAAAGGATAAGTTTTTACTCAATCTCACTATTTTTTTTGACAGGATTACCATGATTTAATGCCGTGATGTAACATCGTGTGTGAACTAGTTATTTTTCAACAGCCAGTGCCCCGTTGTTCGCGTTCCAGTTGATAAACAGGAGTCACGACGATGTAATTGCACACCGCGCTGCGACATATGCAGCCCCTAGGGTTAGTTAGTGTTTAAAGTTGGGCATATGTTTATGAATGCAACTTGGATGAACGTGATGTGGCAACACGGACATGCCCTAAGTATACAGGGCACGGGCGTAGCCAAGGGGGGGGTTTCGGAGGTTCAAACCCCCCCCCCCGAAGTAAGCAAAATATTACCTAATATTATACCGAAAAAATACGAGGAGTGAAGAGTTAAATTATTATTACGTTTGAATATATGTAGTAATAGTAGCGCCTAGCGCCATCTTTTGACGAGAGGCAGACGCAGTTGCAGCCGAACTATTTTGTATTGTAGGGACACTTTGCGTTGTTTCTCGATTATTCGCCACGCCCCTCGGTCGAAATGAGCGGAACTTTGTGGAAGTTCGTGGAAGTTTCTGGACAGCTACTGGGCTGCTATATAAGCGGCGCCGCGGCGCGTGACCGCGCTTACGGCAGTATTGTTCCATGCGAACTCGAAGCGAATAAAAGTGAAAAGTGGTGAACGAATAGTGAAGAGAATTAAATGTACCGTGTAAGTGAGTAATTTTAGTGCGCTGTTATTCGATGACATTGTTAAGGATAGATACGTGAATCATTATTACTGTCGAAAAATGGAGGGGAAAAAAAGGAAGGGTGATAAACCTAAAGGTATGGACTACTGGAAAAAGTGGTGTAGTCAAGGTCAAGGGGTTTCTAATAAAGAAACAAATTTGGATTTAGCTATCAAAGCTTCAGCTACCTTGCATGCTGATAAGAAGACTGCCTACCCCGAAATCTAGTATGGAATGCCTAGATATGTGCGATAAAAACCTTTATCCTAATATTTACACATTACTACAAATCTTGGCTACCATTCCTGTATCCACTGCTACCCCAGAAAGGTGTTTCTCGAGCCTAAGGAGACTGAAAAACTATTTACGAAACACTACAAGTGAAAACAGACTTAATGGTTTGGCCCTAATGAACATTCACTATGGAACAGAAATTCATGCAGATGAAGTAGTAGATATATCTAAAAGAAAAAGCCGAAGATTTCTTCTTTAATGGTTTTAGATTTAGCGCAGAGGAACGAAATTAATTTATCCATTTCATTTAAAGTTAAGAACTTTATAAATATGTCGTAGTTTTTCGGATGAATATATAGATATTAAATTTCATGTAAGTATATTTTTGTTGTTTTATTTACTTCTCAAACTAAACCCCCCCCCCAAAACTAAATCCTGGCTACGCCCGTGATACAGGGTGAGTTACATAAGTAGCTCACTCAAAATATCTCAATATCTCAAAATATCACCTACGGAAACTATGAGCAAAAAACGTGGCAACGCTAGAAAACAGTGGATTTCTGTTTAAATGAGAATTATCTTAACATGTTTGAACTACGCTTTCTGGAAGTAGAAATTATACAACAATTATGTCGTGTATTCTCGGAGATGCCCCCATATGGGCCGGAATAGTGACGTCACCGTTACATACTGTATCCGCTCTTTGGACGTCCGAAGCATTCGCGTCAAATTTCACAATCACTGATCGTTCGACGATTAGTAAATTGGCCAGTTTGGTTTGCGCAAATTCTGGCAAATTATGTCGTGTCATACTTCAAGGAATCAAATGCGGCAAGCGGGAAACACGGTGTTTTCGCTTGACCGCAAACCGCACTGAATTTTACTACATCGGATAATATAGTAACATTTTGTTATGCTTGTGCTCAATATGGGATTTTAATGTTCGATTTCAGTAAATTTTGATGCAACTAATTGTTTTTGTTTAAAAAATGCAACCACCTGATTTTATTTATCTGCCATATTTGACATTTTTGAAAAAATGGGTGTAGAAGGCAAATTTCGAAAAATGTTAGGAAAGTTGTTCTTCCTTAAACCACCATACCACATTTCAGACCTCTACCAATAGTAGATTACATGTCACAAGAAGTATAGCCCAATAAAGAGGTCAGTTTTGCAAAAAAATTCCAAACAGGATGATTTTTTTAGGGTTGCTTAACTGCCTCCTGAGTGTCCAACCAAATGGTCACAATTTTTACTCCTGGTACGAATTGCGCTATAGGGTGGTTTACAAAACAGTAGGGGTGGTTTCCTAAACATTTTTTGAGCAAAATGACTTTAATAAGAGTTGTAGGGGGATCAAGGTATGAACAACTTTTCCTCATAATTTGTTTTGTATCTCTAAATAAGGTACATAACGAGTTACAGCGCATTACTTATATGACAAAAATTCCTCGAAATGGGGCATGGGGCTCTTCTACACTCTTACTACTATTATCTATTGCATGCGCATTGAATTTTTATGGATATTAAAAAAATATAAATATTAAATAAAAATATTCTACTAGTGGAAATCCATGAACAGATAAGCACGTGCCATATGCTAGTAGTACGAGTAAATAAAAATAACATGTTAAAAATGCGTTAAGAAGAAAAGATGACAAACAAACAAACAGACAGACAAGAAAGCAAGTTATTTAACACAAAACTAAAAAGCAGAAAATATTAAAATTTAAATATATTTTTTTAGTATACCACGTTTTTAAAGAGAACTAAAAAAATAATTAAATAATATAATAATACAAAAAGGGGACTAAAAAGTATAAAATACTTTTTCCTACCCCCATAAAGATTAGAAAAACGTGGGGCGCATGCAATAGATAATTAACTTAAGTCACTAACAATAATTGTATTGTACTGGAAACATTTTCTCAGTGACAGCTACTCTTCTACGTTTCCTCAGCGACAGCTACTCCTCTTCGATGAATCAGGGGTGGTCCTGTAAACATATTTTTTTAGAAAAAATAACCTTATAAAAGCTTTAGAGGATAAACTTCTGGTCAACTTTGTCTTATAATTTTTTTGTGTCTCTAATTCTTAATGGTTTACAGAGCATTAAAAAATTAATTAAAAATATAATACCCTGTAAATCATTAAGTAATGGAGACACAAAAAAAGTTTATAAGAAAAAGTTAACCAGAAGTTCATTCTCTAAAACTTTCATTAAAATATTTTTTTTGTAAAAAAATGTTTAAAACTCCACCTCTGCATCCTGCGGAATTTTCTCATATATGTAATGCCCTGTAACGTTATGTATTAGAGATTCAAAAAAGAATTATGAGGAAAAGTTGTTCACGCTTTAATCCCCTACAACCTTTATTAGAGTCAGTTTGCTCTAAAAAAGTATCTAGGAAACCACCCATAATGTTTAGGAAACCGCCCTATAGCGCAATTCGTACCAGGAGTTCGAGTGTGATCCTTTATACTCTGCTTATAGTGTGTTTAAAGTTTAATTATTCAAGGTACCTGAAACATGAAATTGTCGGTAGCAGTAATACCTTACCGATGCGTAAGCTCTTTTTTAGCCACCGAGGTACTTCCAAGGACCGAAGCAACGCCCGCTATACAATCCAACTAAACCAACTCCCAAAAAACCAACTCCCCCGCCTTCCACCCGGCAAGAAAGCGGGATCCTTGACAAGTTTCACCCGGATTAGACCGCATTCGGGTCCGGCAAACTCCGGGGCGTCCGATTCGGGTAATTTGGCGGGTGCCCGGAGTAGGTTTTTGCGACATCCCGCAGCGCGTTATACCAATAAATGCGACCGATGGAGATCGGTGGAACGGTGCATGAGTTTGGGACTAGCGCATGCTCTGGCGCAGATGAATCATCTAAGTTTGATGGAATTTTACAAAGCACTAACGTTATAACAAAATAATATAATAATAATAGAGAAAATGGCTAAAAGTATAAAATGGTTTGTCCTAGCTCTATAAAGATTCGAAAAACGTGGGAAGCATGCAAGAGTAATAGTAAGGAGTGTAGACGAAACATTTGCACTGCAATACAAATATTGTTAGTGACCTAAGTGCATGCATGAATTGCATTCGTTACACATTTTTCTAATCTTTATGGGGCTAAAAAAATATCTTTTTGTTACTACTAACCTGAGAAATCACCATTATTTACCTCATTCCTCTAATGAGAAGTAATATTTCTCTACCTAGGTAAATAATGATAATAAAAAAATACCTAGGTAAATCTGAAAATTGTTCTATGTGACATTTAAAAATTAGTGTCATTTTATCAGCTTGACAACTGAACTCCCAGGCTACTTGATATTTTGAAGTATTTGAAAAAAGCGAGAAATGACTAAAATATGGCAATATTCCAATGTTAGTAGTAAAAAAAATTCTATGTACACTTCGGTTGAGAAGGCCATTATCTACCTCGCTACGCACCTCAGGATATAAAAATGCTTGGTAAATAATGGCTTACTTCTCAACCTAGGTGTATAATATACTATTATTCCGCTTTTTATATTATTATATTATTTAATTATTCTTTAAGTCCTCTTTAAAAACGTGGTATATTAAAACATATATTTAAATTTTAATATTTTCTGCTTTTTAGTCTTGTGTTGGAAATTTTGCAAATGATTTTAAACATATTGATGAGATTATGACAGAGACATGTGGCAAATATCATATTTATTTCATATTTGAAATAGAGAATTGTTATACATTGCTACCAATAATATATCAATCTGTTTAATTGTTATTTTCCTGAAAATTAAATAAAGAATATTAAATATTCAAACAAATCAATTTCAGATTCATCTTAGTTACCAACCTACAGCGCTGGAGGTTCTAGTTATCGCATTCTTGCAAACTGCTAAATAACTTGCTTTCTTGTCTGTCTGTCTGTTTGTTTGTCATATTTTCTTCCTAGCGCATTTTTAACATGTTATTTGCAATTACTACTAGCATATGGCATGTGCTTATCAGTCCATGGATTTCAACTAGTCAAATATTTTTATTTAATATTAATAATTTTTTGGTAACAAAATATATAATGAAACAAGATATGAAAAAAATTATTTACGAAAGTTTATCAGAAAAACATGCTCTTTCCAAATATAAAGAAAAACAGGTATGGTCCTGGGAAATATATATTTGATGACGTCATAACCTAAATTTCCCAAATTCTTAGAAACTGCCTTTTCGGCCCAAAAGCAAGTTTGAGTGGTCCCACAGGAAGCCAACAAGTCAAATTTCTACTGGCTGTTTTTGTTTGCCTATAATAACCCTGGGGCGTCGAGTTTGGGACACCCTGTAGGTACATAAGCGAAGTTCATCATTAAAACTATACTCTATTCAAACTAAACGCAAGTGAAACATAAACACAAGTTGTTGCATGGCTAGAGCGTGATACGCACGTGATCGGCTTGCTATTGGCTGGCCGGTAATAAAATGTGACCCGGCGGGCCAGTGCAGCGAGTCGGTGTTTCTTACAGAGGTGTATTGGGTTGCAAGTGGACCTTTATTTTTTTTCCGATATAATTATTTCGCTGTTTATTCACTGTTGGAGCCACAATTTGTGTTAATATTAGAAATTTGCAGGTAAGTGAATGACTAGGTGTGCCATAAAAGTTTGTTTTTAAATTTCTTAATACTGGGGCATATTATTTTAATATTATTATAAAATTCATAGAGATCGTCCTTAATGCGGCCCTGCCTCGTATTAGCCCTCAGAATTGTTCACGTGCTTCCATCGTGTAAATGTTTACGCGCTACTTGCATTTAGTTTGAATAGAGTGTAGCTTATTCTCTGCAACCTACAAAATATGCGGGAACCGTCTGTACCCTTGATTATTCCGTCCTCTGTATGTTGTTCTTTGATGTATCTTGTGCCGGGCACCCACACACAGGCCGACACGTCGAAAACTTGCTCCTCGATGGCAAATTGGTAATTCCGGTCGAACTAGGCGACAATATGCCAGCGTTGAATAATGCATGAGTAGACGGTCAAGTCTGTGTGTCGACGCACGCTGGCAATGTCGAGAGGTCCTCCTCTGTCTGCAGAGGCACGCGGACGGGCAAAATTCAGCTGCCCGCGGCGTCATCGGCCACAAGCTGCGTTCCTATTGGTCACGCCGACGTAAACTCGGTACAGGCGCTACTTGCTGAACACAGAGAAGGACGAGGTGAGTTAAATTATTCGCTACACCCAACCCTAACAGCCTAATTGCATTTGCATGACTTTGTTTACAATTGCTGACAGTAGAATAAATAGATTTTAATGGGTCTGTTTTGTTTTCAATTTGTTTTCAATTATGTGACGGTGTATTAGTGGCTATAATCTAATTACCTTTGGAAACAAAACATTCACACTTGGTATTGTTACTATTTTTGTTTATTGTTGTTAGGGGAAACCCCGCAAAAGTGTCTAATTTGAATCTTAGTCGTACACAGGCAAGAGAAATACTGATGAGTTTAAAACTATCCTGAAACCCTACCACAGCATTCTCCCATTACCTTTAAACCGACGCATTCAAAGGGTTTCCAGGTATTTCGTACTTATTCAAGAGGTAAAGTAAACTAAGATGAATGCAGAGGGCTTAATTGGATTTGTCTGTACGACCGGATGGCATTAAATAATGTATTATTAGGTATTAAGTTACTCGGTGAATATTCCTTTCAGAATACGTAGGCGATATTATACCCAGATTATCACCTCAAATAATTCATTATAATATGTGCCTATATTTATTTTTTAAATGAATTAATTTCAAGTTGAATGTCTACCTCAACTCCCTCTACCTACGCCACTGTCGTAGGATATTTTAACGCAAATTACCTTTATCGTGTAATACTCCACACCAGATTTCAGCGAGATACCTCCAAGGGTTTTGCCACAGTTATAAAAAACTCTTTTCGAAAATACAGGGTGGGTTTTTTTCTATGCCCACTATAGGCATCTAGCAGAGCTAGAACAAAGGTTAAATGGGGAAAGAATTGCAGTTTTGAATGCTCAATCTAATGCAACTTTTGGATTTTTAAAAAAATTCACGGCTCACTAGATATTTTGAAAAAGTGATTTTTTGCTATTTCTTCAGATCTCTGTAGCTCCGTTATTTCTGATTATACAGAAAAACTGTAAACAAAAAAATTGTAGATAATTTTGGGCTTAATAAGAGAATCTGATCCAATTTTTTATGTTGTTTGTGATTTTAGTTATTACAAAAAATAAAAGAGCTATGGCTAATTTTCTGATTTTTATAAATTTTCACATAGTCAGCCATGGAATATTTTCATAATTACGTTCTATTTTATAATTAGACATACTTAAAACTTTCTAATAATTTGTTTTTAGCTGGTAACAAAATGTAAGAAAATAAAACAAAAATTAAAAAACTCAAATTCAAATTATTATTATTTTAAAAGGTCACCTTTTAAAATAAAAAGGTGTTCAAACAATCCACCATTATTATTTATGCAAATATTGCATCTTTTTAAAGCTGAATTTGTCGCCGTTCTTAGAGAGCGCCTGTCAATACTGGCAATTGGTTCTAAAACAGCTGCTCTTAATTTAACAACTGCCTCATACTTTATTTTGTACTGTTCCCCACAAAAAGAAATCCAAAACAGACAAATCGGGGGATCGGGACTGCCAGGAAATAGGTCTATTTCTCCCTATCCAACTATTTGGATAGAGCTGATCTAGGTAATTTCTTACGGGCAAGTAATTATGTGGTGGAGCTCCATCGTGATAATTTTTGTTTTATTTTGTTACATTTTGTCACCAGCTAAAAATAAAATATTTGAAAGTTTGAAGTATGTCTTATTATACAATAGAACGTAATTATGAAAATATTCCATGGCTGACTATGTAAAAATTAAAAAAAAAAACAGAAAATTAGCCATAGCTCTTTTATTTTTTGTAATAACTATGCCCAGTATTATATCTTTGGAAAGTTCAAAAAATGGCCGATTTTATAAGGCCACAGCCAACTATGATTTACATTTAAAAAAACACAAGTTTATGTCATATCTCAAAAATCACAAACAACATAAAAAATTGGATAAGATTATCTTATTAAGCCCAAAATTATCTACAATTTTTGTCTCTACAGTTTTTCCGTATAATCAGAAATAACGGAGGTACAGAGATCTGAAGAAATAGCAAAAAAATCACTTTTTTCAAAAATATCTAGTGAGCCGTGAACTTTTTTAAAAATCCAAAAGGGGCATTAGATTGAGCATTCAAAACTGCAATTCTTTCCCCATTTAACCTTTGTTCTAGCTCTGCTAGTTTCCGAGATCCCCATAGCGAGCATCGAAAAAAACTCACCCTGTGTATGATCAGAAAGGTCTATAAGCCGTATTAGTACGAAAACCACATGCTATGTTAGTGCCTCCCTTATTCCAAAACAAATCTCAGATATCTTAACAACGGGACCACATTCTGCCTCCCTCCTGACAAGCCTATTAACCCTTGCCTCCTTAAAAACAGGACAACCTTCACCCTGCTGTATGCTATTAGAGCCTCAGTCCCTCCTTGAACGAAAATAAACTTGACGTATATTTTAAATAGACGTCTGACCGCAACCTGAATTTGGAGATGGGATAATGGGCGTAGCAGCTTCTCTTAATAATTGTAATGAGTAGAGTAACCCAAATATGCAACATGCATATTTTGCATATTTAGCATATTATATGCATTTTTTTAAATATTTGCATATATCCTTAAAATACGACATATTGTGCATAATTGAAAGAAAATTTAGGATAATTTAAATCTTTGGCAGGCGTTTCATTCATTTTTGGGAACAGGGGTCGGTGTCTAGGTAGGTACCTGGTTTTCCCAAAATAATATAGGTAAATTATAATTATAAATATAGATTTAGATATAAATAAAGTAGGTATTTATACCTATTTAATAAAGTACAATTATTATTGAAAAGGACAGAATAAATTATAGATAGCTTATTTTTTGCTCGTTTTGTCAGATGCACCGTACATGATAAGAGCCGGGCAAAATTTGAAAATCATTTATCGGAAGTTGGTACCATGTAACATGCCTCGCTCATGCTTTAAATAGGGTTGCTGAGGAAATTAGGAAACATTTTCCTCTTGTAACATGAAAAAAGTCTTCCTTAAAGCGCCTATAAGGGTTCAGTTCTACAAAGGAAAACTACCAAACACTCCTTTTCCACCTCAACCTGTTATTACAAGATGGGGCACTTGGTTTGGAAGCTGCATTTTTTATTGCGAGAATTTTTGCCAACTGAAATATCTAATTTCAGAATTTTCGAACGAATCTTCTTAGTCCCTTACAGATGTTAAACAACTATTCGAAAACAAGGAAATAAAGAAACAACTTTCCTTTCTAAAAGCAAATTATAGCTTTCTTTCTAAAACAATAACACAAATGGAGAAATATAATTTGCCATTAACCCGAAGTGTAGAACTGGTAAAACAATCTGGGGTTACTTTTCAAAATGTCACAGGTAAAATTGGGGACAAAATATTTCAAAAATTTAGAAATATGATGGAAAAAATAGTGGGTTTCAGTTTCTTAGCCAAGTAGCAAATATTTTAAAGGGAGATTTTACCGAATCCATCGATTTGGATCCTGTGATAGTGAGCAATTTTAATAGCGCACCTCTTACATCGGTTGATGTGGAAAGGAGTTTCTCCATTTATAAATTTTTATATTCTGGCAGAAGGCAAAATTTTTTAATTGAGAATTTTGAGCAACATTTAGTGGTTTATTGTTGTTACAACTAAATTTCAACCCGATTTTTATAATTTATAATGAATGCATATTTATATAATTTATAATGAATGCATAGTTCAATCGCCCTGTATGTAGAAAATTTAAAATAAAATATTGTTAATTTTACTATATATAAATGCATATAGAAATTTGTATGTACATTATATATGTTTATTTGTAAATGAAACAATAAATTTGTATTTTTAAAGTATTTCTTAATTTGCATATTTTCAACATTTTCCTGCATATTTTGACTAAATTATTTGCATATTTATGCGCATATTTTTAGGGTTTCGACTTGCATATTTGGGTTACTCTAGTAATGAACTGTACTACCAAATGTCTACAAACAACATAAAAAATTGACAGGGACATCGTTTAAGAAAATCAGCTTATTTAGTTTATCAACTGCGAGTAGATGAGCTATATCTAGAGATTCTGAAGCGGAAGTGCACATGAACTGAGTGCGGTGTTGCCGGACTAAGCATCGGAAAAATACCGCTCTACAAATAATTTACTGTCGAATATTCGTCGTGTAGGTTGAGCTGAGATTTTTCCGGTCAGTTTAATGAAATTCTAAAGGGGCCCAGCCTACGGTCCTGACGTGGTTGCGGCACTAGAGTGGGGGGGGGGTAAAACCACCCCGGGTCAGACCGATGACGGATATTAAAGCCACATCATGAATCATGGATGGCTAAGGACGACAACAGGGGGGAGGACATGCTAGTGCGCCAACGCGTGAAGTGGTAATAATTGATTGTTGTGTAGGTGTCGCACGGCATTAAGGGTTACATAGTTATAGTATAAGATGTATTTCGGAATGTACTCACGTGTAGAACATCATTGTAGCTATTAGTAGTAATGAGGTGTTAGTTTACTTACCATTATTTTGTTGCTTTGCTATTTCCAACGTCAACCTGTAACCAAATATGATAATTAGTACTTAAGTAGACGTAGAAAATTGTCACGAAGGGCATAAAACATTTTTACGGCTTTCTACAACTCGTTTCTCATAATTTTGCCGTATTATATTTCAACTAGATCCAGTATATTAATTTTTAACCGCGAACGTCTATAGCACTCACGCCCGCGGTGATTTGCCCTGAAATTCCCAGCTACCCTAGGCTTGTTATTTGATTTAGATGAAAATCAATACATCTGAGCGGTATGGAACGATGCCAAATATTCACAGCTATATCTGCATTAGGTGCACTAAGCCCACACTCTTGGCATCGGCAGTAATAATGTAGACTATAAGTATACTTGGTTGTGTTAATAATTCTCCATACTGATACACTAAATTCGGACACCCTGTATAATCTGGAGTGAGAATGAAACGTTTCTCAGGCTAATTTTATATTGATTCCAAGTAGGTAGTGGTTTTTCAAAAATTAACAAATAAATAATGATGCATAGTAACACACGGCCCATCCATACAGATTGTTTCATTCTCCGACCTTTCACAAGATGCCTCGCGGCGGAACTTCTACTTCCCTATTCTCGGCGATGGAGGATTGTTTCTGATATTCGAGCGGGGTTGATAAATGGCCCACCTAGAAGGGAAAAACCCGCTCCGTTCCTGAAATATTGAATTCAACGCCCCGTGACTGATATTCTGCTGTGGTAATAGTCGGTGGTAGAGGGACGGGAATATATCGCAAGTCTTGGTGGTTTTATGGGGAAATTGTCAGGTAAGGGAATTTGGAACTCACATCGAAAATGCTTTCTTATGGTATTGTAATACGGAATTAAAACTTTCTTTCTAATGGTGCCACAGCTGATAAGAAAGTTTCGTCAGGTATGTCGTTACTGGTTTAATATTTGTGATGTACTGGTTTAACTGAAGAGAATAGTGTGTAGTTCAGTCAAATGGTACACAAGGAAGGTGCGAAGTAGAAAGTTCTGGTGTAATTATTTTTAGTCGTTTATTTCATGTTCTTTGAGGTGCTGAACACGAATCTGAAGTTGTCCAACAAAAATTTTTGCGGCAAATATGAGAAATCATTAAAGAAACACCAAAAATAATGTTTTTTTTAGTAATTGACAGCTTATAAGTTGCAAAGCAAGCTATTTACGCAAAAAGTGGCTCTATAGTAAAATAAACAGGAGAAAATTATCTACAATTTGACTGTCTGAACGTTTTGTTTTTACGTCGTATGGTTTCCACGCAAAAGAGTGTTGAAATGATAGAAATAGGGAAATAAGTAGTTTTTGAAGACAGAAACATTCCAATAAACATAACATCAGGCAGTGCCCTCTAAATAAATACTAGGGGGCGCTGCATTAGGCGCTGTGTTATGCTATACAACCCTCAAAACGTTAACAATAGGGGCGAATATACAGGGTGTCCCATAACTTATCCACCAGAGGGCAACAGGTGGTACTAGACGTCAAAATATACCGTGTTGCTCGTTTAAAAGATACAGGGTGTTGAAAATAAAACTTGTTTTTCGAAAAATTTCAATAATTCTAAAACCGTTGAAGGTATCTTATTCGAAATTGACACATACTTGGGTTTTCGAAAGTGAGAAATGTGAATTCGGGACTAGTTTGAACCTAGTTCCTAGAGGGCGCTTGGTGCGAACTTCGTGATGAATTAAATTCTGCATAATATTTTACCCTGTGAAGCTGGGAATGTTTTGACGATGTAAAAAACATACTCTTGGTCAATATCGATATCGCAAGCCGAAAAAAATCCAAATTTCGAAAATACAACGCAATTTATTCAAAATACAAAATGTTTTTTGAAATTTACTTCAACAGGTATTGAAAATGTCCCCCGTTTACCTCAAGTCACTTTCTTATGCTCTTAATTGAATGACGCCTCACATTCGGGAAGGTATTTTCAGCATTTTCGCTTGTTGAATTTTTCATAATTAATAATAAATTAATTCGGATTTCTCACCTTCGAAATTATTGTAATTTTCGAAAATCAAATTTCATTTTCAACACTCGGTGTCTTTTAAACGAGCAACATTTTACTAAGGCATTTTTGGCTCACACGGTATATTTTGACGTTTAGTACCACCTGTTGCCTTCTGGCAGATAAGTTATGGGACACCCTGTATATTCGATATGAATTTTCGGGCTGAAAATTGTGAACTTTCTCACAAAATTGCCGGGAATATTCGTTTCTACAGGACCGAATATTTCTAAAATATTCTCAATATATTGCAAAGTTCGAATTGAAATATTCGCCACTCACATCACTGCATGGAAGCCGTGTTTAAGAGGGCTCTTATACATAAATACATAAAAATTGTACAGAAATGCACGTCTTTTATTAGCCTATACAATAATATTTACATACATGAAATAAAAATGATAAATTAATGGTGTTTTTTGCTGCTTTAAAAAAATTACTGAAGTTCCTCCATGTTTCAATACTCTTTTGCGTGGAAACCATACGACTTACAAAAAAATGTTAAGGGAGTTAAATTGTAGATAATTTTCTTCTCTTTATTTTACTACAGAATCTCTTTTTGCGTAAGTAGCTTGCATTGCCAGTTGTAAGGTGAAGACCAGTAAAAACACTATTTCTAGTGGTTTTATTCATGATTTCTCATATTTGCCGCGACAATTTTTGTTGGACAACTTCAGATACGTGTTCAACACCCGAAAAAACATAAAATAAACCACTAAAAACCACAAAATATATAGGTTACTAAAAACAATTGCACCAAAACTTTCCACATTAAACTACCGTTTGACTGAACTAGTGGCTGTGCTCAGGAGAATTCAGGAATTACATTACATTGTCGTTGCCTTAATTTGCACAATAATAATGGTTGATACAAGCACGTACCCCAAATTTCCTCGCCTCTTATCTATCGTATAGATCTAAGTACAACAAAACCGACCTACATCCCCATATCACGCACTGGCGGATCTACGAGGGGGCTACAGGGGCTATAGCCCCCCCCCTTGGCCTAATACCGTAAGGTAGGCACTTAAAAAATATGTCTGGCAATTAGAGATGGTGTGGAACTGCGTTTTCTTGGAACAGGTACAACCTGTTCCAGTTCCAGGCAATACCTGTTCTTAAAAAACCTGTTCCAGTTCCAATATTATTAACTTCTAGTTTTCTAAGGCCGTGGTCCGAATCGCGCTGTCAGTGCTTACAGCGCTCAGATCGTTTACAACAGGTACGATTTGATTCACTCGCTGACAACTCGTTTCGGACCGGTTGTATATGCGCTGACAGGAACATGCCATTTTGAGGTTATGTGGGCGTGAAGGTCGCAAAGTAACTATTATTATTGAATATTGAATCATTGATAAATAGTGCTTCCGTTTCTAAAGAGGGCACGCTAAATAGTTTTTATAGTACAAATTTAAAAATTTGGTGAACGCAATGGGATTGGGACAGGGCCCGGCACAGAACACGGGTCCAGTCACCGCCTTCACCGATCGACAGTTCACGTTCACAGTTGTTCTATTCTATTCTATTACTATGAGTAGAGCGGAAATGGAACAGCGGAACGGAACTGAACGAAGCTAAGAATATTAATGTATTAATAGTATTGTATTTTAATGAATAAAATGAATAAAAAATGTTTTTCCTATTTTATTACAAAATTTCGGAAATAGAAGCCCCTCCCTTGACTCCAGCCTAGATCCGCCACTGAATATCACGTGTGCCTTAAGCTCCCCCAGGGGGCCAATCTGGTCCCCATTATTTATACCAACCCTCTCTCATTAACCCGTGCGATAAGTGGCGCATTAAAAACCGCCTTCCGCCGAATAAGCGGCGGTGACCCGAGCAAATAAGGGATGAGTTTCGGGTCCGGTCGTCTGGTCCCGGGCAATAACAGTTAGCGCCGTAACAAAGGGGAAGGGTACGGTTTATTATTATTATCATTAGATTTGTTGGGCGGACGGCTCGGATCAAGAGATAGCCATTAACGACATAGGGGAGGTAAGTAGGGTTACAAAAGACAAGTTTGTTTGCCTGTTTTCGATAAATTTGCGGAATTAGCATAGACGACAGCGCAACGACTGTCTCTGAAATTCGGGAAAATTTTTGAAAGGCCATAAATTTTTATTTACTGCACATTAAAAAAAATACCCCCAGCTAAAATTTATGTACAGAGTGGCTCACTATAAATTGACTCCCCCTTAGCTTGTTAGTTTTTGAGATTAGAAAAAAAGTTTTTTTACAAAAGTTTTAGATAGGCACTAATACAAAGTTTTTTGTGACGTTATTGGACTTTATAACTTATGTTTTTCTTTAATGTATATTTTTTGAGTATTGAATTCTACGCATTATTCTGATTCCAACGAAGTATATACAGGGTGAGTTTTTTTCGATGACCACTATGGGGATCTCGGAAACTAGCAGAGCTATAACACGGGTTAAATGGGGAAAGAATTGCAGTTTTGAATAATCTAATGCCCCTTTTCTATTTTTAAAAAAGTTCATGGCTCACTAGATATTTTGAAAAGAGTGATTTTTTGCTATTTCATCAGATCTCTGTAGCTCCGTTATTTCTGATTATATGGAAAAACTGTAGAGACAAAAATTGTCGATAATTTTGGTCTTAATAAGATAATTTAATCCAATTTTTTATGTTTGTGATTTTTGAGATATGACATAAATTTGTGTTTTTTTTTAATGTAAATCATAGTTGGCTGTGGTCTTATCAAAATCGGCCATTTTTCGAGCTTTCTAAAGATATAATACTCGGCATAGTTATTATAAAAAATAAATTATGAAAATATTCCATGGCTGACTATTATGTGAGAATTAAAAAAAAAATCAAAAAATTAGCCATAGCTCTTTTATTCTTTATTCTAACTATGCCGAGTATTATATCTTTGGAAAGCTCAAAAAAATGGACGATTTGATAAGGCCACAGCCAGATTGAGCATTCAAAACCGCATTTTTTTCCCCATTTAACCTTTGTTCTAGCTCTGCTAGTTTCAGAGATCCCCATAATGGACATCGAAAAAACTCACCCTGTATAAAAATACCTTTTTCTAAATTTTATTGTCGTGTTCAATAAAAATTAAATTTCAAACAATAAATCTGACGAAGTTTATTAATTATGTTACGAACGAACTCGTTGAAATCAGAAAAATGCGTAGAATTCAACAATCCGAAAATATACAAGGTGTTCCATTAAAAAAAAAACACATAATTTATGTATGCCACGGCTTTCTAGAACACACTGTATAAGGTCCAATAGCGTCACAAAGAAAAACTTTATATTAGTATTTAACACTTTTGTAAAAAAATTTTTTTTCTAACCTCAAAAACTAACAAGTTAAGGGGGGGGTGTCAATAATTTACAGTGAGCCACCCTGTATCTACTGATAAAGTTACACGCTGCATAATCAGCTTATACAAAGGTATGCAACCTGCCTGTTTAAGGTTAGTTATTAATAGGTACAAATTTCAGTTTTATACCTCTGATAAAATCTACAAAGTTCAACGAGATCATACCAGAATATAAAGCAAGTTTCAATAATAAATTTCTCGTTGATTACCTGTAATATTTAACTACAGGAAGAAGACGACGAAAAAGGGAAAGAACCGAAGCTCTTCCTTACATCCGCGCTCGCAAAAACTTTATTAGCGGAAAATTAAGAGGAGATAGGTGGGCGGACGAGACCCTCGCAGTTATTAATCCCGAAGATTCGTTCTAGAGGGCCTAGGCCACATCTTGAAACAAAAGAATGATGGATCGCAGTCGGCCGGCCCCGAGTAGTTCAAATAACGCGGGGGTAGGAAAGAGGATTACAGATGGCCGGTGAGAAAGGGGAGACCAAGGAGATAAAAAAAAAAACAACTAATGGAATAATAGACCTCGGGTGGCGATGAAATTCAAGTATGAGTTAATGTACAGGGTTATTCGTGTAACACCCTGCACACATATCTTTTTTGTTTTTTTATTTAAAAAAATATACAGTGTGGCCATTTTAGTGTGCAACATATGGGAATTTTTTTTATTAATTGCACAACCAAAATACAAATATTTCCGAAAGTTGGTGCATGTTCGATAATCATATTAGGTGCCCTTAGAATGGTTGCAAGTCAAACAGCATACAGGGTAGGTCAAAAAATATAAAAATTGTTCAAGAGTAAAGTACCCTTATTTCAAAGAATTCAGCAAAATGTTATTAAGAAAAGTTGTTTAGAATTAAAAGCTATGCCTAAATACCAAAACATGGCCTCCTAAGAAAAAAAATATATTTTTTGAAAAACATTAATAATTTTCTAAAAATATATATTTTTTAATATTCCCCCTAAACACTTTCATAAATTAATCAAAATCAAATTAATTTCTCATAACTTTGTTCAAATTCAAGCATATTTGTAAAATTAACTTAGATTTTTAGTTTTTTAGGGAATCACAAACTTCATTGTTGCAACGATATTAAAGACAACTTTAAAATTTCGCAAAAAATTCTTATGAACAAGGTAAAACATTAGTCATGATAATGTGTCTATTAAAAAACTCTCATTTAAGGTGAAAAATTTTTATTTTAAATGTTTAATAAGAAACTGGAAATTCATCGACGAAAAATTTTTTTTTCTTAGGAGGCTATGTTTTAGCATTTAGGCATAGCTTTTAATTCTAAACAACTTTTCTTAATAACCTTTTCCTGCATTTTTTGAAATAAGGGTACTTCACTCTTGTGCAATTTTTATATTTTTCGACCTACCCTGTATGCTGTTTAACTTGCAACCATTCTAAGGGCACCTAATATGATTATCGAACATGCACCAACTTTCGGCAATATTTGTATTTTGATTGTGCAATTAATAAAAAAAATTCCCATATCTTGCACACTAAAATGGCCACACTGTATACAGGGTGTCTCATTTTGATCTGGAACACCCCTGTAAAATTTGAACTGGCTTACGGATTTTAACGAATTTTTTTTGTATACAGGGCCCTCCTAGACGTACTTATCAAACAGTTTTCAATGACCATACGATTATTCCAGGGCCGGATTAAAAATTTTTTTTTACCAAAATTTTCGAGTTAAGGTATCAGCGATTTTTTTATCGGAAATCTGATAATGTGGCGTTAATCAGCGCCCCTGAAAACTCCCAAATTCCAAATTTCAAGAAATTATTCCCACGAATTATACTTTTTACACTGCATCACAATTGCAAGAAATCAAAATTTCAATTTGAGTTCAGCTATTAAGGTGGCTATGGAAACAAGTGAAAATGGTAAAAAGAGGTCCACAGGGGACAATAGCACAGAATAAATAGCTTTGCAACAGAAGCCTCCTTACGGACACGTGTCAAAAATAAGCGAGTCTCCATTTCAATTTACAGAAAGACAGACAGTATTTTAAGCATAAATTTGGTTCTAATACAATCTCTTCGCTATGTAGAATAATATACAATGAAATGAAATGC
Organism: Pseudeuparius sepicola; assembly: GCA_963920635.1. Taxonomy (NCBI): domain Eukaryota; kingdom Metazoa; phylum Arthropoda; class Insecta; order Coleoptera; family Anthribidae; genus Pseudeuparius; species Pseudeuparius sepicola. Next base: position 28,649,213 of record OY987307.1, read on the forward strand.
ACATTATTCATGTATTCAGAAGATATTTCGCTAAAAAGCGAGTCTCCTTTTGACACATGTCGCTAAGGAATTGTCTGTATTACTCGTTAGTCTGTGACAATAGTAATAAACCTGATCGGAAACTGTACTCGGTTTCTCTTTTCAGTATTGCTGTGCAGTACAAATTTTATGCCATTTGAGACGCAAGAGAGCTCGCTGCCATCGCAGGCAGTTGTGCAAGTGCAAACACTTTGAGAAACGTTAATTTTTACATTTTTTTAGTACAAATAATAAAGTATAATATTATACACTACAAAGTACGTATTTGAGGAATATAATTAAAAGCAGCAATATTTTAAACGGCAGAAATGTATTGACGAATCGATTAGAAATTACATTTTACACCCACCATTTGTAACACCTAAATTATTTTAGCAACATCAACCCCTGAATAACATTTGTTGTAAAAATGCATAAACTGACATTTCTGCAAGCCATTGTTTTTCCACGGCTGCCTGCGACGGCAGCGAGCTCTCTCGCGTCTCAAATGGCATAAAATTTGTACTGTACAGTAATAATGAAAAAAGAAACCGAGTACAGTTTCCGATCAGGTTTATTACCATTGTCCCCTGTGGACCTCTTTTTACCATTTTCACTTGTTTCCATAGCCACCTTAATAGCTGAACTCAAATTGAAATTTTGATTTTTTGTAGTTGTGATCCAGTGTAAAAAGTATAATTCGTGGGAATAATTTCTTGAAATTTGGAATCTGGGGGTTTTCAGGGGCGCTGATTAACGCCACGTTATCAGATTTCCGATAAAAAAATTGCTGATACCTTAACTCGAAATTTTGGGTAAAAAAAAAATTTAATCCGGCCCTGGAATAATCGTATGGTCATTGAAAAGTGTTTGATAAGTGCGTCTAGGAGGACCCTGTATACAAAAAAAAATCGTTAAAATCCGTAAGCCAGTTCAAATTTTACAGGGGTGTTCCCGATCAAAATGAGACACCCTGTATATATGAAACTTGCATACAGGGTGATTCACGTAAGTGGCTCATTAGAAGTTTACGGGGAAGGAGTGCGAATTTTAATTTGAAATTTTGGCTACTTATATAACAGGTTGTAATCTTTCTTTCTAAAATATTTTCAACTTCCGATCACTTCCGGTTATACCGGAAGTCGATAGCAACTTTGTTATTTCAAATAGAACACCCTACATACATATTATTACACCATTTGGTTCCCTATTAAATTCCAAATCTTTTTTCTGAATATAATGTGTACCCTATTCCTAACCCTTTTCGAGATATTCGCAAATTTTTGATTTTTTTTTTAGTGTTGCAGCCATCGACCATAGTGATCATAACTTTGAAATTTATGAATCTGGAAAACTGAAATTTTGGACTGTTGTAAGCGAAAGTCAACCTTATTAAACGGTTTGTATACCATTTCAAAATATTGTACATTTTTTTCAAATAGAACCCATGTTTTTTTATTGCACCATTGAAATGCTTGTGAAAAGACAGTTCAAAAGATATGACACACTATATGTCTAAATGAAGCGGTTACTTCGTTATTACGTAAAATACGTATTTAATTTGATTTAATAAAAACAAAAAAAATTATAAACGAAACTAAAACTTTTCAGTTCCAACCAGTATTGCCAGATGCGGAGATTTAGTTAAATTTGCAAAAATCACAAGTCGCCAACTGAGGCATTTACTTAGAGGACAGGCGGCCTGCCCTTTCGCAGGCCGCTGCGTCGATTGGCTCTACGCAGGATGTCGTAGCCATTTCTGCGCAAATGGCCTTCAAAGTCAAATCGAAAGTGAAAACTCGAAGTTCGTTTTTTTTTCTACAACTTTGTTGCTTAAGTCTACCATGAAATGAAACTTTTCCTATAAGTAAATCGATCAGCTGAATCGATTAAGCATGGTCCCGAAGGCGTAGGGCTCACCGGTTTCGAGAAAATTATTTTTTTGATTCGATTGATTTTTTGGACAATTTTGAACATTAAATACGAAATCTCGGAAACGACTTGACGAGATCGAATTTAACCTTTATTCCCGTCATCTACGGATCGAACTACGTCGGAAAAACCTATTTTCGGGGCAGGTTAACATTTTTGGAAATTCAAAAAATTGCGCTGGACGGGTACTTAGAAACATTTTATGGGAATTTGGAGGCCGGATCCGTGTTCTACGGGTCAATTTACGTCGGATAGGCTGGTTTCGGACTCATTCCGAGTTCGTTTAAAAAGTTGAAAATTTGGAAATTTTAAGTGTTTTTCGAGGAAGTGCGCTGGCCGGGCATTTAGAAACTTCCAAGTTCAACTTCGACCGAATTTTCGGTTTCTACGGGCCAAACTGCGTCGGATAAGCCTGTTTCCGGCTAATTTTAATTTTTTGGCGAAATCGTTAAATTTCAGTTTCCAAAGGGGTTGACCCCCCCCCCGAAAATCTTGGGGAAATATTCGCCACGCGCGCAGGGAATATTCCAGGCGTCTGATTTCACAGTATCTTATACATCTCGAGGCGCTGCGTCGATTGGCGCCACGCAGAATGTCGTAGTTCCAACCGTTTCTGCGCAAATGGCCTTCAAAGTCAAATCGAAAGTGAAAACTCGAATTTCGTTTTTTTCTAAAACTTTATTGCTGCGACCGGATTAAGCGTAATTCTACCGTCAAGTGGAACTTTTCCTAAGTAAATCGACCCGCCGAATCGATTTAGCATAGTCCCGAAGGCGTAGGACTCACCGGTCTCGAGCAAATAAATTTTTCGTAAATTCGACCCCTCGATTTTGGAGGCGTTGGACAATTTCGGACATTAAATACGAAATCTCGGAAACGACTGGACGAAATCGCATTTAACCTTTATTTCCGTCATCTACGGGTCGAACTACGTCGGAAAAACCTATTTTCGCGGCAGGTTAACATTTTTGGAATTTCAAAAAAGTGCGCTGGTCGGGCACTTAGAAATTTTTTAGAGGAATTTGGAGGCCGGATCCGTGTTCTACGGGTCAATTTACGTCGGATAGGCTGGTTTTGGACTCAATCCGAGTGCGTTTAAAAAGTTGGAAATTTGGAAATTTTAGGTGTTTTTCGAAAAAATGCGCTGGCCGGGCATTCAGAAACTTCCAAGTTTGATTTCGACCGGATTTTCAGTTTTTACGGGCCAAACTGCGTCGGATAAGCCTGTTTCCGGCTAATTTTAATTTTTTCGCGAAATCGTCAAATTTCAGTTACCAAGTGCGCAGGGAATTTTCCAGGCGTTTGATTTCACAGTATCTTATACATCTCTAGGCGCTGCGTCGATTGGCGCCACGCAGGATGTCGTAGCCATTTCTGCGCAAATGGCCTTCAAAGTCAAATCGAAAGTGAAAACTCGAATTTCGTTTTTTTCTAAAACTTTATTGCTGCGACCGGATTAAGCGTAATTCTACTGTGAAATGGAACTTTTCCTACGTAAATCGACCAGCCGAATCGATTCAGCATGGCCCCGAAGACGTAGGGCTCACCGGTTTCGAGCAAATGATTTTTTTTGAAAATTCGACCCCTCTATTTTGGACGTTTTGGACAATTTATACGAAATCTCGGAAACGACTTGACGAAATCGAATTTAACCTTTATTTCCGTCTAAAAAACCTATTTTCGGTACAGGTTAACATGGGGTAGGTGACCTAACCTAGCCTAACCAACCTAACCTAACCTAACCTAACCTGACCTAACCTAACCTAACCTAACCTAACCTAACCTAACCTAACCTAACCTAACCTAACCTAACCTAACCTAACCTAACCTAACCTAACCTAACCTAACCTAACCTAACCTAACCTTTTTTTTTTGAGGTTTAGGAGAAGCTCTACAGCCAGCCCCCGACCCCTTGATGTCCGGGCGGGTCGGGGAGTGTGGGCCTCGCACCCACTAAACTCCCTTTCCTCTTTGTGCCACCCGAGGTGGCAAGGGACCTTGAACTGCCTTTCGGCATTACTTCAGGCCCGCGCTTCTCCATCAGAGTCGGAAAATCGCCTCCCTAGCTCTCTGCAAAACTAGTAGTGAGGAAAGAGCACGAATGGTAAAGGAACTCTTCCCGAAGGGGGAATATATCCTGGACAGAACGGTCGAGGGAAACACGGTGGCTGACGACATCACTGTGGAGGAATTACAAAGGGCGGCCGAAACAATAAAGGAAGGGAGATCTCCTGGTCTGGACGGGGTCCTACCGGAAACGATCAAAGAAATGGCGAAGATAGCACCCGACATCTTACTAAGACTGTAGAACGGGCTCATCAGGAAATGCGAGTTCCCGAGGATCTGGAAGAGGGCAAGGGTGGTGCTGATACCCAAAGGGGAAGACGGAAAGGCGTGCCGCCCCTTATGCATGCTGGACGTAGCCGGGAAACTGTACGAAATTATAATCAGGGAAAGACTGCTGAAAGAACTAGAGCAAGGAGAAGGGCTGTCGGAAAACCAATACGGGTTCCGCAAGGGGCGCTCGACGGTACAGGCCATCGAAAGGGTCCTTCCGATAGCGGAAAGAGCGAGGGGAAACCGCGCACCAGACAAATGGCGCGCGCTAATTACACTGGACGTGAAAAACGCCTTCAACACCGCGTCGTTTCACGCAATAATCGAGGAACTGCGGAGAAGGAGCATATCATCCCATATGATAAGGCTGATCCTGAGCTACTTCTCAGAGAGAAGCATCGAGATGGAGGAGATAAAAGAGAGGGTCACGGCAGGCGTGCCCCAGGGATCGGCGTTGGGCCCGATACTTTGGGACATCATGTACGACCCGGTCCTCAGGGTCGGACTGCCCGACGGGGTGACCCCCGCGGCATTCGCTGACGACCTGGCGCTGGTCGTGCTCGCACCTACGAAGGAGGACCTGCAACACAGAGGAGATATGGCGCTATGGGAGGTGGGGAGATGGATGGGAGACCCCTTAAAGTTCATTGAACCCGCAGGTCAAGGTCATTTTCAAATTTCCCGCCTTGGCGGCCATCTTGTGACGTCACTTCCGCCCCAGAATCCCCTTTGCTATACTACTGAAATACATTACTTTTGTGTTTAGCAATATTTTTTCAATGATTCCACAGCACTCATGGCCCGTATAAAGTTTCATAAAAATTCAGCATTTTGAGATGGCACAGATAAGAACACTCTGTATATTTTGTATTGGACCTTTGCACACCAACACCTTGAGTGGTCCCATTGACCATTCAATTGTTTTGGGGGGATTCCATGGAACTCTTGACTTGGCAGATGCCTTTAAAATTCTTATGTTGCTCAATTTTAACACCCTGCAGAATGAAACTGCCTGTATATTTTTATTCAAATTTGGTATATAGGGGTCTTGGGGTGTTCTGATTAACGCTGTGGGGTGAGATTTTAAATAAAAAAATCTCTAAATGGCTTTCGTTAAAATCGGGGGTATAAAAAAATTGCTGCCGGCCCTGGATTTGCATTTTGAAAATGACAGGAAAATCAAAAGAAGCTTTTTTTGAGGGCCTTTCAAACAAAAAAGTATAGGCGATTATCTGCAAAAATGAAAATTTTACGGATTTGTACAATTTTAAAGTTGGATTACACTATACTACTATTAACTATTAGACATTAGAGCCACTTTTACAACATGTGGCGTTTTTAATAAAAGGCACTCCAATTCAACGACAAGATAGAACTTCAATAAATATTTGGTGCGGTATTTTTTGGAATCACATAATTGGTCCTGTATTTTTTGAAGGCGGTTTAATTGGACTAAAATATGTACAGCTCTAAAGATGAGACATACTGATCTATTGAATGTATTTAATCGAGCCGAATATTTAGATGACACTTTTGTAGAGTGGATTGGTTCAAATGGAACTATTTCATGGCTTGCCAGAAGCTCATACTTGACCCCCACTCGATTTTTTTAACAGGGATTCTATCTAAAAAACCCACGTTTGGTTTATAGCTCCAAAGCGCGACATTCATTCATTTATTGTTCTGAATATGCAACTGAAGTCCCAGGGTACAATTTCATTTATTTTGGAATCGTTAAGGTTGCTATTTCTGGTCCACGGCAAAATTATAACAGTGTATGAAAATAATGGACCTTGCATGATTGGTAGTGTGTTCAAAATGATTACTTTGTTTTTCCTTATACAAACGAGAATAAAAACAGACCTCCCACGTCTCCCCAGCCGTGCCAAATTGCCCGAATTACGTCCCTGTACATATTTCCGCTGAGAGGAAATTGACTACTTACAAGTTCGTCGCATAATAGAACCTTTCAATAAGGGGGCTGCCCGAGAAGCCCTTTGCATACAAATAAATGTTAAATTGGTGAAAGGGAAATCTAAATTTTTATTTCCGTATTGGGAAATAACGAATTTGTACTTATCAAAAGGAACTTATGCGGTGTGGTCCAAAGAGTTCCGAACAAATGTTGACATTGTATATATATAAAAATTGTATTTGCGGCAATATAAAAAAAACTTCAATTTATTTATAAATATACATATTATCTCATATTTTGCAAATTTGTTTCCAAAATAGCGTTAGGTATAGTATTGCTAAAGTCACTTGAGACAGCATAAAAAAAATCTAATTAGCGGCACAAAAAGCATATAGAACATAAGCGTCACGCAGTTTTCAAAAATATACATATTCTACAAGTCTACAAGGAACATAAGTTTTTTTAAGATTGTCGTCAAACACAACGTAAGGGTTAATGCACCATATAGTATTGTCAAAAGGTCTCTAAAAAGCCATATGGAATATAACTATTATACCCTAAGACCTGTGAAATTATGACTATCCACCGCATTTCGCTGCACAAGTGGCCAGCCGTCGAACACTGTAACCCATGCAAGTATTGGTGATATTATATTAGGCGAGCATGCAGTCACTTGTTTTTACTACAATATCTATCTTTTCTGTCTCCTTCATCTCTTTTTACTACTAATACCAAGTTCGGTTTAATATGGTTAAAAAAGTGTTTTGTCTCATATTTTATTGCCGAGGCGCCTATTCTCGAGCTACCCTGGTAAAATATAAATGAACTTACTTGGAACACAGTGATATACGGGGCGCGATCTATTTCATAGTATGTATCTCAATCTGCTACTGGTAAAAATACCAGACTTATCAGCAGAAATCACCCGTATAAAATTCAAAGGTTTTTATGCGGTCGACGTCGACCTAGTCAAGGAGGCAGCCGATAAGAAAGCGAGCGTAGCGATTTGATTGGTCGGCGTTTCGGAGATCCACGGACCTGGTGTCGACGTAAGGCCAGTATAACCAGTGTCGTGCACGGAAATAAGGATTGAGCTTTATTTTACGGATTTTTTACGGTCGAAAGTTTATTTTATGGACGAAAGTTTATTTTATTCTTTTTTAGAGAAAGACTCGGTCTTGTTTCACAAAGCCAACGCCGCCCACGCGTTTTTATGCTGTACCAACTGACTTCATTTGTACCATACCATACACACTTTCAAAAACCCATTAAAAAAGAGCTAATTTCGCACCGTTCGGTCATTTTTCATAATGAAACCTACCACCTCGCCCGAAAGAGTTTATTAACATTGATATTTCAAACACACAATTGGTATTTAGCGTGTGCTGAAAACACGCAGCGGGCAAAAAATTCGAATAATGTTGCTTACAAAGGGATTTGCCCGTGTTTCTGGATTATCGAAATAAAAAATTAACAAACGCCCGGGTCGGGCATGGAACCAGTTTTTTGCGGGATCGTTTTATAAAAAGCTCGCGCCATTGTTGTAGAATTTTAATTGGTATGTTTGGGTTCATAATCCGACAATGTGTGGGGCCTTTATTTGTGGACATTATATTGCTCACGTTTGCTATTTTATGGAAATTATTGGAACGACGTTACAGTGATGCGTCATAAAAAAACCGAAATTAAATGCAGTTTCCTTTGTAAAAACCCAAAACTGTAAACTTAACTAAATACACAGAAAGATTTTTAGTACCTGTAATAATTATAAATAATAAATGATGTTTAGTGGCATATCAGGTAAAGGATATCAATTGAAAAAAATGCACTCCATCCAGGACTTGAACCCGGGACTCCTACTGTGGCCGTAGGCACTTTAACCAACTAAGCTACCGGAGATATGGGTTCCATCGGCTAGGTGTTATTTATTCCAATTGATATATAGTTAGTAGCGGTGAGATGTAGAAGACTTCGGCGTCTTCTACAGCTTGTAGAATATAGTTAGTAGCGGTGAGATGTAGAAGACTTCGGCGTCTTCTACAGCTTGTAGAAGACGCCGAAGTCTTCTACATCTCACCGCTACTAACTATATATCAATTGGAATAAATAACACCTAGCCGATGGAACCCGTATCTCCGGTAGCTTAGTTGGTTAAAGTGCCTACGGCCACAGTAGGAGTCCCGGGTTCAAGTCCCGGCTGGAGTGCATTTTTTTCAATTGATATCCTTTACCTGATATGCCACTAAACATCATTTATTATTAACTAAATACGTTTACGCAAAACTCTAATCTTATTTCTTTGTCTCCCAGTTCCAAGGTACCTATGCAGACATCTAAATACTTTCTTTGGGGTTATTAGTGGCCAAACTAGCCGCTCTAATATTAGTTCGGGATTGTCTTTAAAGTATTGTAAAATTTCGTCATTATTTATTAAAAATCTATGGCCTTTTTTACACCCCCCTTATTTTCTATATTTTTGAGGTTAGGATATACAGGGTGAGTTTTTTCGATGCCCACTATGGGGATCTCGGAAACTAGCAGAGCTAGAACAAAGGTTAAATGGGGAAAGAATAATTGCAGTTTTGAATGCTCAATCTAATGCCCCTTCTGGTTTTTAAAAAAGTTCATGGCTCACCAGATATTTTGAAAGTGTGATTTTTCCTATTTCATCAGATCTCTGTAGCTCGATTATTTCTGATTATACAGAAAAACTGTAGAGACAGAAATTGTTGATAATTTTGGACTTAATAAGATAATCTAATCCAATTTTTTTATGTTGTTTGTGATTTTTGAGATATGACATAAACTTTTTTTGTTTTTTAAGTGTAAATCATAGTTGGCTGTGGCCTTATAGAGTCGACCATTTTTTAAGCTTTCCAAAAATATAATACTCGGCATAGGTATTATAAAAAATAAAAGAGCTATGGCTAATTTTCTGATTTTTTTTTAATTTTCACATAATCAGCCATGGAATATTTTCATAATTACGTTCTATTTTATAATTAGACATAAGTACTTCAAACTTTCTAATATTTTGTTTTTAGCTGGTAACAAAATGTAACAAAATAAAACAAAAATTAAAAAAATCAAATTCAAATTATTAATATTTTAAAAAGTCAGCTTTTAAAATAAAAAAAACAATCCACCATTATTACTTATGCAAATATTGCATCTTTTTAAAACTGAATTTTTCACCTTTCTTAGAGAGCGCCAGTCAATACTGGCAATTGCTTCTAAAACAGCTGCTCTTAAAATTCATCAATTGTCTCATACTTTATTTTGTAGTTAGACAAAAATAAATCCCACAAAAATAAATCCAAAACAGACAAGTCGGGGGATCGGGGCTGCCAGGAAATAGGTCTATTTCTCCCTATCCAACTTTTTGTATAGAGCTGATCTAGGTAATTTCTTACGGGCAAATAATTACTTATGTGGTGGAGCTCCATCATGATATGTAATTTTTGTTTTATTTTGTTACCAGGTAAAAATAAACTATTTGAAAGTTTGAAGTATGTCTTATTATAAAATAGAACGTAATTATGAAAATATTCCATGGCTGACTCTGTGAAAATTAAAAAAAAAATCAGAAAATTAGCCATAACTATTTTATTTTTTATAATAACTATGCCGAGTATTATATTTTTGGAAAGCTCAAAAAATGGCATATTTGATAAGGCCACACCCAACAATGATTTACATTTAAAAAACACAAGTTTATGTCATATCTCAAAAATCACAAAGAACATAAAAAATTGGATAATATTATCTTATTAAACCCAAAATTATCTACAATTTTTGTCTCTACAGTTTTTCTGTATAATCATAAATAACAGAGCTACAGAGATTTGATGAAATAGCAAAACACCACTCTTCAAAATATCTAGACAGCCATGAACTTTTTTAAAAATCCAAAAGGGGCATTAGATTGAGCATTCAAAACTGCAATTCTTTCCTTATTTAACCTTTGTTCTAGCTCTGCTAGTTTCCGAGATCCCCATAGTGGGCATCGAAAAAAACTCACCCTGTATAATAATATAATGTTATTGTTTAGCGCAAATACTTAAGCAGACACATGAAATATTGTCCATCACTTAAGAATCGTCCTGTATCTCGAAGAAAGGACTGTAACAATGCCTTCATCGACCCATACCAGGTTAAATAACATCTCAATACAAACCCCAGAACCAGAAACAGAAACGGATTCGAGGTATGTATATACAGACTGAGTCATTTTCGATGGTTTTATGGGGTATCTCCGTTATTTGTATAGATAGAAAAAAACAAGGAGGTGTTCATGAGTTAATTTTTTGAGATATTTACGATCCTCAAAACAGATCTCTGATATCTCCAATACTTTAGGAGATACAGGGCGTTTTTGAAATTTTTGCAATTATCATAGCTCATTTTTGTTTTTAATTCTATATATTTCGTTGAAAACGCTTTATACGCACTTTTTTACGTAGAATCCATTGGAGTAAACAGTTTTTCTATAAAATAGTTATTTATGTACCAAGGCACTGAAGTTGAATTATTAACTTGAACTTCAGTGCCTTGGTAGGTAAAATAACTAGTTTTTAGAAAAACTGTTTACTCCAATGGATTCTACGTAAAAAAGTGCGTATAAAGCGTTTTCAACGAAATATATAGGTTTAAAAACAAATGAGCTATGATAATTGTAAAAAATAGCAAAAATTTCAAAAACGCCCTGTATCTCCTAAAGTATTGGAGATATCAGAGATCTGTTTTGAGCATCGTAAATATCTCAAAAAATTAACTTATGAACGCCTACCTTGTTTTCTTCTATCTATACAAATAACGCAGATACACCAAAAAACCATCGAAAATGACTCAGCCTGTACGTCTGGACATGGCCAACCTCTCGGTCCGCGCTGACGCATCTCTGTCATCGGCTGATACAATGTCCGGTCCCCAGTGGGCTGTGGAAGGGTCCCTCTCGTTTCCGGGAACTTCCGGAGTCAGCATTGAGGGTGCTAGGGTCGCCGGATCGCGCGGTGTTGCGTCTACATAGGTCGCGCCACCCGTCGGATGGTGGTGGTATTTCGATCGGTGACTTTAAACCGAGACACGCGCTCTTTACTTAAAGATACCGGGACAACTCTTCAGAGACGCATGTTTAAAAACCAGAGTTAAATATTGTGTGAATAATAAACGTGGAGAAACTTCTTTTTACGCTCATATATTTGCCGAATACGGCGTGTTTGTCCACGCCAACTCCGGTTGGTTCCCGCTCCAAGTTATGCCTAGTATAAACTTCCCTTGGCGTTTATAGAAACAGAGGAGACAAGACAAATTGAAACGCGGTGTTTGTACGAGTCGTGGAGTGCCCCGAAACACACCAGTTTCATTTTCGCAAACGTTTACTCAAGAACACGCGGAGGACAATTTGTCACGGCCCTCGAATACTTAGGCAGCTTCCAGAACAAACGCGCTTAGAACAGTGGCGTGTGGAGGCTTTCATCGGGGGGAGGACCGCGACCATCAATCAGTAGAGCGGTGGGGGAAAGTGAAAATACAGGATTGTTCTACGCGACACATTTTTTCTTCGTAACTAAGGGGGGAGGTTGGGAGTTCTTGCCCTACACCTTTTCCACATGTAATTCAGAAAGCATCAATTGAAATTCAGATTAGTCAAATGAATTTCAGAATAGGTCATATGTAATTCAGAAATATCAGTTGTAATTCAGAAAACGTCAAATGTAATTCAGATTTGTCAATTGTAATTCAGAAAGCGTCAAATGTAATTCAGATTCGTTAAATGAAATTCAGAAAAGATCAAATGTAATTCAGATTTGTCAATTGTAATTCAGAAAGCGTCAGATGTAATTCAGAAAGCGTCAGATGTAATTCAGAAACGGTCACATGTAATTCAGATTCGTCAATTCAATTTCGGAAAAGATCAAATGTAATTCAGATTTGTCAATTGTAATTCAGAAAGCGTCAGATGTAATTCAGAAAGCGTCAGATGTAATTCAGAAACGGTCACATGTAATTCAGATTCGTCAATTCAATTTCGGAAAAGATCAAATGTAATTCAGATTTGTCAATTGTAATTCAGAAAGCGTCAGATGTAATTCAGAAAGCGTCAGATGTAATTCAGAAACGGTCACATGTAATTCAGATTCGTCAATTCAATTTCGGAAAAGATCAAATGTAATTCAGATTTGTCAACTGTAATTCAGAAAGCGTCAGATGTAATTCAGAAAGCGTCAGATGTAATTCAGAAACGGTCACATGTAATTCAGATTCGTCAATTCAATTTCGGAAAAGATCAAATGTAATTCAGATTTGTCAATTGTAATTCAGAAAGCGTCAGATGTAATTCAGAAAGCGTCAGATGTAATTCAGAAACGGTCACATGTAATTCAGATTCGTCAATTCAATTTCGGAAAAGATCAAATGTAATTCAGATTTGTCAATTGTAATTCAGAAAGCGTCAGATGTAATTCAGAAAGCGTCAGATGTAATTCAGAAACGGTCACATGTAATTCAGATTCGTCAATTCAATTTCGGAAAAGATCAAATGTAATTCAGAAAGCATCAGTTGTAATTCAGAAAGTGCCATTTGTAATTCAGAACTCCCACTTTTAATTTATTTTACAACACACTTCATAGAGGGAGTTCTAAAAAATTTCAAATTAGTTGATAGATCTTATTATACCTATACAAATCCATAAAATTTTATTTTTGGAGATAACCTCCTGGATTTTTTTTGTTTGAAAGGCCTTCAAAAACCTCTTCTTTTGACCTTTCTACCATTTATCGATTTTTTTATTTAAAATCAAGACACCCCAAAACCCCCGTATACCAAATTTGAACAAAATATATAAAGGGAGTTTAATTCTGCAGGATGAAAAAATAATGGAGCAAAATATGAATTTCAATGGCATCTGGCGAGTCAAGTGTGCCACGGAAGACCCTCAAAATAGTTGAATGGTCAATAGGCCACTCAAAGTTATAATGTGCAAAGATTCAATACAAAAAACTGAGTATTTTTCTCCGGGAAATTTCAAAATGCTGAATTTTTTGAAACTTTATACCGGTTAAGAGTGCTCTGGAATTATTGAAAAAATTAATAAACACCAAAGTGATTTATTATTTTAAAAAAATGCCAACCAACAAAACAATTAAATTTATTGGTCCTTCCTCAAGAAAATCACTGTCTAAGGTGATACATATTTTCTATGTTTACAGTTGGTTTATAGTGCCTGGAGCGGCTTTGATATATTGTAGTACAAAATATAAAGATTTTATAGATTTGTATATATAGGTTTAAAAGTAGACACCATGTATAATAAGATCTATCTACATACTAAGTTGAATTTTTTTTAGAACTCCCTCTATGACGTGTTTTGTGAAATAAATTACAAGTGGGGATTCTCAATTACAAATGGCACTTTCTGAATTACAACTGATGCTTTCTGAATTACATTTGATCTTTTCCGAAATTGAATTGACGAATCTGAATTACATGTGACCGTTTCTGAATTACATCTGACGCTTTCTGAATTACATCTGACAAATCTGAATTACATTTGATATTTTCTGAATTTCAATTAACGAATCTGAATTACATCTGACGCTTTCTGAATTACAATTGACAAATCTGAATTACATTTGATGTTTTCTGAATTACATCTGATATTTCTGAATTACATCTGATCTATTCTAAATTTGAATTGATGCTTTCTGAATTTCAAATGATGCTTTCTGAATTATAGTTGACGTATTCTGAATTACATATGGAAAAGGTGTAGTAGCTTGCACAAAATCGTCCAACACAACTGTTACGAGAACCAGATCTTGACTTTGACAGTTTGTATCAGTTGTTAATTGTTGTGTTATCACATCGTGCTGTAACAATGGTATATTATTCTTGTAATATTAGTGAAGAAAACGACAGTGTTGAATGTTATGTTCCTTGCAGAAAGAATGCGAAGCGTGCAAGGCGTCAATACGCACGAATATACCCTACCTCATTACACATATTTATAACAAATTGAGAATTAAAAAATAAAGGAAAGAGAAATAAACCACGACATGTTTCAACTGAGAATATGCAGGAAGCAGTTTTATTATATTTCGTGGAAAACCCGAGACATTCTATTAAAGATGCATCGAGGTATTTGCAAATATCATGGAGTTCAGTCCAGAGAGTATCAAAAATGCATAAGTTTAGACCAATAATTGTTATCGCCCAGTTCAAAACTGTATGAAAATGAGAGTAATTATGGAAGGCGACAATATTGCCACAGCCGGCTCTAGGAAAAGCACTGAAGTTGGGAAAGCTAGCAACATGGCTTGCGGGTCTGCGCGTCCTGGCCTGTCACTCCCTGTCAGTTGATTTTACAAGAAATTTACCAGAATTAAATTGTATAGTGCGGGTAGTGCTATCGTCGCCAGATTGCTACGACGAGGCAGTGTGTCTCTGGGTGGAAACAGACAGCCCGAAGTGCTGGCCAGAGCTTTTTTATAAATTTGTTTTGTTTGTGCAAAAGTGAAACATTTCTATAAAAGTTCTAAGTGAAGAATCGTGTCTTTATAATTTCAAGCCTCAAGATGCCTAGAATCGCCGAGGGATGCTAGAACTTATAGGTATATACCTGGCTGTAAGTCAAATCGTAATAATAACTTGAAGTAGCTAGGTTTTCTTTGCTTGACGGCAGGCGGTAGGTAGACTTGTATTCGTTTTGGGCTTTCCAAAGGACGAAAATTTAAGAATGAAATGATTTCGGGCCAATTGCATAGACAAACTAAAGTACCCCATAAAATTAAAGGAGCTTTCTAACAATCCAAACATTGTTTAATATTGTTGCAAAAGTTTCTTTACCTAATTTTAAAGTCAAAATATATTTTAGTTGAATTTATTATGAAATTGATCCTAACTGCCATTTCAATCACAAGAGATATTATTCTCCTTCACAACATGCAGTTTTCTGTTCGCTTGTTGTTTGTATTTTTATGAAAATTTAACCAAAAGGGAAGATAGGTAATCATCATTTGCCTGACAGCGCACTTTGCGAAAAAGTCTCACAAAAATTCGACTTACAACAAAATGTAGTTCCCTCTATTTGACCAAATTTACCATATTATTTGTCGAAAATGTACCTGTCCACACCAGGAATCGTACTTATTATTACTTATATTATATTATGTGTATATTTTGTTACCAGTTACTGCTTTTATTGTCTGTTAAACAAATGTACCTACTTACTTGGGTACACAATTATTGAAACAAAGGTGACAAATATATCTAATTATAATTAAACAGAGGGTTGAACATTTATTAGAAAAGATAAACTAAGCCAAAGTGCAGACTGATCTAGACTGCATAGACCCGTTGAACCGTCCCGCTGCGGCGTTGCGGCATGTTTGCACAGGGCTTGTAAAGTTTGAGAAGGTTGTGTTTAGCACATTTAATTTTAATTTTTTTATAGCTTTTGAATAATTTGCAAGTATTTGTTTTTTCATCGACTTATAGGCAGTTTGCCGGACCCCAAACATGGTCTTGTATTTTTCCCTTATTTTGCACCTACTTTTAGAAGTTTTTGCCCAGCACTTTGTGAGCGGCTGCCACTGGTAGCCCCAATATACCAAACGCTCAACCCTTGGAAAGTTTCCGATTTTAATCAACAGAGGGCGCCCCCCAATTTGTAAATCGTCAAGTTAATCAGAGCTGGGTCAGATTTATAGCCAAATGCGCCTGATAACTCGATTAATTCTGCACTATTCGGCTTCCTGAAGTCGCAGGATAACCAACTCAAGCGTCCTATCAATTATTTTGTTATCAAAGGCTCACTCTCACAGCAAAAGCTTCTTGAAAGAGATCGGCGGCTATCGGAAACAAATTTCCCCGCTTACCCTCTCAAACGAGACCGGGAAAAGAAAGAAAAACAGGAAGATCCTTGTGTAGTCCCGCGGAACATCGTTCCCTACTGCTGGTCGGCGTCTCAGAACGCGCTGGCTTTGAGATAATGATGTTGATGTCATCTCATCCGGCTTAGTTAAAAGGCTTTTAGCGCTCGCAGACCAGAGTGCATCTCGAGCTAAACCAAATAAAAACGGGAGTGAGGCGCATAGACCATCTACGACGGTTCCCACTAGATCCTTGATTCCACGCCTTGAATTTGTAGATTCTGGAATGGCACAAAAGCTCGAGGCCAACGATAAAGACAGGCCACGGCGCTAACGCATAATCGCGTAGTCACGTGACCAACTTAGTCCTATATAATGAAAGGCATTTGTGGAGATAAGTAGAAAAAACAAATTTCGTAACAATTTGGCAAGTTTTCTTTCATCTATTACATTATTGGTTTTGTGCATCCAAGCTTTCTCTAATTGTTTTTTCAAAATTTTCAACCTGCCTGAGCTGTTTTAGGCTGAGAGTTAAACGGCACTGCACTCACAATATTTTGGCACATTCTCAAAAATTGTTGGGACATCACCTTCCTTTAGCTTAGGTGATATTCTCTATACACATTTGTCCACTTTAATTGTTTCACTTTCTTGAAAATGTGTTAGCCACACATACTTAAGGGTTTTTTAGAAATTAAATCTCAGTTGGGATTTGACGAATCCATTTTTGGCGGAAATTTTCATCCCGAGGCAAAACAAATGTTTGTTATGGCGACACTTTCTTCCTGGCTTTTGTAATATGTATAAATATATTATAAACAGACCAAATATTTGGTATTTAGGTTATTTTTTACGAAATAAAAATGAAAACTAACCTCAGTAGGTATACTGTAAATATTGACGAGGTCTCAGTTGATCGGCAGCGTGAAAGACCGAATAGAAACCGTATCAAGGCGTGGGTCGACAACGAAAATCCTCGAGTAGGTACGTTACAACTCTGATTTATTTCGCACAAGGTGAATGGTGAATACAATAAATACACAAACCCGAACGTGGTGAACGGGAATGGCTTCCAGACACCCGGACCGTCTGAACTCGCGGATCTCCCGTAAGCAGTTCACCCCTCTGTGTCTCAGGCTCCACTGTCCAATACGGTCCATGTCCAAAAAATAGTCCATTCCGGAATTCCGGGCTCCCTATTCTGTGGTTCGGAGGAGAATTCCCCTTTACAGCGCTCACGCGTCGGTGCGAGCGGCACCAATACTCTTGGACGCCACGACTCCCACCCAGAGGCCATAATAACACCTGGGCGGTTCCCCTCCGCCAGGACACACGCGCACTAGACACAAACTTGTTTCTAAAATATAAACTAAGACGTTTAAAAACAATTTAAACATTTAAAACTTCTCAAAACTCAAGCTGCCGCTTTCAGTTATGTGAAAAATGACACGTAACGTCGGACTAAGATAGTAGGCCTTGATAGGAGCTTTACTGACGTCATGATTAAGAAGGCACTTCTGGTGTTACACTATTGGTCCAGACCTTGGACAGAGAGGACCATAGAGATCATATATATAGGTAGAGTGCTGGACGATGTTTTTATACATAGGATGCGCGTAAAATCTTTGACGAATTTAAAATCATAAAATAGTAAAAAATAGTAATAAATAGGCCCAGTGGACATGCGCATTTGCAATTTGAGGTAGTGTTTTGTGGAAATTGACACTCTTTGACAGCCATTTGGCAGCGACAAACTAAGTATAACCTACCGTTGTTTGCATCATAGACGCTTTGTGGCATAATTTTTTCGATTTTCAGCTAATTATTAATAGTTTCTTCGCGTTTTAGTTGTTTGAATGTTTTATCTAATTAAGTGATCATCTCGAATATGTTCTGCTCATTTTACACCAGAGTGTTTAAAAACGAAACGAGTCAAAACGCAGCTAATTGAAAATGCGGTACCAACTCTTCTATTAAAACCACCTAAAGTATATTAACATGAATGTGGTGTAAGAAACTATTAGTAGCTTATTTGGTTTCGTATTAAAGATATAAAGGTAGATGAAAACGAGTCAAGTTCTAGCATCACTGAAGCAAATTCTAGTAGTTTGGACGAAACTAATTTTACAAGTATAAACGAACCTAGTTGTAGTTATCGAAGTCTTGACCAGTCCACGTTGGGGTGAGCTTAATTTATTATCAATATACTAGTTTGTAGGAAGATAGTAATTCAAAAAACAAGCGCTGTATTGAATTGCGCGGTCTGAAGGTCTAATGCGCGTGCTCCATAGGCCCATGCGCAGATCCACAAAAAGGGACTTGTTCAGCACTCTACCTATATATATGATCTCTATTGAGAGGACGCCTAGCAGCGCTCGCCGCCGTGTTACCGACTGGCACATCGCACGACAGGCCAGTGGCGTAGCATCAAACGCGTTCTTAGCCAATATCACAAAAATGTTAAAAATTAAAAGGTATTAGTTAATTTTGACTTATACATGTAATTTGAAATATTGGTATTTATTTGCAGATAATTTTCCAAATATAAAGTTAGTGTCAAGTGCTTGAATATATTTATTTGTGGCGGTTTCGAATCAATCAAAATAAAATAGATAATGCACGCCCATGAAAACCAGCCCATATTTTATGAAACTATCATAATCAATTAAGAACTTTTCAATAAAAACGATGTAAAAATAATAATATTGGTCCTATTTACAAACAAAACAATCCACTTTATCATACTAAAAGGTAGAATAGGAATTTGAAGAAGTTATATTGAGAAAAAAATAAAGTTTTAGGGCATCTTTCAAAGGTAGCTTGATAAATATTCACTAATCCCGGGCTCTTGCTTTTCACAGCAGAAGCTTTTACAACCCAACGCTATTCACCATCGTAAGAGTAGATATCTTTTCCCCTTAATAACTGTTACTTTTAGTTCACAAATTCACGAAATTAACTCACAACGTACTCTCTTTGTCTGCCACATATAAAATGGCCGCCGTAACAAAATCTATACACGGCAGGGTAGGCACGCGAGGTGTCCTTTCTCTTTCCTTGCCTCTGGTCTAGACTAAAGTCACCTATCAGATAATATTCGACAAGGTAAGTACCCAAAGAAATTTGAAAATGCCTGCAGTGATGGGCCCCCACTTCTTTGGCGTCATACTCTCTGGTAATTTTTCTTTAATTTGCCCTCAAAATTTAATTAAGGCGACGAAAAAATATTAATTGGGCGATTTTGCCGCCACTCCCCCGAAAATTAACTCCAAAGGAGATTTAATTAAAAGGAGAATGATACCCGATAAAGAAGCGGAAAGCCTTTCTGTGTGGCCCTTCGATGAAATCACTTATAATTAAAACATATATTTAGTGAAAACTAGTGAAAACGTATGTCCTACTCAATTTTTTCATTACCGCTTCCATGTATCGAATGCCACCCGAACCAGTTTGGTTTATGGGTCAAGTTCCTTGCTTCTCATAGATCGTCAGATAGTGACAGATTTAGGTGCCCCATTTTGGCATACAAGAGGGTTGAAAATTACATCGATGTTGATTAGAATGAAGGGAACTTTACGAGTGGCTCCTGGACATAACACATGGAAAATTCGATGGGTTGGACTTATACAAAAATGGCCGCCATTTTATATGTGGCACACAAACAGAGTATGTTGTGAGTTAATTTCGTGAATTTGTGAATTAAATGTAACAGTGATTAAGGGGGAAATATACTCTCACGATGGTGAATTGTTCAGCGTTTGGTTGCAGTGTGAAAAGCAAGAGCCCGGGATTTCGTTTCACAGGTAAAAATTTAGCAAGCTACTTTTTGTAAGATGCCCTAAAACTTTATTTTTTCTCAATATAACTTCTAATTCCTTCTACCTTTTAGTGTGATAAAGTGCATTTTTTGTTTGTACATAGGATGTGCTAAGTTAGAATATAATTATTTTTTAACATCGCTTTTATTGAAATTTTTTAAATTGATTATGATAGTTTCATAAAATATGGGCTGGTTTTCATGGGCGTGCATTATTTATTTTATTTTGATTTATTCGAAATCTCCACAAATAAATATATTTCAGCACTTGACACTAGCTTTACATTTGGGAAATTATCTGCAAATAAATACCAATATTTCAAATTACATGTAAGTCCAAATTAACTACCTTTTCATTTTTAACATTTTTGTGATATTGGCTAAGAACGCGTTTCATGCTACGCCACTGGCCTGTCGTGCGATGTGGCAGTCGGTAACACGGCCGCGAGCGCTGTTAGACGTCCTCTATTTTTTTTTGTCTAAGATTTGTTGATATTTAAAGGTTATGTTATTTAATGAGTTGAAATAGACTTAAAAATACCTATTATTTTTCTTAAGATTTGAAGCTAAATATTTATTAAAATATACTTTCTAATTTTTCACTTGTTTTGTTTATAAATGTCAAGTATGTAAATATATCTAGTTGGGTTAAAGAAAATCTCTCTTTTATTTTGGTTAGAATCTCAGCGCTACAAATAACTTTGATTTTTATTTTTGTATATTTTCAATTTTTATCTTATCAGAAATTATCACATAAGAGTGCGAAGTCAAGTGTGATACAATTTAAAGTTTATCTTTCTTTTTCTTCTGTCAAGGCTTGTACATATATCAAAATTTTTAATTAATAACTACCTACGTTATATATATTCTCTTAGGTAATTGATAAAAAAGGAACAATTAACCCACTCACAAACATCTGACCCTTAAAAATAAATTAACTAAAACCAAACCCTTTTTATTATTATTACAAACTTCAAATTAGACATCGAAAGCATCGGGAGTTTTATTATTCCATAGAAGAAAACGAACTATGAACCATCTGGCGGAGTCATTTGAAATTATAACATAATCGATGGTCTTTGTATTAATTTAATAGTGCCCTTGGGACTGTCCTTTTAAAAACGATGAATGCGGGATCTTTTGACTAATCCTCTTGTAGTCGACGCAGGTTGTCATGCTCAGGGACGGGTAATTATAATGGAATAGTTGGTTGGAGAGACCCTCAAGAGACTGCGCTAGCGGATCTGGAAATTCCCGAATTTGAGATGGAAGTTTCCGGAGAATGTTGGGGCTTGTAACATGACCTATTTACGAGGAATTCATTTTTCAATCGTCTGTTTTTATTTATTTAATGATGTCGTACATCTTTGCAATAGTTATTTGTGTACCAACGGATCGAAGTTCAACTTTTTATAACTCATGTGTAATTTAGTCATAAAAAGCAACTTCAGTGCCGAAGTACATCTTTTGTTTTTTTAATCGAAAAAAGTTTTTTAAAAATACTTATACAGAAAGATTGGATTGTTCAGGCGCGGCTGCTTCATAAGGTTTTGGTCAATGACCCACCTAATTTATTTCAACATTTTTTAAATGTTTAATAATAAACTATATTTAAAAAAATGCAATTAAATTTTCATGCAAAAACTCCCCAATTATTGGTAATGAAGCCAAAATTACTAATGTCTAATAATAATTCATTCCTATCCGCAGCCGCCTGGCCGTATTTTAAATTGACCTCACGCGTTATTATGGCAATCCACAAGGATAAATGCATTGCAAGTGAGACAGAGACAACAGCATACGCGCCCGCTCTGAAGCCGAAAAGAGACAAGTAAATGACGAAATCGTCGACGGCCGACCATTTATAATGTATGCTTTAAGCGGCGGTTTCACATAGCAGTCAACTGCAATCACAGTTCAACTGTTCGGTGAGGGAGGCTTATACTGCTATAGCAGAACTGTTATGTGGTGTTTCACAATATTTGCAAAAGTGTGTTGACAGTAGACAAAATGGCGCCGTATATAAGAAAGTGGTGATATCATGTGCCTTTTAATTAAAAAAAAGTTCATGTTAAATATTAGACGTAAATATAAGAGTAAGAGAGATAAAAGACCAATTTGTACGAGTGGTTTTGCTATAATGGGCAAAATAGCGCTTGAGAATAAAATTATTTAGAAAATGTTCCGGCACGAGTGTTATTTGTCGAGATTATTTCACGAATACGATTTAATAAATTCTGTATTAATTTTTTCTATGTTTACTTTCCCAAGACGACTCATTTTGAACGAGTTTATTGACAGCTTCGACTGTAGCGTTCGAGTAAACAAACATGACGCTTGGATATCCAAGGCAAATGCGATTATACCTACACCCTGTTATCGTTGGTTTATTTTCTGAATGTGTGTCATAAATTTAAACGGAGACGGAGGTCTAATAACAACAATTTAGACATTGTTTTATATCTAAAACCAATTCCTCCATTCGCATTATCCTGGCACAAATTCTGGATGCCACTCGATGCGGACGACTAGCTACAGATTTTGGACGAGTTTCACAATGGCGCAGTTTTAAAAATTCAACCAGGCCGCCGATGGCTCGTTCCAATCGCGTTTCCCACCCGTTCCGCCGTAATCGCCGGGCGATGAGATTAATTTTTCACAAACTAAGCGCGTAAATCTCGGATACTCGCCGGTTCCGCAGTCGCAAAACTAAAGTTGTGGCCTACGCGCGATTAAAAATTTACCGGCACGATAATGGACGAGTTTTCGCGAGCTGTGGGGATGGTGCGTAATTATTTGACGCAGGCAATCTTTAAAGTAAGGGGACCCAGCATCACGGGCGTAGCCAAGGGGGGGGTTTCGGGGGTTCAAACCACCCCCCCCCCCCCGAAATAAGCAAAATATTACCTAATATTATACCGAAAAAATACGAGGAGTGCAGAGTTAAATTATTATTACGTTTGAATATATGTAGTAATAGTAGCGCCTAGCGCCATCTTTTGACGAGAGGCAGACGCAGTTGCAGCCGAACTATTTTGTATTGTAGGGACACTTTGCGTTGTTTCTCGATTATTCGCCACGCCCCTCGGTCGAAATGAGCGGAACTTTGTGGAAGTTCGTGGAAGTTTCTGGACGGCTACTGGGCTGCTATATAAGCGGCGCCGCGGCGCGTGACCGCGCTTACGGCAGTATTGTTCCATGCGAACTCGAAGCGAATAAAAGTGAAAAGTGGTGAACGAATAGTGAAGAGAATTAAGTGTACCGTGTAAGTGAGTAATTTTAGTGCGCTGTTATTCGATGACCTTGTTAAGGATAGATACGTGAATCATTATTACTGTCGAAAAATGGAGGGAAAAAAAAGGAAGGGTGGTAAACCTAAAGGTATGGACTACTGGAAAAAATGGTGTAGTCAAGGTCAAGGGGTTTCTAATAAAGAAACAAATTTGGATTTAGCTATCAAAGCTTCAGCTACCTTGCATGCTGATAAGAAGACTGCCTACCCCGAAATCTAGTTTGGAATGCCTAGATATGTGCGATAAAAACCTTTGTCCTAATATTTACAAATTACTACAAATCTTGGCTACCATTCCTGTATCCACTGCTACCCCAGAGAGGTCTTTCTCGAGCCTAAGGAGACTGAAAAACTATTTACGAAACACTACAAGTGAAAACAGACTTAATGGTTTGGCTCTAATGAACATTCACTATGGAACAGAAATTCATGCAGATGAAGTAGTGGATATATTTAAAAGAAAAAGCCGAAGATTTCTTCTTTAATGGTTTTAGATTTAGCGCAGAGGAACGAAATTAATTTATCCATTTCATTTAAAGTTAAGAACTTTATAAATATGTCGTAGTTTTTCGGATGAATATATAGATATTAAATTTCATGTAAGTATATTTTTGTTGTTTTATCTACTTCTCAAACTAAACCCCCCCCCCCCAAAAAACTAAATCCTGGCTACGCCCGTGATACAGGGTGAGTTACATAAGTAGCTCACTCAAAATATCTCAAAATATCACCTACGGAAACTATGAGCAAAAAACGTGGCAACGCTAGAAAACAGTGGATTTCTGTTTAAATGAGAATTATCTTAACATGTTTGAACTATGCTTTCTGGAAGTAG
Source organism: Pseudeuparius sepicola (assembly GCA_963920635.1). NCBI lineage: Eukaryota > Metazoa > Arthropoda > Insecta > Coleoptera > Anthribidae > Pseudeuparius > Pseudeuparius sepicola. The sequence goes on from OY987307.1 coordinate 28,673,232, forward strand.
AAATTATACAACAATTATGTCGTGTATTCTCGGAGATGCCCCCATATGGGCCGGAATAGTGACGTTAAGAACTTTATAAATATATGTCGTAGTTTTTCGGATGGATATATAGATATTAAATTTCATATAAGTATATTTTTGTTGTTTTATTTACTTCTCAAACTAAACCCCCCCCCCCCAAAACTAAATCCTGGCTACGCCCGTGCCCAGCATTATACTTTCCAAAGTGAAGTGAGGCCTATTCTTTCCTCATTCTAATGGTCTCAGTGATGCCAAGTATGCCATTTTATTGGAGAACCTATGAATATAACAGGTACTTTGATTGTTAGTAAAAATTAATAATGGTTTCCATGATTTCTAAAAATTAGACTTGACAATTTTGTGTCTACAGGTGCAGAATATGGAAACTGTCAAATGAAACAAATTTATTTTATAGTTGAAATTGATTTCCAGCAATTATTTCCACAAATTTAAGTAATTATGTATGGTAAGTCAGTGCCGATTTCGTTTATTTAATAATTTGTCGCTATTGCACCTTGTTACCATGTTCCTCAATCAATTTCTAATATTTACTTGAACTTCCCTTGTTGAATGTATCTACCCAAAGAACTTTCACAGATTTCGGAATGGACTAGTAGTTCTAATCATGTAGTTTTTCTCGGTGTTCATTATAAAATGTTTGTAATTTTATTTCTCTCCCAAGGTACCTCACAAACTTAAAATAAACTTGTAGTTGTAGATAAAAACTTAAAAAAACGACCTGACTGAAGCTACCTGCTTAATAATTTAAAATTTATGAAATACGATTTTCGTTTTGAACTACCTACTTATACGTAATGCCCACGTAATGGGAATTGTACGATTATTAAGGTGATACAGGAAAAATCTGGTTGCAATTATTGGGACTACTACAGGCGGCCGCATTACCTTTAATTGACACATTTGAGTATCTGGAAGTTAGAAAAGTTAAAAATTGTGAATTATGATGGGAAATATTTTGCCTCCTTTAGAATCTATGGCACTGGCGTGTCACATAAAACCTGATGGCAGTTGGACACTGACATATAACATAACCTTGTACCAGCCCCCTTGTGGTCTCCTTGGAGTCGACAGAAAACAAACTTCCCCTCAAGGCTTCACTTTTCCTATGTGATAGACTGTGATATGCTGGGTCCCCTTATTTTAAAGAGTCCCTGATTTAACGCTAACTATATGCATACTTATCTAAGTATCTCCTATGTAATTGCTATATTATACTGATCGGGTTTTCTCGTGAAACAACCGAATTTTTGGCGCGACCGGGCCGTCCAGCCAGTTCTTGCCGGTTTTTCGCGGGACGAGTATCGACATAGACGTGCTGATGCGATCCCGTGGGCAGTGCGTGATCTTTCTATGTATTTTTATATATTTATATTGAATTGTGTAAGTTATGATTTTATATTTTGGTTGGCGCTTTTTTACAGTATTTTTCCTCAAGTAACACCCTTTACTTACAATCAATTTCAGTCCAGGCAAATTGACAGTATTCAAATGCAAAATACAATGTTTAATTTTGAGTAATCTATATTAAGCATTTGTAATACCTAAAACTGAACCAATCGAACAAGAGTGAAAAAATTATTCAAGAGTAAAAGTACATTTTTTTGTATTCTAACGTTGTGAAAATAAAACTATGATTGTAAAATTAAAAAAAAAATTAATAGGTACTTTAGAATTTAACAGATAAAGTTTGTCGATGTACCAATTTTGTTGTAAAACAACATTTATTGTGTATATTTATTCAATTGGCATTGAAATTTGGTGTGTTACGATAAGTATTTTATAAGTAAATAGGTATAAAGAATTGTTTGTGAATTTACCTACATTTTTTTTTCAGTGCATAAGTACCATAAAAAAAAACTGACCCTGTATAGCGAAAACCCAAAAAAAAATATCAAAAAATAACAGCGCCCCTGCCCCTGAACTCCCTGAACAACTTTCGTAGGTAAAAAATCCACTACTGTCAATATTCGTATATAATATCACAAGTGCCGGAAAGAAGAAAGATCACGAGTATAAATTGGTCTTTTATTTTCTGATAAAATCCCGAGAACGAAGCTCGAGGGATTTTATCACTGAAAATAGAGTGGTGGAATTTGTACGAGTGGTTTTGCTAAATGGGCAAAATAGCGCTTGAGAATAAAATTAATTAGAAAAATTTCCGGCAAGAGTGGTATTTGTCGAGATTATGTCACGAATACGATTTAATAATTTGACAGCTTCGACTGTAGCGTTCTAGTAAACAAACATGACGCTTGGATATCCAAGGCAAATTCGATTATACCTACACCCTGTTAGCGTTGGTTTATTTTCTGAATGTGTGGCATAAATTTAAACGGAGACGGAGGTCTAATAACAACAATTTAGCAATGTAAACGTTCTATAAATTCATTGATACAATGCTTAATAATACCGCAACATAATTTATAAGCTGCATAATTTAGAACAGTGTTGTAAAACACACCAATTTTAAGAGGTACCTACGTGTTTGTATCGAACAGATTCGCGGTTGCTAAGCAACGAAGTGATAATTCCACAAGTGGTATTACCGCTTTGGTTTTGCACAAGTGCAATTATCGCTAGCAGAGGCATATGATTGGTTCGATTTGTATGGAAGGAGCTACCTTATTGGATGCAAGCAGTATGACGGAAATAATCGACCATATGCCACCTCTCAAACCGATGCATGATACATTATCTTGCCATCCCTTACTTCGAGGGACAAAAACAACTGTACCGGTGTCGTGCATTTCCGGCCAAAACGGGCTGTGGGAACCTGGGCGTGCGGTGATTGCACCTGGGATCGAAAATGCATTTGCATCCGGTGATAAATTCACCCTGGGGTAGCGAGGATCCCGGATATTTTCAGCTAAAATGCATCGGGGGTTGGAGGAGGCAAGAATTGTCACGATGGAGCTGTGCATTTCGATGTAATCGGGATAGTGTATCAGGGAGTTTGGTCAAAAATTGAAAATAGTGGACCTATGTTCGTTTTAAAAGCTCTCTTTTAAATAGAATTAATACCTCTCCATAAGGTCATTTGGTCAATGACCCACTTAATTTATTTCAATTTTTAAAAGTGTTTAATAATAAACTAATATGTTTATAAAAATGCAATTACATTTGCATGGAAAAACTCCTCAATTATTACTAATGGAGCCAAGATTACTAATGTCTAATTCACTCCTATCCGCTGCCCCCCTGGCCGTATTTTAAATCAACCTCACGGGTAATTGTATGGCAGTCCACAAGGATAAATGCATTGTAAGTGAGACAGAGACAACAGCATACGCGCCCGCTACGTTTTTTAATTGTTTCTTGTGTGTAAGTGTTTTGGTGTATGGATTTTCGAATTTTTCTTTTTTTGGCGATCTATTCAGATATTATTTCGGTTGCGGACTTTGCAATCGTGTAGTGTTTGTAGTTATAAAAAATTTACCAATGGCTTCAGCTTCTGTAGTGGCTATGCAAGAAATACTAAAATAAATGAGAAATGTTTAGAACTAAAAGAAAAGGACACCCAAAACCTCATCTAGATCGAAAACAAACTACAAAAGCTAGGGGGAAAGAAATTAACAGGTATTTTAAGCCACGCTATTTTAGCCCATGTCCGACATTCGGCGCGCGCCGACGTACCCTCTCTATTCTACTTTATTACTTTCTAGTATACTTACTCATATGGAGGCGGTTTCACATAGCACTCGACTGCGATCGTAGTGACTGTTTGGTGGGCGTAGTTCCGCTGCCAAGCAAATAACGATGTGATCGGAGTACAGTGTTATCGCAGATACTGTTATAACTAGAAATATTTCTAATTTTCAGATGAAAAAATGTATCATCTAATCGAATTATATCTATACAATGAATGTTTATGGGACATTTAAAGTCACCTCAATATATTTTTAGTATGGGAGACGTGTAAAATTTTGGAAATCTCCGTCTACTTTTAATATAATTCAGTCAGAAGGTGGTCTGCTTAATAAAGGCGTTTTCACCCAATACCTTTTCTTCTTATATTTACGTCTAATATTTAACATTAACTTTTTTTAATCAAAAGGCACATGATAGCATACACTTTTCTTTTATTCGGCACCATTTTGTAACTACTACTGTCAACACACTTTTGCAAATATTGTGAAACACCACATAACAGTTCTGCTATAAAAGTATAAGCCACCGAACAGTTGAACTGTGATTGCAGTTGACTGCTATGTGAATACGAAACTTAAAGCCCACATTATGAATGGTCGGCCGTCGACGATTTCGTCATCTACTTGTCTCTTTTCGGCTTCAGAGCGGGCGCGTATGGTGTTGTCTCTGTCCCACTTTCAATGCATTTATCCTTGTGGATTGCCATAATAACCCGTGAGGTCAATTTAAAATACGGCCAGGCGACTGCGAATAGGAAGGAATTATTATTAGAAATTAGTAATCTTGAGTAATAATTGGGGAGTTTTTGCATGAAAATATAATTGCATTTTTTGAAAATGATCTTATGGAGAGGTCACGCCTGTTTCTACCATACATAGGTACCTATTAATAATGTTATGAATTTCGGTAGCCTTGGAAGCGATGATAGGTATCAGAACTCAATTAAGTAGTGCTTATCGTAAATCTATATAACAGGATGATTTTTTTAGGTCTACCACCGCGATTTTCTCGCTTATTGTGCGCCCTACAAAAAAAAGCGTAAGAAAAAAAAATGTTGCAATTTTGGACAGCTAAGTGGTGCTGGAAAAGAAATCGACATCCATGGCCAACTTGTCGCGCAATATTAAAAAAACCTCAAATTGATCAAAACTAATATAGCCGTGGCCCGTGGAATGTTTATTTTAAGAGACAGAGGAAAACTTTTATATTGAAAATTGATGGCACTGAGAAGCTTTATCCATCCATGTAGTCAACTAGTTTCAGCAAATTACACAGGGTCTTCGGCTCTCTTGAGGCTATGAAAATTTTTTGATTTATTTCTTATTAAGCGATTTTCTCGCTTCTTTTAGGCCGCATAGAAAAAAACGTAACAAAATAAAATATGGCAATTTTGGTCAGCGAGGCGACTTAAAAAAAGGAATGGGCCTCCAAGCCCAACTTTTCGCGGTGTACTAAAAAAACTTTAAATCAACAAAAAATTTCATGGTCTCAAGAGAGCCAAAGCCCCTGTGTAATTTGCTGAAACTATCTGACTACGTGGATGGATAAAGCTTCTCAGTGCCATCAATTTTCAATATAAAAGTTTTCCTATGTCTCTTAAAATAAACATTCCACGGCTATTAATAGTTTTGCTCAATTTGAAGTTTTTTTAATATTGCGCGACAAGTTGGCCATGGATGCCGATTTCTTTTGTAGTGCTACCGCTACGACGGGACAGTGGTTGGAAACAGACTGCCCGAAGTGGTGGCGACAGCTTTTTTTTAAATTTGTTTTGTTGTGAAAAAATGAAACATTTCTCTAAAAGTTCGAAGTGAAGAATCGTTTCTTTACAATTTCATGCCTCAAGATGCTTAGGACCGTCGAGGGAAGCTAGAACTTAGTTATATACCTGGCTGTAAGTCAAATCGTAATTTGAAGTAGCTAGGTTTTCTTTGCTTGACGGCAAGAGGTCAACTTGTATTCGTTTTGGGTTTTCCAAAAGGCGAAAATTTAGGAATTAAGGACCAATTGCATAGACAAACTATAGTAGGTACCCTATACAATTAAAGGAGCTTTCTAACAATCCAGCCATTATTTAGTATTGTTGCAAAAGTTTCTTTGCCTAATGTTAAAGATGAAACATAATTTAGTTGAATGTATTATGAAATTGACCCTAACTGCGCGCCATTTCAATCAGAAGAGATTAGGTATTCTCCTCCACAACATGCTGTTCTTTGTTCGCTTATTGTTTGTATTTTTATGAAAATTCAACCATAAGGGACTATAGGTAATCATCATTTGCCTGAGGGCGCACTTTGCGAAAAATTCTCACAAAAATTCGACTTACAACAAAATGTAGTCCCCTCTATTTGCCCAAATTTACCATATTATTTGTCGAAAATGTACCTATGCACACCAGGAATCGTACTTATTATAAATACTTATACTTCTGTGTATAATTTGTTACTTGTTAGGTACTACTTTTATTGTCTGTTAAACAAACGTACCTACTTACTTATGTACCCAATTATTGAAACAAAGTTCACAAATGTATCTAGTTATAATTAAAAAGAGGGTTGAACATTTATTAGAAAAGATAAACTAAGCCAAAGTGCAGACTGCTCTATACTGCATAGACCCGTTGGACCGTCCCGCTGCGGCGTTGCCACATGTTTGCACAGGGCTTGTAAGCTTGAGAAGCACGGGCGTAGCCAAGGGGGGGGGTTACTGTGGTTCAAACCCCCCCCCCCCCCCCGAAATAAGCAAAATATTACCTAATATTATACCGAAAAAATACGAGGAGTGAAGAGTTAAATTATTATTACGTTTGAATATATGTAGCAATAGTAGCGCCTAGCGCCATCTTTTGACGAGAGGCAGACGCAGTTGCAGCCGAACTATTTTGTATTGTAGGGACACTTTGCGTTGTTTCTCCAGTGTTCGCCACGCCCCTCGGTCGAAATGAGCGGAACTTTGTGAAAGTTCGTGGAAGTTTCTGGACGGCTACTGGGCTGCTATATAAGCGGCGCCGCGGCGCGTGACCGCGCTTACGGCAGTATTGTTCCATGCGAACTTGAAGCGAATAAAAGTGAAAAGTGGTGAACGAATAGTGAAGAGAATTAAGTGTACCGTGTAAGTGAGTAATTTTAGTGCACTGTTATTCGATGACCTTGTTAAGGATAGATACGTGAATCATTATTACTGTCGAAAAATGGAGGGGAAGAAAAGGAAGGGTGATAAACCTAAAGGTATGGACTACTGGAAAAAGTGGTGTAGTCAAGGTCAAGGGGTTTCTAATAAAGAAACAAATTTGGATTTAGCTATCAAAGCTTCAGCTACCTTGCATGCTGATAAGAAGACTGCCTACCCCGAAATCTAGTTTGGAATGCCTAGATATGTGCGATAAAAACCTTTATCCTAATATTTACACATTACTACAAATCTTGGCTACCATTCCTGTATCCACTGCTACCCCAGAAAGGTCTTTCTCGAGCCTAAGGAGACTGAAAAACTATTATATACGAAACACTACAAGTGAAAACAGACTTAATGGTTTGGCTCTAATGAACATTCACTATGGAACAGAAATTCATGCAGATGAAGTAGTGGATATACTTAAAAGAAAAAGCCGAAGATTTCTTCTTTAATGGTTTTAGATTTAGCGCAGAGGAACGAAAAAGTTAAGAACTTTATAAATATGTCGTAGTTTTTCGGATGAATATATAGATATTAAATTTCATGTAAGTATATTTTTGTTGTTTTATTTACTTCTCAAACTAAACCCCCCCCCCCCCCAAAAAAACTAAATCCTGGCTACGCCCGTGTTGAGAAGGTTGTGGTTATGGCTGCCACGATGAACCTAATAAGGGGAAACAGCATCTCCCTGCAACCATATACCGCTTAATCCTGCACCAGGCACCAAACTCACACCCCCCCTTTTGTGGCACTCACCCCCTTCTCGGACCAGGGCCCTCCACGCCTTTTACCAAATTAAAACCGTGCGCATCTCGACGAGAAATTAAATAGGCTTTATCAGCGCCGCGAGGTCCTCCAGGCTGCTCAATTAATTAGGAAGTAACGCGGGTCGGGCCGGTGCACAAAGTCCGCCCCTGGATGGAGCATAGGGCAAAGGGGAAAAGGGAAAATTTACCACCGGTTGGGGACAAGGTGGTTGGATATAGTGGGGGTTGAGGACTGGTAAGGAAATCCAGAAGATTGGGGAATTTAGCTTGGAAATTTTTCTGTTCAAGTCAAGCTAACAAAATTGTAGCTAAACAGTAACCGTACAACTTCTACAGTAGGTAAAATATTTGTTGATACAGAATTTAAATTCAATGTTTCTAAATGAAAATAAAATACAATTAAGACATTGCCTTGTACCTAGCTGCTATAGGAGTAGGGGAATGCGGGGCAATATGGGGTACCTACTTAATTTCATGGCTCCATATTTCTCGGATGTATAAACGAAATAATTGTACCTGGCATTTTCACTTTTATGGACTTTAATGAAAATTGCACTTTGGGGTACCAAGAGGGGTAAAATTGGGTAGTACAATAATGCTTTAGAATAGTGAGTTTTTGTTGAATTCTAAGACGAGGAAAGAGAGAGGACACCGCGCTTGCCTGTACAGATTTTGTTACGTCGTTTTGAACGGCGGCCATTTTATATGTGGCAGACAAAGCGAGAACGCTGTGAGTGAATTTCGTGAAGGGGAAAATATACTCTTACGATGATGCATTGCTTAGCGTTTGGTTGCAAAAGCAGAAGTGAAAAGCAAGAGCCCTGGATTTCGTTTCACAGGTAAATATTTAACAAGCTACCTTTGAAAATTGCCCTAAAACTTTATTTTTTCTCGATATAACTTCTTCAAATTCCTTCTACCTTTTAGTATGGTAAAGTGCATTGTTTTGTTTGTAAATAGGACTGATATAATTATTTTTAACATCGTTTTTATTAAAAAATTTCTTAATTGATTTTTAAAGGGCGGAATATATGCATTTAATTTCAATCGAAATATGGGCATATATATGCATCATTTTTATTTAAAATATGCAATAATATGCATTTATTTGGCCAAATATGCAATAATATGAATTTATTTTGTAAAAATACCTTAAAAAACACCAAAACTGATTTTAGAGAAAAGGTTTATTTTAATAAAAATTAAAGGAAAACAAATACATAAAACACCTCGTAAAATACCTATATTAAAGCAGAATTATAAAAACATTTATGATTAAATACTTTCAAAGTTTTCCAATAAAAATATTTGGCTTCTGTCGGTAAAAATATGTTTATATATAGAAAAGCTTCTCTCAACATCTACCGGTTTAATAGGACAATATTTTAATTTGGGTAGTAAAGTATAAGGCCAAGGTGCAACTTCGTTGAATGATTTACCATCAAAAATACTTACTCTTTACTGCCATTAAAGATTTGAACCCTTCATTATTTTCTAAAATAGCATCTAATTTGGGCTCTCATAATCTTGACTTGGTTATATCTTGTATCTATAAATAAATATAGGAAAAACATGCAAATATGCACAAAAATAATTTTTTTCATAAATATGCAACGTTTTGCGAAATTGAATAAAATATGCAAAAAATGCATATATATGCAATTTGCATATATTCCGCCCTTTATATGATTATGATAGTTTCATAGTTTCCATGGGCGCGCATTATATATTTTATTTGGATTGTTTCGAAATCGCCACAAATAAATATATTTCAGCACTTGAGACTAGCTTTACATTTGGGAAATTATCTGCAAATAAATACCAACATTTCAAATTATATGTAAGTCAAAATTAACTACCTTTTCATTTTTAATATTTTTGTGATATTGGCCAAGAACGCGTTTCATGCTACGCCACTGGCCTGTCGTGCGATGTGGCAGTCGGTAACAAGGCCGTAAGCGCTGTTAGGCGTCCTCTCTCCTTCCTTGTCTAAGAGTGAATTCAAGAGACGTTTCTCCAAAATGTTTTATTAATCAAACTGTAATCTATAAAATGAAAAAATAAAAAACGTAAAAACATGAAAATGTCTATTAGTTTTTCGTTTATATCGTCTAGCCATCTGAAAAAAAAACAACAAATTAAACAATGTTCAGGCTTTAAGTGAGGAATAATATTCCTCACTCAACGGTTCAGGGTGATTCAGTTCAGTGATAGAAAATTATAAAATATTATTCTTTTGTGATACAACTTTTATCTACAGCCGCTTCGTTTTTTAGATACAGAATGTTTGAATTCTCCAAAATTTTAACGTTTTATTTTTATTTTTACAACGCTAAAGATATTTATGGCATGACAATAGCAGAAACCGTATATCAAAGGTCTAAAGGCAATCGATAATGGGTTTTAACACTAACTGTCTGTTGATTGGTCAGGCACCATTTATTGGCTATAACAAAAAATCGAGAGCATATTTCTTACAAATAATATCAATTTCCCGGCCACTAGATTGAGCCAGGCACATCTCAGCAGCTCTAGTCCGTGGGACATATAATAGGATTAAAAAGGCCAGAGAGGGCCGTCCTCATTTTTCAATTAATTAAGGATGAAACAAGGCGAGGCTTCTTCGGGCTTCACAAAGGCAGTGTCCTGAATAAAAGACGGGCGAGAAAAAATGAGCTGCCGCAGAATAAAATGCGGATGAGTTGAACGTGCCATTAAATGGAGGTTGAAGTGTTGAAAGGCGCGGTCAGTAGGGTTTTCGTAGCAGGTATTTGAAATAATAGTAATTACCAACCTACCCCAGCAGCATGTGGTTTGCTTCTGAGGTTAAGAATTATTATTATTATTATTAGATGAAAAAATTTATTATCGTGTAATCTAATTATATCGATACAATAAATGTCTATGGGACATTTAAAGTCGCCTCAATATATTTTTCGTATGGGAGACTTGTAAAATTTTGGAAATCTCCGTCTACTGTAAATATAATTCAGTCAAAACGCGGTCTGCTTAATAAAGGCGTTTTCAACCAATACCTTTTCTTCTTATATTTACGTCTAATATTTAAAATTAACGTTTTTTAATCAAAAGGCACATGATAGCATACACTTTTCTTTTATTCGGCGCCATTTAGTAACTACCACTGTCAACATAATTTTGCAAAAAATATTGTGAAACACCACATAACAGTTCTGCTATAGCAGTATAAGCCACCGAACAGTTGAACTGTGATTGCAGTTGACTGCTATGTGAATACGAAACTTAAAGCCCACATTATGAATGGTCGGCCGTCGACGATTTCGTCATCTACTTGTCTCTTTTCGGCTTCAGAGCGGGCGAGTATGCTGTTGTCTCTGTCTCACTTGCAATGCATTTATCCTTGTGGATTTAAAATACGGCCAGGCGGCTGCGAATAGGAAGGAATTATTATTAGACATTAGTAATCTTGACTCTATTAGTAATAATTAGGGAGTTTTTGCATGAAAATACAATTACTACCTTTACTATCTTCAGTAATTTCCCATGTAATGCAATCCACATGCTCTTAGTATACCTACTTATTCCTAATACACTGAAATAATCGTCCAAATCCAGTCCAAAAAGTTTTCATTTTCGAGCACCCTTATTGAAAAATCACCATGTAACCGGAGGTGAACTCCGCCTAAACTCCGCACCCCCTAGAAGGAATCAATCAACCCCCATGCAAAACTGGGGGTTGGAAACAATAAATTCTCAAGGCCCCCGCCTACCTGAAAGGTTAGAAAAATGTCGGGAATTAACTTGGGCTGCTGTGGGGCCTTTCAGGGTTGATTTAGGGTGTTTGTCTTTGGTTGAGGGGTTGCCAAGTTGTCGGGGTGGTGTTTTAAAAGCTTCTTTGCCGATTAGGGTGTGTTGAGAAGTTACGTTAACGATGGTTTTGTTATACTGATGGGATATTCATATGACATTCTACCCCCCTTAACTTTTTGTTTTCAGTTTTGGAAAAAAAAAGTGAATATGAAAATTGTGTATTGAGAAGACATTGTTGATTGTTATGTTTTTTGCAAAAAGAATGCGAAGTGCGAATATATCCAGAAAGGGTCCTATCTCATCAGGCGCATTTCAAATATATTTATAACAAATTGATAATTACTGGAAGTTTAAATAATAAAGAAAAGAGAAATAAGCCACGACATGTTTTAATCGAGAATATGCAGGAAGCAGCTTCATTATACTTCGTGGAAAATCCGAGACATTCTATTAAAGATGCATCGAGATATTTGCAAATATCATGGCGCTCAGTCCAGAGAGTGTTGAAAATGCATAAGTTTTGATCATATTGTTATCGCCCAGTTCAAAAACTGCATGAAAATGATAATTATGGAAGGAGAGAATATTGACGTTTAGTGTTGGAGAGTTAAGCGGAAAATGATCAGTTTTTAGGTGCGTATTTTTATCACTTGTAAATTATCACAATAAATATTACACTATACTATACCATTAGCTAACTACTACTAGACATTACTATTCTATTACTACTCCTACGGTTATTACTATTACAGATTCTATATTGGGGACTGATGAAGCCACTTTTACAACATGTGGCGTTTTTAATAGAAGAAATACTCACTGTTAGTCATCACACGAAAATTTATTTAAATTCAACGACAAGGTCAAATTTTTCGGAATCACATAATTGGTCCAGAATTTTTTGAAGGTGGTTTATCTGGACTAAAATATTTACAGCTCTTAAGAGAAGAAATTTCTGATCTACCGAATCAAGTTAATGAGCCGCGCATATTGTTTGGCAATACGGCGCTCTAGCTCTAGCACATAAATCAAATACTGTCAAGATGACCCACCCTATTTATTTCATATTTACATTTTTTCCAAAATTAAAAATAAAAAAGTTAAAAGGGGTAGAATGTTATATGAATAACCCTGTACATAAATTTGCCTATATCACTGTAGTAATGTTCTCATAAAATATAACCAACAAATAATTCGTTTCACTCTCAATGTATCCACTGTATAAACGTTCCAAACGTTTATAGAAACACAAGTGGTGGAGAGACAAATCGAAACAGATGTTGAGACTACTCGAGAATAGAACAGTTTCATTTTCACAATCGTTTACAAAACAACGCAGAGGATAGTTTGTTAGACAACCAGAACCCTTAGGGTGTTTGTGGGTAAAACGAGTTTGTAGTTTGTAAACACCTATTCCCATTTATTTAGTTCTCATATTATCGTAAATCGCTTAAAAACATAGTGAAACCAAAATGACATTTACATATTAAAATTAAAACGCTAATATTAAAGGCAATAATTGGTCTTGTTGGATTTTATGATACCGGCTTCAAATATTTTCTTTGTAAACACCATACCAGTTACACCTAAATGCGCAACCAGAAATTATCGATTTCAGACTGTTGAAACCATTATACCAGAACAGCAAAATGGAAATTTGTTTTGCAATTTTCCGCTGTAATGGAGCTTTCGTTTAAAAAGTGGCGGTTTTAAGCGTTTTTCAAAAAAGTACGCAGGATGGGCAAAAAATTAAACCGAAAGCGCGAAGTCCGGTTTTGCAACGTATCTCCGGGTTGGCATATTGAAACATACTTTTCTTTTGCTACACCAAAAGTTTGTTTTTTGCACTCGACGCGCGTTTCTCTAACCATTGTTACATCATCAGGACATGCTTAAGTCCAATTGATTTAGGGTGTAGATTGATTATGGATAATGGCTACGCTTTCCTTAGACTATTTCCCTTGTTTATGTATACTACTCTAGTTAGCCAATGTCTGACACTGACATATGGACATGACAGAAATATAGTAGATACAGGGGATAGATTTTGCAAAAAATAAAGTTGGCCAGCTGTTTTTTTGGTAGATTTTAATAGTAGAAAATTAGTAGACAATGACTAGGCCACTTTAATTTTTGGCGCCATCTGTTGCTTGTATCCAATATTATGACTCTGTCACACATTGGCTAACTAGGGATTCCATAAACAAGGCTATTTCCCTTGTCATAATTTCCACCAATCACAAGCGCGCAATTTTGAATTACAAATGGTTTCTGGATGAAAAAACTGTATGACAGCACGTGTCAGCCGTTTTTTCGAGTTTACCCGCGGCAAAACTTGACAGCTGTTATATAATAAGTATATGTCTTGTAAGCTATGTGTATGCAGAATAATCTGTTACTCATGAAATAGTCTTGTCAAATACCATTCGGGCATCTAATTTTTCCTGTGAAAAAATAAAAAAACACAATGCTAATAATATTTTTAACAAAATGCAGGTGCAAAAATCCTCGTCTTCGACTCGGATTTTTGTTGCCGCCAGCACTCATGCTTCTTGTTAAAATATTACTTAGCAACGTGTTTTTTCGATTTATTTCGGAAAAATTAGATGCGCTTATGATATTACTTCACTGAGTTGTTCCTTAAAATATCTTTAAGTTTCTTGTTAACGGAAAAAAATTTCTTTTTAAACTTCGTGTCTATGACTACAAACATTTTTCTCTGGAACTCGCACCATGCTTCAAATTCTATATTAGTTAGTCTAAAAGTTAGTTTTTTAAAAAGTCCACTTCTAAGCTACTTCGCTTTTGATACAGGTTTTTGATTTCTAAATATAACCATTTTTGTTTTGCAAATGTCGAAATATTTTCACTAATGGGTGACTTTGGTACTACAACTTTTATCATGTGTGTGGTGGAGTTAAGCAAAAGAAGTATTTTCTAATAATTGCCAAAGGTTCCTGATTCCCAACTTATATTGAAACATAGATACACGTCTTTTAAGTGGGTCTCATATTGCTTCGTCGCATTTTCTAAACTTTGCTACCTCGTAGACCCGGAAACTCACGTTTAAAGTGGATTGTCAACTTTATATGTGGCAATATCTCCAAGAGACACCCGGCTAAAGCCTTTAACATGGCAATGAAAGGATGAATACGGTCGGGAACAATGTCTCGGGAAACAGACGTTAATCTATGACACTTAACGCTGTGTTCCGCTATCATCTCAGAAGTTTGCGCAAGTATGTATACCTAGGTGTGCGAAATAGCTTGAAACTGTTTTAATTCGCTTATACATTTTCACTGTGGTTCAAAAGTGGGCGAATAAGGAAACTTGGATAAAAACATTATAATTTTATTTGTTCTTGGCTCATTCCAACTTCGTATTTATGTGCATGGAAGGAAGACAGGAAAAACGTTACTCCTGATTGAATTTTTGAATTATGCAAAGGCACAAAGAACGGGGGATGATTAGAGGGGAGATGAGAGGGGGTGGTGATTTGCGTGAACGAATTTTAGGTAGGGGTGGTGTCAAACGTTAAGTTACCAGAACGAAGACAGAGCCATATAGTAGATATATCTTTACTTTTAAACTTTTGCTGATTGCAAACAAAGCAAAAATAAATCTAATAAATCGCCAAAATAGATCTAGATCATAGATCAGATCGTTTTTCAAAAAAGATCTAAGATCGTTTAAAAATAGATCATTTCGTGCAAAAACGATCTTAGATCAAAGATCGTCTAAAAATGATCTATTTAAAAATGATCCATCGATCTAAGATCTTTCGAACGATCTAAGATCTTCTAAACGATCCAAGATCTTCTAAACGATCTAAGATCTTCTAAACGATCTAAGATCTTCTAAACGATCTAAGATCCTCTAAATGATCTAAGATCTTTGAACAAAATTCATGATATTATATAGTAATAGATATAGATGTCTATAAATACTTTTCCTAATTTTGACATAGTATAAAATGACATCTTCCAAAACCTGATCAAGTGATGATACATCCAGTTTTACGTAACTAGTTGTGTAAAGTAAAATTTTACGAAACTAGTTACGTAAAGTTACTACTCTAACTGAACTGGTTACGTAATCAATCAGTTGATATACATATGGAGAATTAGACTTTTCTTGTAAAAACGTGTTCACCGATTATTTATGCAATTTACAATTTTATAACTTAAGTTATAAAATTTGGAATTTTCAGAAATAGATAATTGAAAATAAAATACAAATTAACATAAAACATTCCTTTAAAGACCTCAAAATAGGTTCTTGTAGTTGTAGGTAAAATGTACGTCAGTTTGTTTACCTATATTATTTGTCATTTTTCACGAATTCTGACAATTTGAACTTTAGCTGAGACCTAGAGATCTCCCGAGGTAAACTGCGTTAAATGAACGCTCGTTAGTAACGTAAGTAACTGAATTCGTAATACATATATTTTAGAAATAATATGTCGAATATATGTACGAGTATAAAGAGAAAAATCCTTGTTCATACAAAACTGTTCATTTTTCTAAAAAATATATACCTACCTTTCTACCTACATTATTTTGTATAAATAAATCACAGAAACGTTTCAAAAATGAACGAAAACAAATGAGGAAAAGATCTTAGATCGTTATAATAATCTTAGATCCTTTTAAATATCTCAGATCTTTAAACGATCTTAGATCTTTAAAACGATCTTTTTTAAATAGATCTGCCCTGCTCTACTTGCAAATACAGTCGACCTCGGCTACACAACGGTCACGGGATAGATATAACGAATATACGGTTATATATAACATACAGCTTTTTCACCCATTTTAGTAAAATTTTAATTCTTCTACTTAAACTTGATTTACAATAATTATTCTCGGTAAGAAAAGAAAATTAAGGGCAAGTAGGTACGCGAGTATATTCACTTGTCCGATAAGAAAGCTAGTTGTAAATTAATTTTTCTGTCAGCAAGCTATTTTTTACCGGTCTCTAAGAGGTTCCTTATGTCCTAATTCGACTATAAGTACTTTTCGTTTTTTGAAAAAGAAGGTGTAGATCCGATATTACCAAACTATCCAGACGAGTTCAACAGCCGAAGCTTCAGTGATAAAACTCGGAATTTACTCGAGCATATTGGGCATAAACACCAGGCTGAACCGAAGCTCCATCAATAATGATTATGCTATTGGGTGGCACTCCATCGTTCATTGTTTGGTAATGCTTCGTTGACAAAAACTATAGTGCACACATTCTGCCTTGTATATAGGGTTACGCTAGAGGCTTTGGACTTGTATAGGTGCAAAACATTGCAGACCAGTAATAATTATTATCAACAGCGCCATTGTCGAAAATATTAGAAATTTGAAAATGCTTTAAAACATTTTATCATTTCATTATCATTACATAATTATATTCTTTTCTTTCTTGTAAATAAGGCTAATAAGCAAATAATAGTTATTTATGTCCCAAGGCACTGAAGTTCAACTTTTTATGACTCATGTGGATTTTGTTGGCGAGGCCTATGGCCACATGAGTCATAAATATAACTTCAGTGCGGAGTGCCGAGGTATAAGTAGATAAGTAGTAATGTCCTACCTCCCCACAGTAGAATTGTTTGTTATGAACCTACCCTCAATTTGTAATTGATAAACAGCAGTTTTCTGTTTAAGTCCCATATGCCATAGGCGTGATGGCGTGTGCATTTTAGGAGACTAAAAATTAAAATAAAACTAAAATTCGGCTAGAATTTACTTTCACAAGACTGAAAATCGTACGATTTTCGCTAAAAAATATTAACAAATACAAAATCACAACAACAGGGGCAATTAAAATGCGTAAAAGGATCGATGAAGCAGTGCAGCCAACGGAATAATGTTGCTCATCCGAATAAACTCCCTAACTGTTTTGCCGCCGAATTTTGATTGGCTGAAGCGTTTGAGCACTCCCAAATAAACATACCTTTCGGGAAATGTCCTCCAATATTCAAAAACAAGTTTTCATTTTATATTCCTCCAACATATTTTGTCTATCAAAGCATACATTCTGCGAGCTATCGATGGCTGATGGCTGTACAACAGGAGCACGTACTGTAGTTTTTGCCACTGAATCATTAGTAAACAATGAATGATGGGACCGGCGGCGTATGGCATAATCATTATTGATGGAGAGATGGGTGTATTTGCGTCGCTTGTGCTTTAGTAAATACGCACCAAGTTTCGATAACGGGAAAATTCAGTCGACACTTTCGTGTAGTGTTGTTCTTTTTATAGGCACTAAACGAGTTTTTTTAAGTTTAACAACATTCGTTTTTCATTGAATTGCAATTTTTGGTATTCTACATTTAATAAATATACTCATTAACCGACTTCAAAAAAGGAGGAGGTTATCAGTTCGGTTGGATTTTTATTTTTTTTTATGTTTGTTACCTCAGAACTGCGTCATTTATAAACCGATTTGGACAATTCTTTTTTTATTTGAAAGGGTATACCAACAGAATGGTCCCATTTAAACTTGAAGAAAAAATTCCACCCGGCTATTCTGTGCTATTCTGTGCTACTAGCAAATTCAGGCTGCAATGGACGTGATAGCGCTGGGTTAAAAGCGTCTGGATAGTAAACCGTAGATCACGGGTTCGATTCCCACACAAAGGTTATTTTTATTTTTTTTTATTATCGCAACATTGTAGGTACTTCTTATATTTTTATTACTGATTTTAATTTTTAGTAATTGAGCAATGATTATTTTGAATATTATATATTATTACTCACAATCTACTCTGTAGCGTTTAATTAAAATTACCTATTATTCCTACTTAATAGGAACTTGTAGGAAGCAGGAAAAATATAATATATTGCACGATGCGTACGCTCTTTTTAGGCCAAGGAGGTTGTTTAAGGACCGAGACAACGCCCGCGTTGCCTCGGTCCCCGAAAAGTGGACTTACGCATCTTGCAATGTAAATAACTATTTAAATTATAAATATCATTTTTGGGAATATTAAAATGCCACGATACTGTAGTGTTGTAGGATGTAAAACATATTACAAAAGCCAGGAAGAAAATGTCACCATAACAACATTTGCTTAGTATCGGGATGAAAATTTGCGCCAAAAATAGATTCGTCAAATTCAAACTGAGATTTAATTTCTAAAAAAAAACCCTTATGTATGACATGTGTGACTAACATATTTTCAAGAAAGTGGGCAAGTGTGTTATGGGAGGAAAATACAGGGAATATTACCTAAGCTAAAGGACGGTGCTGTCTCAACAATTTTTGAGAATGTGACAAAATATTTATTTGAGTGCCGTGCCGTTTAACTATCAGCCCAAAGATCTGAGGCAGGTTGAAAATTTTGAAAAAGCAATTAGAGAAAGCCTGGATGCACAAAACCAATAATATCATAGACGAAAGAAAACACGCCAAATTATTACGAAATTTGTTTTCTCTACTCATCTCCAAAAATGCCGTTTATTATGTAGGACTAAGTTGGTCACGTGACTACGCGATTCTGCGTTAGCGCCATGGCCTGTCTTTATCGTTGGCCTCGAGGTCAAGTATAATGACGTACGGGGTCTTCGTACAGAAAAACCAAACTGCTGCTTCTTGTGCAGCCTACACAACAAATCTATTGATATTCAAATTTACTAAAATATGTATACTGAAGGATTGCGCTTCTATAGGAAACAACTTCGCAATGTGTACGAAAAGTTAAATGGGCCTTTATCGGCCGGGTTTTGAATATTTGGTCATTTCTCCGCGTCTGACGTTTGATGTTTACATGTGTACAATTTCTGTGCTTTTAATGACGATTTTGGGACACTTTACTGCCGATTTCAAGAAAACATTATTTTCCGCACCCAGCGCGTAAAACACTCGTGGCGCTAGCGACCGCAATTATCGCGGCATTAGTCTGCGGGCCCCTTGCCCCCGTAAATTGGGGGCCGCCGAAGCGCCACTCGGGGATTCCGGTCGATGGCACTCCGGGGCGCTCGGCCCGGAGTCGCTAATCAACCCGGAGTCGCAATGTGCCACGGGCGTAGCCAGGATTTAGTTTTGGGGGGGGGGGTTTAGTTCGAGAAGTAAATAAAACAACAAAAATATACTTACATGAAATTTAATATCTATATATTCATCCGAAAAACTACGACATATTTATAAAGTTCTTAACTTTAAATGAAATGGATAAATTAATTTCGTTCCTCTGCGCTAAATCAAAACCATTAAAGAAGAAATCTTCGGCTTTTTCTTTTAAATATATCCACTACTTCATCTGCATGAATTTCTGTTCCATAGTGAATGTTCATTAGAGCCAAACCATTAAGTCTGTTTTCACTTGTAGTGTTTCGTAAATAGTTTTTCAGTCTCCTTAGGCTCGAGAAAGACCTTTCTGGGGTAGCAGTGGATACAGGAATGGTAGCCAAGATTTGTAGTAATGTGTAAATATTAGGATAAAGGTTTTTATCGCACATATCTAGGCATTCCAAACTAGATTTCGGGGTAGGCAGTCTTCTTATCAGCATGCAAGGTAGCTGAAGCTTTGATAGCTAAATCCAAATTTGTTTCTTTATTAGAAACCCCTTGACCTTGACTACACCACTTTTTCCAGTAGTCCATACCTTTAAGTTTATCACCCTTCCTTTTTTTCCCCTCCATTTTTCGACAGTAATAATGATTCACGTATCTATCCTTAACAAGGTCATCGAATAACAGCGCACTAAAATTACTCACTTACACGGTACACTTAATTCTCTTTACTATTCGTTCACCACTTTTCACTTTAATTCGCTTCGAGTTCGCATGGAACAATACTGCCGTAAGCGCGGTCACGCGCCGCGGCGCCGCTTATATAGCAGCCCAGTAGCCGTCCAGAAACTTCCACGAACTTCCACAAAGTTCCGCTCATTTCGACCGAGGGGCGTGGCGAATAATCGAGAAACAACGCAAAGTGTCCCTACCATACAAAATAGTTCGGCTGCAACTGCGTCTGCCTCTCGTCAAAAGATGGCGCTAGGCGCTACTATTACTACATATATTCAAACGTAATAATAATTTAACTCTTCACTCCTCGTATTTTTTCGGTATAATATTAGGTAATATTTTGCTTAATTGGGGGGGGGGGGTTTGAACCCCCGAAACCTCCCCCTTGGCTACGCCCGTGACCGGAGCCACTGACGCTTCCGGCTAACTCCCCTCGTGGGGGGGGGGGTGGTTCGACTCGGGACGGTTGTAAGCAGATTTCGTCGCCCATAATGGGTTTCTGATTTCTTTCGATTTTTTACACCTTTACCATCTTGTAAAACTCGGAAAATGCGACGAAAATCGACGAGCACAATTCCCAACAGCTATTATAAAACGGCCAGTGAAACGCGGTAATATGCACAACGGGCGGCAGGTCGAGGGACGCGTTAGCTTCCCAATTGAGGTAGTGACGTCAAACTAAACGAGAGACCTCTCGAATTCATATATTCCATATATTTTTTTGAAGTTCGTTATAATCTAGTTCGACTGTAGATACTTATAATTATGATTAAAAAATGTAGATATATACAATGCTGATTGTTTCCTTTTAAAATTGAGTGATTTAACTTGCAGTTGTTAGAAACTCAATAATTACTCACAAATTGGTCAAACTTTCATCAAAAGGTAACTCAATTTTTTTATACATTATATCCATTTACAAGGTGTCACCTAAAGATGGTTCCCGTTATTTGCCTCATTTATTTCTGTACGCAATAAAAACTAAACGGTCCGAAACCATCTACAATGGGCTAGTACGATTAAATTTATGATTGCAATTGGGAACTACAGTCATGTAGCCCCTTGTCCAAGATCTTTGGATGAGGCTAGATTCTATGAATAATACAGCTTGCTTCAAGTGTCCCTGTTGTTAGATACAAAGGCCTATAGGGTAGGTGCCTACAGGTACCCATTAATACCTTTTGTAAATAAATAATGTAAGTGCTTAAATAGCACAGTATTTCCGTATACATATAAGCTGCAGAAAGTACCTACCTACGGAGTGGAGTTTTGAAAAAGCTTATTCCAACAATCTTCCTATTATGTTGACAATAGATGTGTTGCACTGATATTATATAAACAACCTAGATCTATTTTCACTAAAAAATAGAACGGTGAAAGTATGAGGGTGGGTAAATTGATATAGTTTTAATATTATATTAGGTAGTAAATATTATTGCTTACAAGTTATGTGAATGTAGACATTTTCCATGATATCATGGATATTCGGTCTATCTATTTATGTATTTGTTCGGAATTTCGGATGCTAGTTTTGGTGAAAAGTATAGGGCAAAATGTATGTAATCGAAGGCGAATACCAATTTATTGTGTCTTCTTCAAGCTGGGTAGGAATGAAATACATTGAAATAAAATTATAGCTTGGTATTTCGCATTCACTATTATTTATTCTTGATACAGTAAACAGCACAAAAAATAGAACACGAATCACTAACATCTTCGGCAGTGGAATCTGGGAAGTGTCTGGTATCTAAATATATGAACCAGGTTTTATACCTATAATAGACTTATGTTTCGTAGCTACATTATAAATAGGTTTATTATTTTGGTAGGCAGATAAATATGGTCATTTTTGGTTTTAATAGATAAAGATAATAATAAAAGACTTGTTATAGCGTTAAAACCAAAATCTCAAAATAAAAATTATTTCAGTTTGAACTGTCTGAAGTTTGAAGTATACCAAGGATAGGAGCGTTGACTGACGACTAATAAAGACTGCTCACGGCTGTCATGTTTGACAGTTCTATGTCTCTCCATATGATTTTCGGAGACAAAATACAATGTAAAACCCATTGTTGGCCATCAGAGCCATCTATATTCCGGAACATTAAGCTATAGCCGCGAGAAGTCTTATAAATACGTCAGTCAACGATAGGAGTTAGGTTAGATTTGTCAAAATCGATAATTCACAAATAATAACTAGGAAGATTGTGTGAACTTAGCTACAGAGAAGTTTCAGCACACCGATTGTATCTAGCGCCAAATTTAAAGCTTTTAACCATTCCCAATAGAGGTCTCGGTCTTTGGGAAACCTAGAATTTCTATACTATATCCAAGTTACAGAGGCAGTGAATCAAAATATTGGCCACCACGTTGTCGCGAATGAAATATTGCAATGGAGTCTACTAAACTTCTATTATCCGCCTGCGTGCAGTTTTCTATATGACCAGACTAGTCCGTTGTAGGAGATACAGCTCGTCCCATAAAACCGTAAAAGCTCTAAATTAATTTTATTTCTTAAAATTTTGTCTATGACCTATTAAGTTCAGTTTATACCAGTAACAAAAAGCTTTAATTTAGATTTCTGGGAAAAACACACTGTATGAATAGTTGGCATGTAGAAACAGGAAAATTTGCTGTTCTTCCTGTATATAATAAAGCTGACTTCTGAGGAAAAGAGGAGGCCACGAAAAACAACATTAGACTCTTGTCGAAAAAGACGAAACTGCAACTTTTCACAAACTTTTTATAAGTTTATTTATTTATATATTTGGCATACAATTTTATAGAAAAACTAGTCACTAAATTAAAGTACCTGTACCTTAATTTATCTGTTTCAAGTTCGAAAGTTGGTGTGCCGGTATTTCTTGGAACACTCTTCGCTCAACTCCGGATTAAGCTGTTTACATAAACGAACCCCCCCCCCCCCATTATTGCGAGCCACTCCGTTCATTTCGGTCCGTCAAGAATCAATAAATCGAGTGACTGCCTAATGGCGTATGAAGGAAATTTCGCTAATATCCCCCGGTCCCGTTTTCCAAAATTTATGGCCTCACCTCTTCTGCCTTATTGACTCGTCCCTCTTGACATTTACTTTTGCGAAATGCAATTCGGCACAGAACACAATTCTGTCCGCTCCTTAACGATCCCCAGAATTTGCGTCTATGGGGCGAGGGCGAGGGAAACATTATTTCTAATTGAGTTTTTGAATTATGCAAGGGAGAAAATTAAACGGGAGGTACGAAAGTGGGGTGGTGAATCGAGTAGGAATTCGGAAAGCATAACGGTGTCGAACATTGGAACGTTTTAAATTATATGCGAATGATTTTGAATTTAACTGAGCTAAGAATTTAGTGGCCGAGGCCTCGGTCCAGTCTGTCCAGAGTTTGTAGAGCCAGAGAACAGAATCAGTAGTGGCAAAGCAAAATAAAAATATCGGTCCAGTGGAAGACACCAGACGGACCGAACGCCCGATCTCTTATTGTGCGCGAACTAGGCCTCGGCGGTTAGATGTATACCTGTGGTGCCACCTAATAGGAGATATTATAACAGTTGCCGACACGGACTTGGCGGTGAGATGTAGGTCGGGTCGGGGATGAGTTTGAACAAAAATTCGACAACGTCGTTACACAATTTTCCTCTTTGCCTTTGCATAATTTCATGAACTCTATCAAAAATAATGCTTTCGTCGGCTCCGCTTCCATAGATATAAATTCAGCATAAGCACGACCCGAGAACGAATAATATTATAATGTTTCCAGCGATTTATCGATGGCCGGGGCACGTAGTTAGCTACCTTCTGCGATTTGCATTTTATAAGAGTAAATGTCAAGAGGAACAGTCGATAACGCAGATAAGTGCTGACATAAATTTGAGAAAAGGAGCCATAGTTCATAGGTCGTCCAAAATGTAAAATAGGCCGTCGAGGTAGTTTAGAAAAACTTCGTACTCTTGTAGAGAGGGAGAGGCTGGGGTTTTGTGACGTAATTTCAGCGGGAGATTTTAAATCAACCATTTGTTTTTGTATAGAATTTTTTTTTTCGAAATCACTATTTTGCCTAGAAAGGTCACGAGTATAAATTGGTCTTTTATTTTCTGATAAAGTCCCGAAAGCGACGCTCGAGGGATTTTATCTCTGAAAATAAAAGCCCAATTTGTACGAGTGGTTTTACTAATGGGCAAAATAGCGCTTGAGAATAAAATTATTTAGAAAATTTTCCGGCACGAGTGGTATTTGTCGAGATTACTTCGCGAATACTATTTAATACTTTTTGTATTAATTTTTTTCTATGTTTACATTTCCAAAACGACACGACTCATTTTAAACGAGTTTATTGACAGCTTCGACTGTGGCGTTCGAGTAAACAAACATGACGCTTGGATATCCAAGGCAAATGCGATTGCACCTACACCCTGTTAGCGTTTGTTTATTTTCTGAATGTGTGTCATAAATTTAAACGGAGACGGAGGTCTAATAACAACAATTTAGCAATGTAAAAGTTATATAGATTCATTGATACAATGCTTAATAATACCGCAATATAATTTGTAAGCTGCATAATTTACAACAGAGTAAAACAAACAAATTTTAAGAAGTAAGTACATGTTTGTATGGAACAGATTCGCGGTTGCTAAGCAACGAAGTGATAATTTGCACAAGTGCAATTACCGCGATAATTTGCACAAGTGCAATTATCGCTAGCAGAGGCATATGATTGGTTGGATTTTTATGGAAGGAGCTATCTTATTGGATGCAAGCAGTATGAAGGAAATAATCGCTGAAATCTGAAATACCACTCCTGCTGCGCAGTCGTGGTATTTTCAGCTTTGGGATTATAATTCGTAAAATTAACGAAAGGTATTATCGATAATAGGCACACCACTTGTTATATTAGCCATGAAAATACATATGCACCCAAAATGAAAAACTAGGCTTTGCCGTGTTAATTATTTAACAATTATTGTTAATTTACTTTCGCTGGAATTTCTCTAAATATAATTTATAAGCGTTTAACTCGGTCTGTTTTCAACTCCACCAAAGACAACCGGCGTGTTTGTTGGCCTTATTCGGCGGCCTGTTTCGGACGGCGTTCCGGTGACAAATCATCTTCAACCGGGTTATAAACTACGCTCGCCGTCTTTCGACTGTAAATTACGTTTTTCGGATAAATTTTCAGGGGGAGATATAAATTTCGAACGGCCTTTTTCATCGCGAGCAACAAATAGAACTGAAAAAGTGGAATAAAAGTTCGCGTGGTGGTTATGTGTTCGTGAAGAAAGCTCGGTTGTCCAGAGAAGAGCAAAATTAGAATAAAATTTTAAAAAAATAATATTACATGAATTTGAAAATGGCTGAAAATATATCTAATAAAATAATATAATAAATAGTAAGCAGTGTATAAAGGAGTTGTAAAAATAGTGTATAATTACGTGTTTTTAGCGTAGATTTTTTACCTGTCTTAATTTTTGTAGCTTATACTTCTAAGCAAACAAGGTAAGATACTAATTTAGAACTATTTTAAGATTTTGAAGATTTTGGTTGGGGTGTCAGCAATTGGCTTATGTTATGTTTATGACTGACGTAGACTATAAGTCGTCATT
This sequence comes from Pseudeuparius sepicola, assembly GCA_963920635.1. Classification (NCBI taxonomy): domain Eukaryota; kingdom Metazoa; phylum Arthropoda; class Insecta; order Coleoptera; family Anthribidae; genus Pseudeuparius; species Pseudeuparius sepicola. The sequence continues at coordinate 28,698,995 of OY987307.1, forward strand.
TTTTTCGTCGAGTAGCGCCACCCCAGTCCGTAAACAACAATGACGAGGCCAACGATAGAGACAGGCCACGGCGCTAACGCATAATCGCGTAGTCACGTGACCAACTTAGACCTATATAATGAAAGGCATTTTTGGAGATAAGTAGAAAAAACAAATTTCGTAACAATTTGGCAAGTTTTCTTTCATCTATTACATTATTGGTTTTGTGCATCCAAGCTTTCTCTAATTGTTTTTTCAAAATTTTCAACCTGCCTCAGCTGTTTCAGGCTGAGAGTTAAACAGCACTGCACTCACGATATTTTGGCACATTCTCAAAAATTGTAGGGGACATCACCTTCCTTTAGCTTAGGTGATATTCTCTATAGGTATTTTCCTCCCACAACACATTTTTCCACTTTAATTGTTTCACTTTCTTGAAAATGTGTTAGCCGCACATACTTCAGGGTTTTTTAAAAATTAAATCTCAGTTGGGATTTGACGAATCCATTTTTGGCGGAAATTTTCATCCCTAGGCAAAACAAATGTTTGTTATGGCGACACTTTCTTCCTGGCTTTTGTAATATGTATAAATATAATATAAACAGACCCAATATTTGGTATTTAGGTTATTTTTTACGAAATAAAAATGAAAACTAATCTCAGTAGGTATACTGTAATAATTGACGAGGTCTCAGTTGATCGGCAGCGTGAAAGACCGAATAGAAACCGTATCAGGGCGTGGGTCGACAACGAAAATCCTCGAGTACGTTACAACACTGATTTATTTCGCACAAGGTGAATGGTGAATACAAAATACACAAACCCGAACGTGGTCAACGGGAACGGCTTCCAGCCACCCGGACCGTATGAACTCGCGGATCTCCCGTAAGCAGTTCACCCATCTGTGTCTCAGGCTCCAAACTCCACTGTCCAATACTGTCCCATGTCGATAATAGTCCATTCCGGGTTCCCTATTCTGTGGTTCGGGGGAGAGTTCCCCTTACAGCGTTCACGCGTCGCGTCGCGTCGGTGCGAGCGGCACCAATACTCTTGGACGGCACGACTCCCACCCAGAGGCCATAATAACACCTGGGCGGTTCCCCTTCGCCAGGACACACGCGCACCAGACACAAACTTGTTTCTAAAATATAAACTAAGACGTTTAAAAACACTTTAAACATTGAAAACTTCTCAAAACCCAAGCTGCCGCTTTCAGTTTTGTGCCAAATGACATGTAACGTCGGACTAAGATGTTCACGTGATTTTTGTGCGCCAGGGCCTGTCTTTATAGTAGGCCTTGCAACAATTAAATATGACGTCATGCTCGGCTCTTTAATATAGTGTCGGTCCAGGTTCATATTTATTTTACGAGGTTACTACCTAGATTACCTTTATTGCACCAATTATTGTTTCTGTCAAGGAAATTTCCAATTTCCCCAATGATTTACCCAGTGAATAGAACGGGTCTACACATAAATCCTGAACCCGCGATTAAACCGCCGTTTTACGACATCTTAAAAACAAAAGTTACCGTCCGGGAAGGTGCAGCTCCCGGTCCCAGGCCACTCTTTTTATTGTTTCGTGAGTTATGAGTTGTAAGAACGATGATGTATGCGGCCTAGGTTGGGGCAAGGGCCGAACTTCCGAGATGAGTTTGTGAAGTCGCGTTTTGCTCGCGACCTCTTAGCCTGGGATAGTTCCACAACTAGTTTAACTTGCATTAACTTGCATAGTTTCTTGGTATTAGCTATCATCGCCATTAGCTATTATCGCAGAAAATATAGCCTACTGCAACAACCACGTCTGATCATGGGGCAAATAAAATAGCTAAATGTCTATTAATGGGGAAAAGGTGCAGAATCTGGCAACAAAAGGTATAGTATTTGTAAAGTAACTTGAAACAGCATAAACAACTCTAACTGACGTCACAAAAAGAATATAGAACATAAGCGCCACGCAGTTTTCAAAAAGATACATATTCTACAAGCAACCTAATATTTCACTTTTAAGGGTTTTTTTAAGGTTGTCGTCAAACACAACGTAAAGATTAATGCACCATATGATATTGTCAAAAGGTCTCTAAAAAGCATATCGATTATAACTATTTACGCAAGTATACCGTAACCCATGCAAGTATTGGTGATATTATTTTAGGCGAGCCTGAAGTCACTTGTTTTTACTACAATATTTATCTTCTCTGTCTCCTTCATCTATGTTCACTACTAATACTAGGTTCGGTTTAATATGGTTAAAAAAGTGTTTTGTCTCGTATTTTATTGCCGAGGCGCCTGTTCTCAAGCTAGCCTGGTAAAGTGTAATCCCCCCGAGACCCCCATAAAACATTCCGTACCATGGCCGAATCGCCCAGCAGATAAGGGCCAGCCCCATTTCAGTCTTTCCGCCACTCGTTGCGGATTCAAGTCGCGATTGCGCCGATTTAAAATTCCTCGCTTAATAATTTTCCGACGTGCTCGCCCGCATGATCGATTAATTCTCGCTGGGTATAACGGAGCAGGGAGGGATTTTTAGAAGTACCCAATATGCAATAAAACTTGGGTTAGGTTTGGCTCAGGTTATATATTTTTGGAATGTTTCATTTTGGGATTTTAAAACAAAAACATTTTGCATTTTTATTCTGTATATTGTAACGAAAATTCTCACGATTTTCCGTTCCATACTAGTTTTATTTTTATTTTATGTTTAACTTGTTGAATAACCCCTGTATTTATTATTTACTATAGTATTTCTAAAGTCAGTTGAAATAGCATAAAAAACTCTAATTTTCGTCCCAAAAAGAATATAGGACATAAGCGTCACGCAGTGACATATTCTACAAACAATATTTCACTTTTAAGGTTTTTTTAAGTTTGTCGTCAAACACAACGTAAAGGTTAATGCACCATATAATTATGTCAAAAGGTCTGTAAAAAGCCATATCGATTATAACTATTTACGCAAGTATATCCTAAGATCTGTGAAATTATGGCACGGCTATCCACCGCATTTCGCTGCACAAGTGGCCAGCCGTCGAACAGTGTAACCCATTCAAGTATTTGGTGACATTATATTAGGCGAGCATGCAGTCACTAGTTTTTGATACAATATGTATCTTCTCTGTCTCCTTCATCTCTTTTTACTACTAACACCAGGTTCGGTTTAATATATGCTTTAAAAAAATGTTTTTTCTCGTATTCATTGCCGAGGCGCCTTGTTCTCGAGCTACCCTGGTAAAGTACAAATGAACTCACTTGGAACACAGTGATATACGGAGCGCGATCTATTTCATAGCATTTACCACGCTCTGTTACTGGCAAAAATACCAGACTTATCAGCAGAAATCACCCGTATAAAATTCAAAGGTTTTTATGCGGTCGACGTCGACCTAGTCAAGGAGGCAGCCAATAAAGAAAGCGAGCTTAGCGATTTGATTGGTCGGCGTTTCGGAGATCCACGAAGCAGGTGTCGACGTAGGCCAGTTAGGCCAGTAGATATAAGCAGTGCGGTGCACCGAAATAGGGATTATGCTTATTTGACGGATTTTGGTTTTGAATACATGCTCATGCTTTAGTCTGTTTTGAAATGATGTGAAGTTTTGAATAAATTTTGCCTATAAATAAAAATAAATAAAAATTCTTTATTCACAAAATAACATAGTTATAACATCTATGGTGGTGACATTTGTTATTTTTCAAATATAATTGTACGACTCTGTTTTATCTAATCTATATAGGGGTTATTATTGACTACAGCTCCCCCACAAGTTTATATAGCTATTTCCAAAGTCGAGTAACTTTTAGACGACCAACTTTAGCTGTTATTTTCATTTCGTTTCTACTCTTTTTGTATCAAGGTTTTCCCAAGTGGACATTCCATATTTCTTTTCGCCGTGTACAGAATAGGTATAGGCACAGACCTATATAGCTTGACATAACTTTTTCAATTGGGGTATTTTTGCATGAAAATATAATTGCATTTTTTAAATATAGTTTATTATTAAACATTGAAAAAAATTTGAAATAAATTAGGTGGGTCATTATCCAAATGACCTTAAGGAGAAGTCGCGCCTGTAATACTTTCAACAAAAGAAAAACTGCTAGTTTTATGGAGATATATTTAAAACTACAAAATACCTCCAAACTAATCACTACCCCTTCAATTTCCTTTAAGAGGAAAGTTTCCACTCGACATTTTCAACCGTTTTACACGCCAGGCGTCGATGCAGACAAATGCGGGAAATTTTTCAGGTTAGCGTTAGGCATTGTTTCGGCTGTAGTGAGACGTATGAGAAAAAATCTAATATGGCCCGAACGACCGAACAAAAATAAAGAAAAACAAATATAATGAAATAACATGATAAGTGTCGCTTGTGGTTTTGAAGACAAGCGATAAAAGCCAGGCTTATACTTTTTTTCTTGCATAGCAATCCCGGAGTTGAAAACACTACAACCAAAACACACCGTTAATTTTGTTTCTCACAAAACAACACCACACAAAAATCTATACACAAAACCAAAATCAGTAAAATACGCGCAATCCTTATTTTTCCGTGCACGGCACTGCTAATACTGGCTTAACTGGCCTACGTCGACACCTGCTCCGTGGATCTCCGAAACGCCGACCAATCAAATCGCTGCGCTCGCTTTCTTATTGGCTGCCTCCTTGACTAGGTCGACGTCGACCGCATAAAAACCTTTGAATTTTATACGGGTGATTTCTGCTGAGAAGTCTGGTATTTTTACCAGTAGCAGAGCGTGGTAAATGCTATGAAATAGATCGCGCCCCGTATATCACTGTGTTCCAAGTGAGTTCATTTGTACTTTACCAGGGTAGCTCGAGAACAAGGCGCCTCGGCAATAAATACGAGAAAAAACATTTTTTTAAACCATATATTAAACCGAACCTGGTGTTAGTAGTAAAAAGAGATGAAGGAGACAGAGAAGATAGATATTGTATCAAAAACTAGTGACTGCATGCTCGCCTAATATAATGTCACCAAATACTTGAATGGGTTACACTGTTCGACGGCTGGCCACTTGTGCAGCGAAATGCGGTGGATAGCCGCGCCATAATTTCACAGATCTTAGGATATACTTGCGTAAATAGTTATAATCGATATGGCTTTTTACAGACCTTTTGACATAATTATATGGTGCATTAAACTTTACGTTGTGTTTGACGACAACCTTAAAAAAACCTTAAAAGTGAAATATTGTTTGTAGAATATGTCACTGCGTGACGCTTATGTCCTATATTCTTTTTGGGACGAAAATTTGAGTTTTTTATGCTGTTTCAACTGACTTTAGAAATACTATAGTAAATAATAAATACAGGGGTTATTCAACAAGTTAAACATAAAATCAAAATAAAACTAGTATGGAAGCGAAAATCGTGAGAATTTTCGTTACAATATACAGAATAAAAATGCAAAATGTTTTTGTTTTAAAATCCCAAAATGAAACATTCCAAAAATATATAACCTGAGCCAAACCTAACCCAAGTTTTATTGCATATTGGGTACTTCTAAAAATCCCTCCCTGCTCCGTTATACCCAGCGAGAATTAATCGATCATGCGGGCGAGCACGTCGGAAAATTATTAAGCGAGGAATTTTAAATCGGCGCAATCGCGACTTGAATCCGCAACGAGTGGCGGAAAGACTGAAATGGGGCTGGCCCTTATCTGCTGGGCGATTCGGCCACGGTACGGAATGTTTTATGGGGGTCTCGGGGGGATTATCAACGAGAAAACCGAGGGCCATTGTCAACCCCCCGGTTGGTGGTTGATTTAGGGGCTTAATGGGGGTTTAAATGGGAAAAATTCTTTTGCCACGTATAAATATTGACTTTTCACACCCCCTTATTTTTTATATTTTTTTAAATGGAACATCCTGTATATATTTAGATATTTGAAATTCTCTCCTTGTCAAAATTTAAATAATGTATGTATGTAATATGTATGTTTCAAGCGTTTATTGTGTAGGTAAATAGAAATGTGTTTACCAAAATATTCGTTATTTAATTTCCAAAGTACTCTGGATGTTGCTTCAGCCAAGAATAATTGGAAAAAATGCAAATGGAGGCAAAACTATGAGTTTTTGTTATTTTTTCACAAGAGAGTTGGAGACTAATCTTCGATTACCCTGTATAATCAATATGAAATTGACTGCCTTCTTCAGTTCATTAGACAAACTGACATTAAAATTTAGCAAGGGATCCGAATATGTAATAATATAGAGGGAAGTTTAAAAAATAAAGAAAAGATGAATACACCACTGAGAATATGAAGGAAGCAGTCTTATTATACTTCGTGGAAAATCCGAGACATTCTATTAAAGATGCATCGAGATATTTGCAAATATCATGGAGCTCAGTCCAGAGAATGTTGAAAATGTATAAGTTTAGTTCGAAAACTGTAAGAAAATGATAATTATAGAAGGGAGAATATTGCCGTCTAGTGAAACACTCACTATTGGTCATCAGAAAATACACGACAGCAGAGGAGAGAGAGGAGAAATTTCTGATCTGTTGAATCAAGTTAATGAGCCGAATATTGTTTGGCAAAAAGACGGTGCTCCAGTACATAAATCAAATGCTGTCAAGAGGCATTTAGAGGACACTTTTGTAGAGTGCATTACTGACTCGCAGTACAATAATTAAAACGTAAAATACGAAAACACAGCCAAAGCCTCGTACACATTCAGTCCTTGTGGGACATTTGAAATAAACCCCTCTAAGCGATAATTCAAACGTCCCCATTTCCTAATCCCGAACTCAAACATTGAGGACACGGAACGACCGTATTTGCTCTAAGGATCGATATCTCTTCTTCGACTAGAATAAAGGACTCCTTCAAATAAATAGACTATAGCCTATAGAGCGCTGAGCAAACCTACACGAACTTTTAAATAAGCTTTTTCTTTTATCTACCCACTAGTCCTGATATGATACAGTGGTTATTATCGATTATAGGTCGTCCAGAAGTTTTATGGCCATTTTCGGTTCAGTAACTTTTGACCAACTAACTTTCGGCTTTCTTTCCGTTTTCTGGATTCCTTCTCTGCTGCAAACTTTTCCTACGTCGATATAAGAATACGAAAATATCACTCTTTGAAACTTTTCTATAAATTAAAAAAAATAACTCTAGAGTTCACTAGCTTATTGGTTTGGAATAACTTTCTGCTATAAACTTTCGTACAAAAAGTTAATTTCAAATATATACCCTGCACTGTACAATGAAACCAAATACTCCCAACGTTTTACCCGGGATATATATTACCTGCGAGCCAGGAAACATATAGGTATCCTAGGATTTAAATTTTGTAAGCCAGATCGCTCAGAGAGCATGTAACAATTTTATTGACTCTCAAATAGAGAGCAAAGCTGATTTACGGCTTCAGCCAAATTTTGCACGAAAATGTATTCAGTTAACAGCCAGCAGTAAATACGTAGTTCGAGGGCTAAACAAAATAGGTATATACACAATATGCAAGGGTTGATTTCGTGTCCCATTGTTCAAAATTGTTACACTAACACACAACAATATAACCTTGAATATCCACCCAGTTGCGAATTTCAACTATTTTATGGGGGTGTTCACTTTTAAGGGGGTTCTATAAATTTTCCGTCAAAGTTTCAGATACTATAATTTTAAAACAGTAAACAGGGAAACAAACCAGTGCATGTAATTTGTCGCATCCACATAACCACTTGTTCTTGTCGTATACATACGAGTATATTTCTAAAAAAAGTTTGCTATATACGGAGTAGAAAAAAAAAACAGATAACTTATCAGTAATATTGTTAATACAATATGTGTCGTTATTTCGAACAATTTTTTTAAATTTTCTTCATATTATTAATAAAACCTAGTTCTCTTGGATACACGTCTTCTATTATCCGATTATTAATCGTTACGCAGTTCGCGAACAAAGAAATTTTAAATAAAAACCCAGCGAAACAAACTTATGTTCTCCTAAAGACATTAATATTGTCTTCGTTTTCTTTTCAATTTTATCTTATGTAACTAATAGCATCTCTATAGAAAACATCCATTAAGTCCAGCTCGCCCGCCCGTTGCTCGCTTCTCCCGTCCCTCAATTCTGGGAGTTTCTCCCGAATTTCACACAATTAGTCGATGCCACTGCGACTTACGTAGGAAAATTATTCGAAAGATTTTTAAGCCACCACACCACCGCGAAATTTTATAACACGGAAAGGTGTAAATCGAATCGGTTCTTATCAGGCCAGGGTGTCGGGCGTTTTAGAGGTTATTTATTGTGGATTAACAGCGTCATCGGGGAGATAATCAATGAGAAATGGTTGCCCATTTCGTCAAGTAATGAGGATCTAAAGGGGGTTATTTGTTTCAAGGAAATGGTTTTGCGCTTATCTTTAGAAATGTATTTTTAGCGGACAAAACTTTGCTACAATTCTAGTTACCTCGCTGTGGTATTATAAATATTAAGTTTCAATCCGTTCCATTTTGAAAGAGAACTTTTGGTACATTTTTCATAGGGATTAGTTGACCTCTAAGATTTGAAAGCGGTAGGTGGAAATTTTATGTTTCGAATGTTAGAATTAACAGGTGCTTTTGGGGTTGACTCTATCTTTATGAAACGTGAGTACCTTTTTATTGCGGAATGAAAAGATGCACTAAAATGATGCACTTGCAAGACCAAAAAGATAACCTTAAAAAAGTCACGAGTAAAAAAATTGACCTCTATATATCCTAAGATCTGAAATTATGGCACGGCCATCCACCGCATTTCGCTGCACAAGTGGCCAGTCGTCGAACAGTGTAACCCATGCAAGTATTGGTGATATTATATTTGGCAAGCATGCAGTCACTTGTTTTTACTATAATATCTATATTCTCTGTCTCCTTCATCTCTTTTTACTACTAATACCAGGTTCGGTGTAATATGGTTAAAAAAGTGTTTTGTCTCGTATTTTATTGCCGAGGCGCCTGTTCTAGAGCTACCCTGGTAAAATATAAATGAACTCACTTGGAACACAGTGATATACGGGGTGCGATCTATTTCATAGCATTTACCACGCTCTGCTACTGGTAAAAATTTCAGACTTATCAGCAGAGATCACCCGTATAAAATTCAAAAGTTTTTATGCGGTCGACGTCGACCTAGTCAAGGAGACAGCCAATAAGAAAGCGTGCGTAGCGATTTGATTTTTTTGGAGATCCACGGAGCAGGTGTCGACGTGGCCAGTTAGTCCAGTATAACCAGTGCCGTGCGCGGAAATAAGGGTTGCGCCCTATTTTACGAATTTCGGTCTTGTGTATATAGATTTTTGTGTGGTGTTGTTTTGTGTGCCCAAGCGTTTTTATGCTGTTCCAAGTGGCTTCATTTGGTATACCATATACAAAGGCGAAGCTTTTTTAACACAATGTCGAAACAAAACTGTTAACTTCTTAAAATAGCACCGAGCCATCAAAATACACTCAATATGTCGGCTTGAAACTCCCACACGGCCAATAAATTCGATCTGTCGTCATCATCATCGCTCACTACGGCCCACAAAATGAAATTGCGCGTCCGCCGTTTTTCAACCCTTTGACTGTGTTCGCCTCCCTGCACCCCCCACAGGGGATGAATTAACAGCTGGAACGAAATTAACCGCCCGAAATTCGGTTTTAATTTTTATTCGACCGACTTTCATTTATCATGGCGTCAGGGGGTGGGTGGGGTGGGGGTGGGTGGCCAGTTTTAATTTTGGCAAAAGGGCCCCACCAAGTGGCACAATTAATCATGGGGATATTGGGATAAAAATTTAGATGACACTTTCGTTTAGAAGCAAGTAATGAAGTAAGTTTAAGTTTTTTAGGATAGCACTTTTTATATTTGCCATGGAAAATTGAAAACAACTATTACGAGAATCATAGCTTGACTTTGACAGTTTGTATCAGGTGTTAATTGTTGTGTTACCACATCGTGCTGTAAAAATGGTATATTATTGTTATAATATAAGTGAAAAAAAATATTTATAACAAATTGAGAATTACTGGAAGTTTAAAAAATAAAGAAAAGAGGAATAAACCAGGACATTTTTTAACTAAATTTATGCAGGAAGCAGTCTTATTAAACTTCGTGGAAAATCCGAGACATGCATCATCGAGATATTTGCAAATATCATGGAGCTCAGTCCAGAAAGTGTTGAAACTGCATAAGTTGAGACCATATTGTTATCGCCCAGTTCAAAAACTATATGAAAATTATTACTATAAATATTACACTATACTACTATTAACTAACCTACTAGACTATATCTATCTATATTACTACTATAAATATCTATATTACTACTCCTACGGTTATTACTATTAGAGATTCTATATTGTGGACTGATGAAGCCACTTTTACAACATGTGGCGCTTTTAATAGAAGAAACGCTCACCATTGATCATCAAAAAAATACACGACAGTTTATTTCAATTCAACAATTCAATCACAAGGCCGAACTTCAGTAAATCTTTGGTGTGATACTTTTCGGAATCACATAATTGGTCCAGTATTGTTTGAAAGTGGTTTAACTGGACTAAAATATTTAGGAGAAATTTCTAATCTCTTGAATCAAGTTAATGAGCAGAATATTGTTTGGCAGCAAGACGGTGCTCCAGCACATAAATCAAATTCGGACAATAGGCATTTAGATGACACTTTTGTAGAATGGATTGGTTCAAATGGGACTATTTTATGGCCTGCCAGAAGCCCAGTCTTTATCCCACTCGATTTCTTTCTGTGGGACATTTTGAAGTATATATGCGGAGAGGTCAAATAATATCGACCAAGTTAAAGAAAAAATATCTCAGGAGATCAGAGAGATGAACGAGGCAGGTATCGTGGCTAACTACAAGAGAAGTTTATTAAGAATGTATGCTCTCTGTGTTGCACAAAATGGAAGTATTTTCTATAATTTAATTTAATTCATAATAAAGTATCACGTTCCATCCATAAATATGCCTTTTCTTAAGGGTGAAATGACAGAAAAAATAAAATATAACATTTCCGCAGCAGTACCTATTCGCTTTTTTGAATTTTCAATATATCCTTGTATGTAATTGTGGGAATATAATAATTAACGTAAACTCTCAAATCTCAAAAAAAAACATAACTTTGGTCTATATTTCCGACGCGAGACATTAATTTTTTTGTTTTTATACATACCTGAAATTGCAAGAAAATTTTATACAATCATATTTACATTCCTTTTTTCCAAAATTAAAAATAGAAGAGTTAAGGGGGATACATGCAATGTTATGTGAATAACCCCTAAAACCTAATATTGTAGCCAGGAAAACCAAAACGACTTCAAAACAGCATCAAGTCCAAATTTTGAAACTAAACTTCGCAAAGAAACACACGCACAAAACTATAGTTATATTGTATTTTAAAGAACAAATACTAAAAATAACGCACAATTAATGGAAATCAAAAAACATGAAGCCAGATATTCGTTGCGACTAACACGGGTTACGTGGTTGTGCTGGTTTATTTGTGGTTTCATTTGCTCAAGTTTGGCCACTAGTTTCTCTATAGACTCCGACCTCACTACTTATTAATTCTATGCGGTAACCCTACACCATAACCAACTTACCGTCTCCGCCTCCAAAATCCCAATACCGATGATTTTAATCACCCGAATGCAAGCTGGTATATATACTTATATATTCCATCTTCTAATGCACCCCATACACCGAGAGGTCGCCCGACCGAAACCAATTCCTAATTACTGGCATTCCAATTAGCGAATCGCGGTCGTGTTGCGTCGCAGATGCATCTCTGCCGCTATTTGGCCGAATTGGCATCGAACGTATACCCGATGCGAGGTCGAGGATTACGTGCGTGGTCGCTCCCTACTCGTAAGCCAGATAAGTAGGGTAACCCAAATATGCAACATGCATATTTTGCATATTTAGCATATTATATGCATTTTTTAAATATCCATTTGCATATATCCTTAAAATATGGCATATTGTGCATAATTGGAAGAATTTAGGATAATTTAAATCTTTGGCAGGCGTTTCATTCATTTTTGGGAACAGGGGTCGGTGTCTACCTAGGTACCTGGTTTTCCCAAAATAATATAGGTAAATTATAATTTTATGGGCACTAATCCTGGTGATCTGAAAATGAATAAAGAAGGTATTTATACCTATTTAATAAAGTATAATTATTGAAAAGGGCATATTTGTGTTTGTTTTGTGTTGGAATTTGTTGTATTTTACTAAGTAAAATGCCCAAAGTCAATGGTGCGTCAGTGTGGAAGCTGCATTTTTTATTGCGAGAATTTTTGCCAACTGAAAGATATAATTTCAGAATTTTCGAACGAATCTTCCCAGTCCCTTACAGATGTTAAACAACTATTCGAAAACAAGGAAATAAAGAAACAACTTTCCTTTCTAAAAGCAAATTATAGCTTTATTTCTAAAACAATAACCCAAATGGAGGACTCTAATTTTGTAGAACTGGTAAAACAATCTGAGGTTGCTTTTCAAAATGTCGCAGGTAAATTTGGGGACAAAATATTTCAAAAATTTGAAATGTGATGGAAAAAAATAATGGGTTTCAGTTTCTTAGCCAAGTAGCAAATATTTTAAAGGGAGATTTTACCGAATACATCGATTTGGATCTTGTGAGAGTGAGCAAATTTAAAAGCGCACCTCTTACATCGGTTGATGTGGAAAGGAGTTTCTCCCTTTATAAATTTTTATATTCTGATAGAAGATAAAATTTTTTAATTGAGAATTTTGAGTAACATTTAGTGGTTTATTGTTTTTACAACTAAATTTCAACCTGATTTTTATAATTTGTAATAAATGCATATTTAGATTTAGTTCAATCGCCCTGTATGTAGAAAATTTAAAATAAAATATTGTTACTTTTACTATGTATAAATGCATTTAGAAATTTGTATCTGTACATTATACAGGGTGTTCCTTAATGACATGCTAATACTTAAGGGGGTTATTCTTGGGCCCATTTTAAGAAAAAAACTTCATATGAACGTATGTCGCAAACGTCCTAACTTTTGAGATACAGGGCGTTAAAGTTCATTTTTTAAATTGAATTTTGGCTACATCTCCCGAAATAATCAAGCTGCTGAACTGAAATTTGGTACTGCTATGTTTTTGGGGATGGAGAATAAGCTGAAAATGTCAATTTCACCGTATCTCACAGAGGGCGCCACTTGCGCTGTTTTTTGATCACTCTTTTACGCGTAACTTTTTTGAGGCTATCTTTTTGGTCCTGCAGGTCCATCATTTTAGTGCATCTTTTCATTTTGTAAGAAAAAGGTACTCTTGTTTCATAACGATTAAATCAACCGTTTGCGTTGAAATTACCAAAACGTGCCCCAAAACACCTGTTGATTCCAATATTGGAAACATAAAATTTTCACCTACTGCTTTCAAATGTTACAGATCAACTGTACATTCAAAATGTTGAAAAAAATGCCAAATGGGCATTGGTCAAAACACCATTGGTTTTCTTGAAATAGAGTGTCCAAATTTTGCCAAATTCAATCCTTTCCATTTTGAAAGCGAATAATTTTTGGTACATTGTTAATAGGGATTTTTTTTCTCAGTTTAAATGGTACAGTTGATCTGTAACACTTGAAGGTGGTAGGTGAAAATTTTATGTTTCGAATATTGAAGTCAACAGGTGTTTTGGAGAACGTTTTGGCAATTTCAAAGCAAACGGTTGATTTAATCGTTATGAAACAAGAGTACCTTTTTCTTGCAGAATGAAAAGATGCACTAAAATGATGGACCTGCAGGACCAAAAAGGTAACCTCAAAAAAGTTACGCGTAAAAGCGTGATCAAAAAACAGCGCAAGTGGCGCCCTCTGTGAGATACGGTGAAATTGACATGTTCAGCTTATTCTCCATCCACAAAAACATAGCAGCGCCAAATTTCAATTCAGCAGCTTGATTATTTCAGGAGATGTAGCCAAAATTCAATTTTAAAAAATTGACTTTAACGCCCTGTATCTCAAAAGTTAGGACGTTTACGACATACGTTCATATGAAGTTTTTTTCTTAAAATGGGCCCAAGAATAACCCCCTTAAGTATTAACATGTCATTAAGGAACACCCTGTATATGTTTATTTGTAAATGAAACAATAAATTTATATTTTTGAAGTATTTCTTAATTTGCATATTTTCAACATTTTCCTGCATATTTTGACTAAATTATTTGCATATTTATGGGCATATTTTTAGGGTTTCGACTTGCATATTTGGGTTACTCTACAGAAAAGCAATAATTGCTGCGTGTAGATGTAGGCCCAACTACTAGACTCGTTTTTAAGACTTAACAGCAATTTACACACACATAAGTTAAGCTCGGAATTAAAGGCAGAAGAAAATGTCAAAAATGGCGCGTATACAGGCAGGTATTTTGAGTAAAAGGGCATTCGAAATTTGAAAAAGGCAAAAAGGTAATTTTAATATTTTTTATACAATTACAATTATTTCCTGTAAGCTATCACTAAATGTCTTTCTAAGTTGGCATCAAAGTTTGTCTTCTGTCGCTTAATATGTTTTTAATTATTTTAATATTTATTTTTATTTTAATTTTTTTGGATCTTTAGTTTTTTTAATATTTACCTTCAATTCTTCTATTAAATCTACTCAATCGGCTAGTAGGACTTTATGTTTTTCAAGTTTGAAAATTGTATCAAAAACTATTTTATAATTGGCATTAATGTATTTTAAATTTTGGTTTATTTTCCCATTATTCATAATTTTCTTAGCTTATCTAATGACGGACGACGAATCTTCAGTAAACAGTGACTTGATATTTTTTATTTCCTTAAAATACCTTAAATAAAATAAAACCACTTCAAGCCAAGTATACCCCATCATATGATTATCGGTCTAGGAGGGAGAGGTACTTATATTTCGATAAACTTTTACCCTATATATAAAAAAAAAAAATTTAAAACCCAGCTTTTATTTAAGCCATGCACTAAAACGAATAAAATAAGTTTAGGTTTTCGTTAAGATAATTCAATTCCAAATTGCGACAACTTTTTGCAAATTAAAAAGCTTGCGCTCGAAATGTTGATGGAAGTAGGTACCAATTAATTTTACTGGACAGTGATTGGTTGATAAGCAAGTACCTACCTATTTGCCAAAGTATGCATTGTTTTTATTTTCAATTTCATTTTGTCCTTTTAGTACCTATTTGATTCCCATGTCAGAAGGGTGGTAAAGAAATTTAGTCCGCCATCTTATATAATATATTGGATTTCGTATGAAGTCATCCACCTTATTGTTTTCTACCCGTCGAGCAATTTCATTTGATACCCATGTTGGGTATCAAATAGGTAATCCGCCATCTTGGAGCGGCGGCCATATTGAATTTAGTGTGACGTCACTAACTTTATAGTTTCTACTTTTCAAGCCCTTTCATTTGATACCCATATTAAGGGGGTTGACAAAAAAATACATCATTCGCCATCTTGGAGCCGCGACCATTTTGAAAGTATTACAATAATGAGTGTTGCATATTGTATTGTCACCGGAACTAAAGGCGTATGCAAAATTTCAGCTCAATCGGACGTCAGGAAGTGGTTCTAATTCAGCTTGCAAGATTCGACCCACACGTAGGTACATACTAACAGGGCAAGTTAAATAAAAGCTTGTAAAAAAGGAAATTTGCTTTACATAAGTATTAAATATGAGGAAAACTTAATAAAATAATCATGACGCAAAATTCTATATAGTGTGGGGAACCTGCCAATTGTGAAAGCTTGTCCATATAACCGCAGATAATATCATTGCAGTACTCAATCCCTGAAACAGGGTACAAGATCTATATTAGTAGATGCTAATGGCACTATTTCAAAAGTTATATTCCCCAGAAAATAAAAAGAAAATAATTTAGCTGCAATAATTTTTAAAATAATGTCATTAGTATCTATGAATGTTTTAAAAATATGTATTATTACATTTTGTTACCCTTTCAAATGCACTAGTTTTACCAATAGATGTCAATAAAAGTTGATACATACGAGTACTTATTTCTAATAATAATTTAGGAACCTACCTAAATCAACAAGTTATATCTAAATTTGTCCACATTAAATCACGAAATTTTTTTGTGCAATTATTTATATCCTAAACTTTACTACCTAAAGAAAACCAAAGGCCTGTTTACAAGACAACTCGCATATGTTCCTAAAAACATGAATAAATCCCTGTCGTATTTTATATCAAGTCCTCAGAAACTTATTCCATTTTCATGCTTTCTTCCGGTCTATATTTTCTTATTATGCAAGATTAAATGGGTCGGCTCTTAACTACGCTGTAATTATAAACTGGAACAACTCCCTGCACTCCAGCAAACTTTTAAATAAGATCTCCAAGAAAGTTAGCGGCACTCGAACAAATATTTTTTTGTGTAGGTAGCTGCTAATCTAGTGAGCCGTACTCCTCTTTGTGATCACTAATAGAAAATATCGCAACTATTACTTTGGTAAATATGTAACTTATTTTATAAGTTTATACGAGAATGTGCGCTTATTTTTTGAATATCTATCACCTGTTACAGTTTAGTCCCTTAAAAGCGAATCACCCTGCATCTAGCCTATTTGCAGGTACTTTTTGCTACTTCTTTCAAAGAAAATATTGTATGCCGTTTGGACTGAAAACAAGCTCTCCGCTACAATGTCCGAGTTCTCCACATATTGTCTCCGCGCCGTTTATTTTCCGAACGGCCCGTTTTCATTTCCTCCCGTGCCTTTTAACATCTAACGAAACTCCTCACCGAAAATTACTCCGATTGCTCATAAAAAGAAATCCGAACCCCGCACGCATTCCCTTTGTGCCCGGTTTTAACGTATTCCCCCCCATCCGCCTTTTTTATTCGGCTGTATTAAAGAGGTTTTTTTTAATATGACGCGAATTGAAAAAAGCCAATCTAGCCCGCCTGATAGGATCACAATGGGTGGATTTATTAAGTTTGCCAGGGGAGGCCATACATGACTTTTATTATTTGTTTGCGGTTGCTTGGGGTACGGAAATTCGTCCGCGTGGGGTTGAGGGGGGGATGTATATATAATTCGGGAATATATTGAAGGGATATTGTGTATGGTTGGGTTGACGTGTGCCTAGAGAATTTCATTTTGTACCTCTATACAAAGGTTGGCGTAAACCATTTGCAGAGACATAGTCCGCAAACGGCAGTTTATGTTTAGTTACAACTTTGCTGTGGGGTCACTGTTACTAATTTATTACTCTACTAATTTAGCAAAACTTTAGGCATTATTTGTCAATTCCGCCAAACTTTTTTGGCCGATAATAAATATTCGCAAATATTATTGTACCGAATCTCAACAATAACAGTCCAAACTCGTTGCCTTGGTTATCACTTTTATTGTTTAGCCTTCACAAATAAACTTGTCAGATACTGTCACTGTCAGCTCCAAAACTCCCACTAAAATCTCGTTATATAATCAGGCCCAACCCCAGGGCTTATATACTCAAATGGAAGACTGGAGACTACTCTAGAATATTCCTGGCCTGACTAATGGAAGCTCTACAGGAAAAACAATGAATACTAAAAGAAAATGGAGCCCTGGGGGCCTCAGGCCAACAAAGATGTAACAGAAAATGCCTACAAACTAATCATAAAAATTATAAATCTGTAAGTAGAATACCGAAGCTTAAAATTTGTCTGCCAAATCTTTGAGTACGTTAGAAAACAGTGCAAACATGTTCATTAAAAGTTGATATCATAACTTAGTGCTCTAACAATGAAATGAAGTTAAAAATTATACAAATAGCCCATGGTATAACAGAAACTTACAATTTCGTTTAACTCAGTCGCAGCAATACCGATGTAGAAAACTACAAATATTTTCTATGCACGCCTTGGAAAAATTAAAATGATCAAAAAGTGATTTCTACGCATCTGAATATACGACGAAGATACAACGAAAATTTTGAGCCAAACTGGTTGGCCCTATGCCTGCGGGACCATGCTAAATCGATTCAGCGGGTCGACTTACGAAGATATGTTCCATTTCAGGTAGAATTATTAGATTGAACTCGGGCGCAACAACAAAGTTGTAGAAAATCGTTAAAATTTTCTATGCACAACCCTTGGTAAAATCAAATTGTATTGAGATTTGAAATGCCGCTAGGTCATTTTACTAACTCGTTATTAACTCGTTTTCTTGTCCTCCTGTTTGTCTGTTTGTCAAATTTTGCAATCGATTTTAAACTAATAACTAATTTATATTGTTATTTGTTATTATAAAAAAAATTATGAATATTAAATAAAAATATTTGACTAGTGGAAATCCATATGCAAATAAGCATGTTCCATTTCAGGGTAGAATAATATTAAGCTGCGGTTTATTGGTGCGTCACTAGTAATACTGGTAAATCTAGTGACAGAAAAACAAGAGACAATAAAACGGGTTAACAGATGTCACAACATTCACAGTGACACCAATAAAACTTACCATTAGATTATTTAACTCGGACGCAACAACAAATTTTACTAACTCGTTATTAACTCGTTTTCTTGTTCTCCTGTTTGTCTGTTTGTCAAGTTTTGCAATCGATTTTAAACTAATAACTAACTAATATAAAAAAATTATGAATATTAAATAAAACTTTATGACTAGTGGAAATCCATACACAGATGAGCTTATTCCATAAACTGGGTAACTTTTAATACAGAAATTTGTACACCATTATAAGGTTCATTGCTCCGATCAAATATTTGATCGGAGGTTTATTGTTATAGATTTTAGAGGTCATTATTGCATGACTAAAGCCTGTTTCATGCAGCTTCTTTATCTTTTAATTTTACTTTATCTTTAAGAAATAACCAATAGCATTTGTCCCTTGATTTGAACTTACCAATGACATTTAATATTTCTTAAAGATAAAGAAAAATTAAAAGATAAAGAATCTGTATGAACCAGGCCTATCACCTATGACTACGTTTATCTCGTGACAACTCGATCGGATTGAAATGGATCCGATTGAGATATGTCAAATCTTTTATAATTCTACGTTTACATCATCAGTATTGAATCGTACGATTTTCAATTTTCTCTAGGGAGATTAACTTATTATACTTATTCCACAGTAGGTTGGTGCACATTCTGGCCAACTTCTGTTTGGAAATAGCGGCTTAACTTGAAATTTTAAATACGATTAAATTTCAATCTATAGTGTTTACGCCGTCCATTTGAGTCCGCTCCAGTGAATTCAAACCTCTATCAATCGGATCGACCGCGTCGAGATATAATAAACGTATATTATAGGTTATAGAGGGGTATTCTGTGGTTATTGGTAAGTCAGTTTCTGAGGTTTAAAATGTCCCAAATTTTAAATATCCAGCTTTATTACGATTTTCCTTCTTTTTACGGTAACGAATTGTCCTTGCGTCCAGTATTTAGCAGTTTTAATCTATTAGCACAGCTTTTATAGGTAAGTAGATTTATTTGTGATAACATTAAATTTCCATGCACATGAAGAAAATGGTATGCACACTGCACAGACCATTAGGTGAATTGCAGGAGAATAAAGACTATTTTGGAATTATGGGATGATCTGATCAACCAGCTGAAGAAGCGAAAATTCTAGATATTATTTTGGAAGAGTATTTTGTAACGTACCTACGCAAGAATGAAAATAGAACATTTTGTTTATAGCTCCAAAGCGAACCAATAGTACTCTATACTCAAGACACAGGCGTATCTACCCTGTATTGTATGTATGTAATCTAGCACATTGTCTCAAAACATCCGTGGTCAATCAAGCAGAAGATAACAGAACTTGCCATAGGAATTATAATAGCTCCCAGCTAGTTATCCTTTAGGGATTTGGGAGGCGATTTCGGGACGTCTGGATATTACAGTCTATTCCCTTCTGACATGTCCGCGTCCAGTCCGGCCATTGTGCAAGCGATAATTTGTCACGTGGCGTTCCAGAAATTCTGGCGACAGTTGAGGGTAATTGAGTTTGCAGGAGAGGGAGCTAGAGGAGAGTTATTAAAATGTGACCATTGTAACACCATCTATCATTTTTATTATTATTACGATGTTTTATAGACGTTGCAAGGTCCAGGAACGCGGCAGTTTGCACATCGAACGCAAATCATATTTTCGCGGCGTGGAATCCTCTATTTCAATTTGTTTTCAATTTTGCACGGTTATTCCGCGCCCGTTCGGCCTCTTTATGTGTTCCTGAAGCGCTTTTGGTTGGCCATTACCCATCACCGGCGCTGTCGGAATCACAAAACGTTATTCAAACCTCCCGTTTTGGAGATAGAATATGGGTACGTTCGAAAAATACACAAATATGAAATTCATATTGGCATTTAAGGGTATTCGACATACGTAACAAGGCATTTGTTGTGTTCTATGCCGTTTGCTATCCCACGAACTGATATTCTTCATGCACACACACATGTAATTTAATAAACATATCATTCAGCCGACATTTAAAGAATGCTAGCAAAAACAATTTTCTGATCAACATTCAACAAAATAAAGAATAACTCACTTTAAAATGATTGTTTACATATAGCTCATGGTTTTACAACATGGATAATAATCTACGAGAGTGAATGTCACATTTTCAAGAGCTTTTGGTGCATTTAGATATCTACCGATAAAATTTTGGTAAATGCTAATTATTTCTTATTTGCGTGTCTACATTCAACTAAATTCGAATGAATAAAACCATAAAACTTCCAGATTTCAAGGTGGTTACGTTTAACAATGTAAAATTGTTAGGTATAACATTCTCGAAACAATCCAAACCAAAACCACTTTTACCCTGGAAGACTGTGTAGGAACAAAATCTCTTTTGATTACCTTAACCCACTTTTTTCTTAAAATGGGGTCTTTAGGAAAGGAAGAAGCGGACACTTTAGGACCGCCTTTGTAGTTTCCCTTGCAGTTGAGAACGGAACACCTACACGGCATGATTTAAATAACTCCGAAACTATAGACACAACTTTAAAATTAGAAACTAAAATTGAATTTTAATCACTTGATTCTGAATCACTGATGTTTTACCGGCGTATTAATAAAACTCCACGTCCTATACCTATACCTATTACTAAAAAACACAGTCCAAAACACAATAAACACAGCAAACGTTCTTTAAAACGGGAAAATCGCCAGAGAAGTTAACTTAAACAACTACAAAAAGCTACCATGCTGTGATGACGTAGTTACGTTTCGAATCGCCAGCTGACTTGCCTTTATCATTGCGACGGTGCCAATTAAACACCTACCAATATGAACCTGAGCCAATGTAATATGATTACCCTAAATAAACATGATTACGATAAACCAATATTGTGGTACCTAAAACTAATCGGTAACCTCCATAACTTTTTCATAGTACGAAATTTAACATACTACTAGAAGATAAAATTTAAATTAACACATTGATGGTTAAATATCTATTAACACAGTAAATATATTCAAAACTGAAGGCTCTTCGTAAATGACCGCTATCACATAGATTTCAACTTTTGAGAATGGTGATTAAATTTAAATGCAGCTAGGTAAGTAAATTTTATATGGAAGCACAATGGTCTAGTGACATGATTCTCGCTTTGGGTGCGGGAGGTCTCGGGTTCAAGTCCTGGTTGTGGCTACTTAGCCAAAATATTTTTATTATTATTATTGATACGCTTGGTTGTCAAATTATGCCTAAACACTGAAAACGACATTATTTGCAGTTGTTAAATTCTCTTCTTAAATACAACTCCTGGTTATAATAAAAATCAAATGCCTAATAATCAAATAATACTTCTCGTTAATTCATTAACCATGCTTTGGGTTTATAATTCATAAAATTAACGAAAGGTATTATCGTATGTAATATCACAAGTACCGGAAATTTTATCGATTATTTCCCGCATACTGCTTGCATCCAATAAGGTAACTCCCTTCCATAAAAATCCAACCAATCATATGCGTCTGCTAGCGATAATTGCACTTGTGCAAATTATCGCGGTAATACCACTTGTGAAATTATCACTTCGTTGCTTAGCAACCGCGAATCTGTTGGATATAAACACGTACTTCTTAAAGTTTGTGTGTTTCACACTGTTCTAAATTTTGCAGCTTATAAATTATGTTGCGGTATTACTAAGCCTTGTATCAGTGTATTTATATAACTTTTACACTACTAAATTCTTGCTATTAGACCACCGTCTCCGTTTAAATTTATGACACATTCAGAAAATAAACCAACGCCAAGAGTGGGTATAGGTATAATTGCATTTGCCTTGGATATCCAAGCGTCATGTTTGTTTACTCGAACGCTACAGTCGAAGCTGTCAATAAACTCGTTCAAAATGCGTCGTTTTGTAAATGTAAACATAGAAAAAATCAATACAGAAATTATTAAATCGTATTCGTGAAATAATCTAGACAAATACCACTCGTGCCAGAAATTTTTCTAAATAATTTTATTCTCAAGCACTATTTTGCCCATTAGCAAAACCACTCGTACAAATTGGGCTTTTATTTTCAGAGATAAAAGACCAATTTATACTCGTGATCTTTCTAGACAAAATAGCGCTTTCGAAAAAATTATCGATAAAATTTCCGGCACTTGTGATATTACATACGATATTTTTTTCGAAAGCGTCATTTTGCCTAGAAAGATCACGAGTATAAATTGGGCTTTAATTCTGATTTTATCTCTGAAAATAAAAGGCCAGTTTTTATGAGTGGTTTAACTAATGGGCAAAATAGCGCTTGAGAATAAAATTATTTAGAAAAATTTCCGGCACGAGTGGTATTTGTCGAGATTATTTCACGAATACGATTTAATAATTTCTGAATTAATTTTTTCTGTTTACATATCCAAAGCGACTCATTCTGAACGAGTTTAATGACAGTTTCGACTGTAGCGTTCGAGTAAACAAACATGACGCTTGGATATACAAGGCAAATGCGATTATACCTCCGCCCTGTTAGCGTTGGTTTATTTTCTAAATGTCTGTCATAAATTTAAAATTAGACGGAGGTCTAATAACAACAATTTAGCAATGTAAAAGTTGTTATATAAATTCACTGATACAAGGCTTAGTAATACCGCAACATAATTTATAAGCTGCAAAATTTAGAACAGTGTGAAACACACAAACTTTAAGAAGTACGTGTTTATATCCAACAGATTCGCGGTTGCTAAGCAACGAAGTGATAATTGCACAAGCGGTATTATACCGCGGTAATTTGCACAAGTGCAATTATCGCTAGCAGAGCCATATGATTGGTTGGATTTTATGGAAGGAGCTACCTTATTGGATGCAAGCAGTATGAGGGAAATAATCGATAATTGGCATACCACTTGATATATTACCCCTGATAATATGATTAGTTCTTTCCAAATATTTCCCAAAATGTTATCGTGCAATAGCTTGTTCCGCAATACGACTCGGCCTTGTTAAAACGCCGCAAGGGCCCATTTTAGTGCTAAACCCGGCGTGAAAGATCGCGAGAGGGCTAGGAGAGCGTAAGCCGACCTAGTTCTCTTTTAATGACCACCTTTCTACCAAAGACGACGCTTGTTTACTTTGTAAGAGCGCCTGGAAGCTTTCCGAACGCCTGGAAATTCCTTACCGAGCGCCTCGAGTGGGACCGATATGTCTGGAGCAAAGGTTGCCCGTGAACGTTTGATGTTAGGCATTACAGCGATTACTTTAGGGTTGAATTGGTTAAACAACTGTTAAGGTTAACGTTCATTCTCGACCTTTTAATAAATAAGTGTGATAAAGGCCCGCCACCTGCGACGCGAAACGTCACTACATCTTCACAGCGTGGTAGTATTTTGTAGTTGTTTACGTTTACTTGTCTGGCGACTTTCCTGTTTTAAAGAACGTTTTTTGTGTTTATTGTGTGTTGGACTGTGTTTTTTGTGGGTTAAAGCCATCAAAAGAGATTTTGTTCCTACACAGTCTTCTAGGGTAAAAGTGGTTTTGGTTTGGACTGTTTGGAGAGTTTTATACTTAACAATTGTACATGATTAAACGTAACCACCTTAAAATCAGGAAGTTTTAGGGTTTCATTCATTCCAATTTAGTTGTACTTGTAAAGAGCACGCAAATAATAAATAATTGGCATTTACGGTAGATATTTTCCGCGGGTGATGTTAAAAAATCGTTGATTTTTATCAACCCTGATTTGCCAAGGGGTATGCATAGAAAATTTTCACGATTTTCTATTACTTCGTTGCTGCGTCCGAATTTTTATTTGCTCTATTTTAAAAAAGAGTCAAAAACATAAAAAATACATAAAAGTCAGTTTGTGAGTAGCATTCCAAAAAATGTTCGACTGCAGGACTACCCACCACGATTTGACCCACCTCTACAATAAATCACGAGCTGCCCCTGATGAATTTTAGTAAACCTACAGAAAATCCTACATCTTTATTCCAATGGCGACTGACATTCACACAAGAGGGATATGGGGTTTTAGTAAGATTGAATGGTTTCATAAACATAACCTAACATAACCTAACCCGATGCAGAAAGTTTGTTCAAAAGAGAAAAAGTTCTCCCCGATAACTTTGAAATTGCCCCCGGAATCTCCCATGGCTTATTATCCGAACACTCGTTCCCCCAAATTATCGAATATCCCCCCCATACCTATCATTCAAACGGATAAGGACCCCACAACTTTCCGCGTACATCTCAGTCGATCCGCAGTTACGGGATATTGGATCGAACTTTTTCATTTCGGGGCGCTGTATCGCCAGCACGCACCTGATGTCGGCCCTGGGGTCTGGCCTACTTTGATTCCAAGGAGGAATCTACATAAATCCACAGGCGCAACCTTCGCGCCGTCTGGGATAAGGCTGCAGCGCCGTTTGTTGGCGTATCATATATCAGGAGTGGGACATGACGATGCCAACTAACGTTTGCATAAAGTGTTAGCGCTTCTATGGGATCGCTCAAAGGAAACCACTGATGTAAAAACTTTTAAGCACAGGTGGGAAAGAATAGCTTAATACGATTCCTAAATTTAAAAAAATCAAAAGTCCTTTTGGTTTTTCAATGTCAATCAACAGAAGTTGGTGGCTGCGTACTTAAGGGTACAAGGAGCTCTTGGTTCCCCCACAACTGATGCACGTTGTTTGCAGAGACTGCAGTAGCAGACAAAACTAAGCGCAAAATGTGCAAATATGCATCAAAATTAAAACAATGACTGAATCACCCTGTAGGTATAGCGAGTTAATATTGCATAGTCATCCAGTTCTGAGCTATGTTGAAAGTTTCAAAGGGTTCCATACCCGGAACACAGATGTAGTTAGTCTGTATATGATTGTTATGTAGCTCAGAAGTGGGACGACTGAACTGTCAGCAGTGAGATCAAAAAACTATAGACCAACAAGTAATTAGAAGCCCGTTTAAGGTTTTTATTTTGAGTTTCTACACCCACGTAAAAGATTAACGCGTAAGGTATCCATCACGATGTCAAATAAGCGCGTAGGGTAACGTACACGTACTATGGCAGATGAATTAAAATCACGTTATAATTGCCAAGGGATAGGGGGAAGGGAGTTTTGGGGTATGATTTATAGGGTACATGGAGTAGTAAATTGATTTTGTTTGCGGATAAGTTGAAGGGAAATGTTTGGGAGATAGAAACGTAACAAGCGTGAGTAACATCAAATTTGAATAATATATTTTTTGTTATAAACGATAATAGTGACTAGTGGCTTGATTATATTATTAATATCTCATTAATTTATTTTAAAAAAATGTCAAATTTGACAGCCTTTGAATAAGGAACCACAGGAAGGAACCATAAAGCTCTACGTGAGACGTAAATTTCCCTGAGTAGTAGCCAAGTTTTGACAAACTAGGTATTTCGATATCTGACACGGTGACAGGTGTCAGTATGTGATATGTAGATACTCTTTCGAATTATTATGCTTAGCTGAGCGGCTTGTGGCACTTCCCTGACCGCCAAAACCAAAATATTTAAGGATAATAATCCAGCGGTAAGTAATTTTGTAATTTAAATTAACTTTTGGGGCCATACACCAAAGTGGCATAGGCGTTTGTAGGTAGCTACTTCTTCAAAATTGGAAATTTAAAATTAGAATTGCTGTATTATCAAGGATTATTAAACTTAAAGACATAAACTTGCCTTATAATGTTTTGCCTGTATTATAGGTACTGATTTCACGAAAAATTAGGATTTCTGCCTCGATTAGTTTGTCGAAATAACTCAAAGGTTAAAATTTTCTAGGCATAACCATAAATTGTATTGAGATTTGAGATGCCGCTAGGTTATTTTAGCCCGTTTTTATTAACGCGCTTTCTTGTCATTCTATTCGTCAAATTTTGCAACAGATTTTAAACTATTAACTAATTTTTATTGTTATTTGTTATTATAAAAAAAAAGAATATTAAATAAAAATATTTGACTAGTGGATATTCATCCACAGATAAGCATATGCCATAAACTGAAGAAAGAATC
Organism: Pseudeuparius sepicola; assembly: GCA_963920635.1. Classification (NCBI taxonomy): domain Eukaryota; kingdom Metazoa; phylum Arthropoda; class Insecta; order Coleoptera; family Anthribidae; genus Pseudeuparius; species Pseudeuparius sepicola. The sequence continues at coordinate 28,725,469 of OY987307.1, forward strand.
CCAGCACTATTTGAGGCAGAAATAGCGCTGAATAGTAACCAAGTTTTGACACCATATTTTGGTATCTGCCATGATGATAGGTGTCAGTATGTGGTATTGATATACTTTTTCGAGTTATTATGCTTAGCTGTGCGGCTTGTGGCACTTCCCTGACCGCCAAAACTAAAATGTTGGAGGATAATAATCCATCGGTAAGTAATTTTGTAATTTAAATTAACTTTTGAGGCCATGCACCAAAGTGGCATAGGCGTTTGTGTAGGTACCTACTTCTTGATTATTGGAAATTTAAAATTAGAATTGCTGTATTAGGTATCAAGGATTCCTAAACTTAAAGTCATATCTAAACGTGCCTAGATTAGTTTATCGAAACAACTCAAAGATGCGCGCCTCTGTAAAAACGAAAACGGCACCCACGGGATTACATCTAGACTTGTTCCGAAGTTTTTGACCAAAGCACGTTTCATTTTCCTTCTTATTTTTTGCCATTGCCCATTAGCGACAGAGGCGACTGTCAGGAGTGAATACCTGCAAAAAAAAAACAACCCGATTCCGAAAATATCCAGCGAATTATCAAAGCCTCGGGGTCGTGGATCTGACGTTTCAAAGGCCGCTAATGAACCCCAACCCCCGCAAATTGCTAGTTAGTAAGTGTTTTGCGAGGCGGGACATATGATGCTCTTTTTGGTAGTTGGAGAACGAGAGAGAAAATAAAAACTAAGATAAGCAATCGCGGGGAATTTTCCAAGGATCTGATTTGAACATACCTTACGCATCTTTGGCGCAAGGTAGAATGTTGTAGCTCTATCTAACCGTTTCGGCGCAGATGCCCTTCAAAGTTGAATCGAAACCGAAAACTCGTTTTTTCGGTGGTATCTCCGGATCGGCCGGAGACAATCCCTCAATTTTAAACAACCTATTCATGGCAGAATTCCCCTCTTTCAAAAAAAAGACTCCAGGGTTTATATCGAATTGTTCGGGGACAGGAGAAAGAAATATCGAGATTGACAGGAGTGATGAATTGGCCCAATTCGGCTATGTGCCCCCCCCCCCCCCCCCAGTGCCAAATTCGATGTTATTTATTATTAAAGCGATGTATTTTAAATAAAAAAGGCAGAATTTGCATCAAAACCCGAGGAGGTCAATATTATACAGAAATTACGTCGGCTGTGGGTTTTGGAATTGCTAAAGCCTAAACAAAATTTCGAAGGCGTTTTTTAAATCCGATATTCATAAGCTTCGAGAAATATGGATATCCAAGACGGAATAATAAATGAGTTACATTAACTTTGATATAGCCCGAATAAAATTGTATTGTTAGATGTTACAAGGGAATAGTTATTTACATTGCCAGATGCGTAAGTGCACTTTTTTGGACGAGGAGGTTGTTTAATGACCGAGGCAACGCGAGCGTTGCCTCGGTCATTAAAAGTACCTCCGAGGCCAAAAAAGAGCTTACGCATCGTGCAATGTATTACATTTTTCCTGCTACCGAAAATTTCAAGTTATAGGTACTTTGAATAAAGCTCTAAATAGGTACATATGGAGTAGATTGTGAGTAATAATGATCTTCAAAATAATCTTTGTTCAATTACTAAAAATGATAATCAGTGATAAATATAAGAGGCAGAATGCAGCGATAATAAAAAATAAATGAAAATGTTGAACTTTGTGTGGGATTTGAACCCTGGATCTACGAATTACTAATTGCGTACTCTCACCCTATACCGGTAGAGAGGTGCCTGTCAAATTTGTTCTGTTATGCGGCTCTTATTTGACGCCAGAGAAACAATGATATTATTAATTTTTCTTTGGTATAATTCGTGTTCTTTATGATCGAAACTAGTTTGTAAAACGATTGTTGTGAAACCTATTAAAATTGACGCAAGATTCGCGTTGCTACATATATTTTATTAATGGTTTTAAGGTCCTTGCTGCGTAAGGGTTGCTAAGCAATACTTTTTGTACCTAGCAACCACTTTCGCAGCTAGCAACCAAAATAACAGGGCACCTCGAACATTTGACTCGCTTTCGGGCCTGTTGGCGAGTATGTAAAGTGTACTTACGGGGGAGGGAGCGAGAAAAATACTTTGACCTTGTTACAACATTAATTAGCTACGAATAGTGTTTACTATCTAATGACAATTGTTTGATAAAGTGTCTTTCCCTACTGCCGCAAATGTTAGTTGTGGTTGGGTAAAGTAGTGCCCAGCTACGACCTTAAAACCATTAATAGCAACGCGGGACTTGCGTCGATTTTAATATGTTCCACAACGATGGTTTTATAAACTGATTTTGATCCTAAAAAATAATATGAATATTATGCCAAAGCAAAACTAATATTCTCAATATTTACCGAGTGTCAAATAAGAATAGCCTAATAGACTAAAATTGTTAAACAGTTACTTAGCGCACCCGACAAGTAAATCGTAGGTCCGGTGTTCGAGTCTCAGGCAAAGCTCCAACTTTTTTTATTGTCGCTGCATTCTGACTCATATATATTTATTACTGACTATCATTTTTAGTAGTTGAACAATGGTTATTATGAAGATTATTAGTCACAATCTACTCCATAGTGTATTTAAAGTTTAATTCAAAGTGCCTGTCGGTAGCAGGAAAAATTTAATAATTACACGATGCGTAAGAAGCGCGTCTTTCAATGTAAATACCTAACTATTTGTCATGCAGTGAGCAAAAAAGTAATTATTATGAATTTTTCGTTAAATGAATTCTACCAATCTAAAAAACAATGTATAGGAATATTCCCTAGGGCATAAGAGTATCTTTTTTATCCGGGCTTCGAAATTAAATCAAGCCTCCACTCCGATATCCACCTTTATGGGTTTTATTGAAAAAGTAAACATACAGAAGCGGAGAAATTTTCCAGGTATATTCGGGAAAAATCTAAAAAGGGCCATGTTTTTTTATATGTATACAGGGTGATTCAGTTTCCTTCTTGGACATTTCCACGGGTGATAGAAAACCAAAACATAACCGCACTTTCTTGTATAAGCTATATATTTTTAGGGCCTTATAAGAAAAGTTACAGTGTGTTAAATTTGTAAAAAATATGTGGATTTTATTATTGAATATTTACCAAACTGGTTGAAATATTTAAATCATATTTGGTACACGTTATAACGGCATGGGTTAGCATAAGACCTGTTAATATCAAACACTTTTAACAACCAGTGGCGGAGAAATGGGTAATTATAGCACAATTATTGTTTTTAGAAAAAAAGAAATCATCTTGTATAGCAATAAAATGTAAATTTTAATTGTAAACAAAAACGTCCTCTTGGCATTTTTTATATGTGATGGGTTCGTGGCAAATTTGATTTTTTTTTGTATTATTTGGGGCAGGTATTTCTGAAAAATTATCTAAAAAATTTGCTGTATTAAGTAAGACATAAAGTAGAAAAAATAATGTGTTTACTACTTTAAATAAAGTAAGTTTTACTAATAAACTTACCTATTTAAGGCTATACTTTTAAAGATACAGGGTCTAAAATATTTAAGGAAGTTTAAATGTTACGCTCTATGTATCTTGAAAAGTAAAACCTTGAATGGGTAAGTTTATTGGGAAAAGTTACAGTATTTAAAGTAAGAAACACTTTTTTTCTACCTTGGGTCTTACTTATGGAGCGAATTTTTAAGTTAATTTTTCAGAAATACCCCGAAATAATACGGAAAAATCAAATTTGCTATGAAACAATCATATATATAAAAAATGCTAAGAGAACGTTTTTGTTTGTAATTAAAATTTACATAATAAATGTAATACATTTTATTGCTACAAAAGGTGATTCATCTTTCTTTCTAATAACAATAATTGTACTAACCACTGGTTGTTCAAGGTGTTTGATATTAACAGGTTTTATGCTAACCCATGCTGTTATAACGTGCATCAAATATTACTTAAATATCTCAACTAGTTTGGTAAATATTCAATAACGTCCACATATTTTTTCCAACTTTAACACCCTGTAACTTTCTTTGGGACCTTAAAAAGATATAAACTCCTGGACAAAATTAACGCAACATCATAAATGTGCCACTTATTTGATACTATTTTTTTTTCTGAATTTATGATCCGATTTGAATGATTTTTTTTTGCATTGTGGGTTGGTTCCTTGACAATGTCATAGTTTTCGCTGTTTATGATAAAAAGTTTATTTTCGATTTATACCGGGTGTAACAAAAATGTTATGTTTTTTTTTCGAAAATTCGTATCACCCTGTGGAGTATACTAGCAACTGAAACATATAGCAGTTGACATTAGACGGTAGGTCCATCTTTCTTCAACATTTTCTTTTTTGGTTTACTTCATTATCTCTGTTATTAAAGGAGATACACTGTTTTATACACACATCGAATAGCCTTCATCCACCAAAGCAAAGTTAAAGCAGTTTCCGAACAGTTTTTATCGGTATGGCGAATTTTATTTGACCTTTGTAACTTTAAAACACAACATCTGTTGACACATCGCTTAAAATGTCAGAAAAGTTCCCTAGCCTACTTGAAAACATTCAACAATGACTGTGTTGAATAATAAAGTCAATAAAAACATGTTACGATATAAAACAGTGTATCTCCTTTAATAACAGAGATAATGAAGTAAACCAAAAAAGAAAATGTTGAAGAAAGATGGACCTACCGTCTAATGTCAACTGCTATATGTTTCGGTTGCTAGTATACTCCACAGGGTGATACCAATTTTCGGAAAAAAACATAACATTTTTGTTACACCCGGTATAAATCGAAAATGAACTTTTTATCATAAACAGCGAAAACTATGACATTGTCAAGGAACCAACCTACAATGCAAAAAAAAATCATTCAAATCGGATCATAAATTCAGAAAAAAAAATAGCATCAAGTAAGTCGCACATGTATGATGTTGCGTTAATTTTGTCCAGGAGTTTAGTTTATACAAGAAAGTGGGGTTATTTTTTGGTTACCTATCACCAGTTAAAGTGTCCCAGATTAAAACTGAATCTCCCTGTATACGCAACATTTGGTTCATCCGATCAATTGCCACATTATTCTGTATCGGTATTTGAACGGGGTTTTGGCTCCCAGGAAGATTATATTGGGCAAAAATTAATGGCGTTTTAAAACTAAATTTATCATCCGCCATCCATCAATTTTTGGACAAACAAGGACGCCCGAACATTCTCATTAATTTCGCTGGCGTTTGGTTTTATATTATCGCGGCAAAATTGCCGGTGATAGGTTTATTCACAGTGTCAATCTCTAGGCGTTTCCAAAATCGGTTCAGTGTTTCCTGTAAATATTATGAAAATTCATTTGAAACTGCAAAAGCGCAATCAGTTTTTAATTTTTAAAAATAGATTTAATCACCTCTTTGGATACACCTCTAACATCATTTGTGCTACCACTCCCACCAAATGAACATATGGAGGTCGTAGACATAAAATCTAAACTGGCGTGGCGTCTAAATTCCAAATCAGTGACCTCAGAGGCGTTTTTAAATGATAATAACAAAATAGAAGCCCAAAATATCAGTATCAAACCGTTACTAAAACTGAGACATTCTGTATAGTCCAACATTCATCGTAAAACGAATGACGTTATAATTTTTCGTTTCGAATGTTTTATAATACCTACGTTTGATGTTGGCCAATTGAATATTATGTTTGGCTATTCAGAGCGATTCACGCCTCAAATTGTGTTTAAATTGAAAATTTCCGATGTTTGTGATGCATACCTAACTTCCCAAAATGACAGACAATTACAATGGATTTAATAAAGTAATTATGGTAACCGATAACGGGCAATGCATTACATAAAACACGAAATCAAATGCAATTAATTACGTTTCTATACTTCTAATTAGACTCATATTATGTCAACAATAAAATGGGAAAATGATAATTTATAATTTTGAGAAATTTCCGTTTTATTATACCGTCTGAAATTTTGTAGGTTTTATTTTAGTCGCAGATAAAAGTTATTGTTAGGATGGAATAAATTGGAATTCCTCATGTGAGTGAAAAAAGCACTGCTGATGACTGTGTAACTAGCTTAAGCCTACCTTTAATTAGATTTCTTTATTACGGTACATAATAAATAATCAAACTAAAATCTGGCCAACCAAAACACGAATTATACCCAATTAATTGCCGCAATCGATTTGAAACCTCACTAGCCGCTCGGACAACATTTCCACTGAAGAGCAACTGATTAAATATTGTTGTCTTTTAGAGTGGCGTTACAGGCTGGCCAGTACGGCAGGAATTTTGCGTTTACGAATTGTTTTGGCCAATCAGGCTTGATTTGTGGTTGTTTAGATACCGCGGCAGCCAATTGAATTTTATTATTAATTTGGATTAATCGTGCGTTGTTTCGAGAACCTTCAGCTGGTAGGTGGGGATGATTGGAAACCAAACAAGTAGTGGAGAAAAATGTTGTATGTATACTATGGTATTCTGAGGACATTAGAGAGATTATTTATCTCATACTGCTTGCATCCAATGAGGTAGCTAATTCCAAAAAAAATCCAACCAATCATAAGCCTCTGCTAGCGATAATTGCACTTGTGCAAAACCAAAGCGGTAATACCACTTTTGCAATTATCACTTCGTTGCTTAGCAACCGCGAATCTGTTCGATATAAACACGTACTTCTTAAAATAAGTGTGTTTTACACTGTTCTAAATTATGCAGCTTATAAATTATGTTGCTGTATTATTAAGCATTTTATCAATGAATTTATATAACTTTTAAATCGCTAAATTGTTGTTATTAGACCTCCGTCTCCGTTTAAATGTATGACACACATACAGAAAATAAACCAAAGCTAACAGGGTGACGGTATAATCGCCTTGGATATCCAAGCGTCATGTTTGTTTACTCGAACGCTACAGTCGAAGCTGTCCATAAACTCGTTCAAAATGAGTCGTTTTGGAAATGGAAACATAGAAAAAGTTAATACAGAAATTATTAAATCGTATTCGTGAAATAATCTCGACAAATATCACTTGTGCCGGAAATTTTTCTAAATAATTTTATTCTCAAGCATTAGCAAAACCACTCGTATAAATTGGACTTTTATTTTCAATTTATACTCGTGATCTTTCTAGGCAAAATAGCGCTTTCGAAAAAATGATCGATAAAATTTCCTTCACTTGTGATATTACATACGATAACCACACGGACAAAAGACAACTAGACCGATAATAACAAATACTTGTTTAGTTGTCAGGGACGGTTTTTCTTGCACATTTCGTGTCACATTGTTCAAAATTGGCATAATTACTGTATTACTTTCGAAGAAAAAAATATCTACACTAAAATCGAGCAACTCTTACGCCTGGCGTAAACAAGAGCACGTGCGTTGAGATATTCGCCAGAGCCGCACCGAGGCACGACCTTTATTTAATTTTAGTTTTACAATAGTTGTTTACATCAAAATGTTTCGGATAAAAATTATTGGTTTAATTAAAATGGTTCAAAACATCGATAAAATTATTTGTGGCAGCGTCTAAATAGCTGAAAACAACAAGATAAAACCGCGTAAATACACTTTTGCGATCGAGTACGTCCCTATTGTCATGCGCTCTGATATTTTATGGCCTTGTTTCGCGGAACGTCATCGAACACGTGCTTTTATTTACGCCAGGCGTAAGATTTGCTCGATTTTAGTATAATTGTATTTTGTCTGGAGATATAACTCATTATCTTCATGGCAGAATGAAGCCCTCCAAATTATTTTCGTGCGCATTTGAATTCAAGAAGAACACGTAGAGATTTTAATGGGAACTGTCTGGAGCTGGGTTAATAATGGAAAAAACACCCCCAAAAAACATTAATTTCTTAGGGTGCGGTTTAACCCTGGCGCTAAAAAGATTGATGAATGCTGCTTTCGGGTTTGGAAAGGAAAAATCGCGTTCCAGAGTAAAAAAAGGGAGCAAACCCGAAACAAATGCTGGGTTTTAACTTACATTACCAGCCAACCAGGATTTACAATTTTTTTTTATACTTAGACTATAAGTATAACAACTCGTAAGCGGCAAAAGAAAACACAGTTTTACAATAATTATTTTTAAGGGCAAATAATCGGATATGAAACAATGTGCAGAAGAATAACCTGCAAAGAGTAATCCCACAAAAAAAACATCCATTTTAAAGGGGCAGTTTTCAGTTGTTTACGGCATGTCCGAATTTAATAATTCCAGTGGAATTAAAGTCTAACTCGGTTGCCAAAACTTTGTCTGTGGGAATTATAAAAGTTCCAAAACATTAAGCGGAAGCGGTATTTGTGTAGGTACTCTGCAAAATCCTCGGGCACCTTTAAATTTTAAACTGTCCGTAACACTCATTTGAATCTTCTCAAAGAAAACTTGCCAAGATCTGTCTCAGAGCCTCTACTCTGCCATCTCTATAAGTGTAGCCAAACTACCACACCAATAGTGTTGGTCCAGCGTCGTGTTTTTGTGATTGTATCGACTGTGGCTATTTTGTACCAACCCAAATGGAACGTAAACTAATCGTAAATTTTCAATACAGTGTGATGAAATTAATTAATAAAGCAATTACATTGATTGGCCAGAGCATGTTTACATAACTCGATATGAAACCCATACGGCTTTATATCAAACAATTTACGTTTACAAAATTGCCGCATGTCGTAGTTAGGGGGCCACCAATTTAGTTCGAAAAGGAACAACATTAACAATGACAACCACTAATACCTGAATTTATTTTTCAGAAAAATGCCAGACTCGAGTAGAGTGTGTTTATTTGCTACAGTGGTAGACAACCCTTATACAGACAGTCCCGGAGATAAGTGCCAAAATAACATGGTTGTTTGTTATGTCCAAGGGCCAAGGGGTATGGATAGAAAATTGTCGGATTTTCTAAAACTTTGTTGCTGCGTAAGTCTACCGTGAAATGGAACTTTTCCTACGTAAATCTATCTAGAATATATATATATATATAGCAAATATATTTTTTTAACATTCGACTCTTCCATTTTGGAGGTTTTGGACAATTTTGTACATCGAATACGAAATTCTCGGAAGCGACTGGACGAAATCGAATTTAACCTTTATTTCCGACATCTACGGGTCGAACTACGTCGGAAAGACTTATTTTCGGGGCAGGTTAATATTTTCGGAAATTCAAAAAAGTGCGCTGGGCGGGCATTTGGAAATTTTTTAGAGGAATTTGGAGGCCGGATCCGTGTTCTGTGGGTCAATTCACGTCGGATAGGCTGGTTTTGGAGTCGTCCAGAGCACGTTTAAAAAGTTGCCATTTTAGGAAATTTAGTCGATTTTCAGAAAAGTGCGCTGGCCGGGCATTTAGAAGCTTCCAACTTCCATTTCGACCAAACTGCGTCGGATAAGCCTGTTTCCGGACAATTTTATTTTTTTTTTGCGAAATGGTCAAATTTCAGTTTTCAAAGGGGTTGACCCCCCGAAAATCATGGACGAATATTCGCCACGCTCGCAGTTAGTTTTTCAGGGGTCTGATTTCACCGTTACTTATACATCTCGAGCCGCTGCGTCGATTGGCGCAAGGTAGGAGGTTGTAGCTCTAAGCGTTTCGGCGCAAATCACCTTCAAAGTCAAATCGAGAATGAAAACTCGAAGTTCGGTTTTTTAGTTGTATCTCCGGATCGGCTGGAGACTGGCTGGAGGCCCATCCAGCTACCCCTTAAAGGCGTGGGTTTTCGGGATCAGCACCCTATAGGTACCTACCAGGGTTGAGATGATTTAAATCAGTTGATTTAAGTCGTGCGATTAAAATCATGATTTTAATCAAAGCAATTTTTTTATAAAATCATTATTAAAATCTGGATACTTAAAAATATATCTATTCATAGAAAGAAAACCTTAAAATCGTTTTGGATACAAAAACAAAGCTGGCAACTTTTTATAATAATATTTATTACAATACTTGAAAAGGAACTTAGCACCTTTTCAAAAAATGAAACTTTCAAAAAATCTTCAAAAAAACAGAGGACCTGATCTGAAAATAAAAACTGAATATTGTTTATGACTTTATTGTGGTTTATCGCATAGTTTTTTTATCATATTCTTCTATGCCGATAGATCGATTTTTGATCATTTTGATTTTGCCAAGGGTATGTCCTTTTCATTTGACCATCGATAAAGGATTTGTATAGGGATAGATATGCAACTCCTTATAATTTTTGGATGCCATACGCCCTCTGGTGAGCTAAGTACAAACTAGACTATTTAAGCGAGATATTTAAAATCTTCCAGGTCTTTAATATTATAAAGTCTTTAATATTATAATGTCGGTCCAGATTTAAATCATCAAAGGCAACACGCTGTGTATGTAGGTAGTAATCGCGGAGTCACTTCGTTACCACACCCGATAATTGGGTACGAATCGTCTACTTTTAGGGGAGTTCAGTTGGGGTAGAAACACAATCGGTCAACACTGAAAGCTAGCTGCACGTATTCGCTCGAATGCCTATCGGCGTTTTCGCTTTGGCAAATGTTTGCTATGGTCTCCTCTTTTTGGCCCGCCACAGTCTATGTGGGTGTGAGTATTTGCTGGCTTTGTTGGAGGACCGATTTCGAAGCTAAAGTGAGCCTATTTAATCGTTTTTTCTTACAAATCATGTTTTATACACGCACGAAGCTCCGACCCTGCGTCAAAGTTAAACGTGATTCCACTAATGCCCTAATGCCTCGCGAGAATTGTATCTTGTTTCTTAGAAACTTATTGACCTTTCGGCTTTGATTATAATACGAAACTATCTTAAAAAACTCAGTTGGTGTCAATTGAAGAGCTTTAAAAACAAGGGTCTTTCTACTTATGTGTCTCCGTGACAACTGCCTACGTCCACGTCATTCATGGCAATAGCGATCAACAAAAATTAATATATTAATTTGCGTTTTGAAAAATATGATAAAAAAAACTATTACTAACAATAATAAAATAAAAAAAGATAATAATAATGTTTTGATTAAGTTTATTCGATTTTCAAATATTTCCAAAGCATTCCTGATCTTTAATTTAAAATAAAAAAATACAATTTTTCCCAATAATTAAGGTCCTACAGAAATGTTAGTTGGCGCGGTAAATTCATAAAACTTGGGATATTTGGGTTTTAGGTATTACTGATTAAAGCTACGTTGCCAGATTTCCGATAAAAAATTCCTAATAATAGCATTTCCCAAAAAACCACATAAAAAAAATCATAGCAGGCTGTCTTTTAATAAATAATTGGCCTGAGATGCCTAGTTTGAATGACCCTGTACATAATTTTTTTTTAAAGAAATGTTCATAATATAGAGCAACAAGATTCAAATTTATTTTATGAATATAAATCAAAACTAAATTTTAACATTACCCTAACATTAAAATTAAGGAAAGTTTTTTTTTAATACCTGTACTTATTATTATAATAAAGGATGTTTTAGTGGCATATCAGCCGGGACTCGAACCCGGGACTCCTACTGTGGCCGTAGGCACGATACACTTACCCACGGTATGTCATTGCGCATCTTATGTCGTCAGTTGCGAATCAGAATTTAAATTGCTCCATATGTTTTGCACAGCAATAGATACATTTTATGGGTTTTTGCTTATTTTAAACGTTTTCTTTTAAATAAATGTTATAAATATGTAGATTATGTTACTAGATAAAAGAATGAACATTCTGTTGATAAATAAACACATTTAATTTGATAATTATAATTTTACAAATAATTTGTTTTCTTTGCGTTTTAGCTAATCGTATGCATGCAAATAAAATTGATGTATATTTTGTTAAATTAACAGGATTTTTCTTTTAAAAGACCGTATATTGGTAGACAATAAAAAATATCATGTAAGTATCTAAATAATACATTTATTGTAAGTAAGGTAATCCTGAACTAAGTTTTGGCTTCTATCGACACACACTCTCCATCGAAAAAAAGTATTCTACAGATGACTTGTTATAGGCAAAGATATTGATAAATAAAATTGAAAGCCTTACGAAAAATACAACTTTTTCCTTCCAGTGTGTATGTCGGTTTATGTCAATTAAAGCCTTATTTACCAAATAATGCAAACAAGCCTCGACACAAGCACAACCTGCACAACTAATGCTTATAGTTTATAGTTAAACAACAAACAAAACAACATAATAAATGGTGAGTAAAATAGGGATCAAATAATGAGTCCCCTTAACCATAACAAGCCTAATTTTTTATTGCACATTCTATTTTATTTGCTGTATAAACTAGGCATAAACTCTGTTGAGTCCCTATATATTTTTAATGCTCTGTTTTATAAATAATCTGTTTCCTTGCCATTTTTTAAATTGATACTGTCTTGTCTGCGGCATGCAGCAATCCATTTTTTGGCAAGATTATTGTCCTTGGGAAATCTATAGTACTTAATTTCCGTTCCCTTACTGTTTCTGTTATTATTTGGACAAACGCTGACTGCACATCCCGGCATTTTGGGCCTATTTTAAAGCACTGTCGAGCTGGACTGACGATCAGTCAGTTGTTTACACTTTTTTCTTCACACATTAAACTGTAAACTTTAAAAAAAATTGTAAAACACAACCGCAGCCGCCCATTATTTAGAATTCGTGATTCGCAACTGACGTAGATGCGCAGAGTTGCATTGTTTTCGGATTCGTTAGTGGGTAAGCGTATCGTGGCCGTAGGCACAAGCTACCGGAGATACGGGTTCCATCGGCTAGCTGTTATTTATTTCAATTGATATTAGTTAGTAGCGGTGAGATGTAGGAGACTTCGGCGTCTTCTACAGCTACTAGAAGGGGTTACTGTTGGTTATGTGGAAAGTCTATATATATAAACTTTGGGTTATGTGAACTTCCTATTTGTTCTTCAACCCACAATATTCGACATTTAGCGACTTAATGCAAGTATCGAACATGGAAATTATAACCTACAATGTTAAGCCAAGAAACAAGGAACAATTTTTTTAATACCTGTACTTATTATAATTAATAAAGGATGTTCTATTCGAGTCCCGGCTGGAGCACATTTTTTTCGATTCATATCATTTACCTGATATACCACTAAAACATCCTTTATTAATTAAAATTAAGGTCGCCACGTTCGAAATCCACCACGTCGCCACAACACCTTCCCACAAAGGCTCCTAATCACCCCTGTCCGTTTCTTTTTTGTCCGGGTAACGTCCCAACTCCTGGGGAATTCATTACGCCGATGCAAAAAGTGGGGGGGACCCTCACGCCATGTCCTCCCACTACAATCGATAATCCTTTTGTGCCTATCGAATCACTCCGAGCTGGCGGTTTTTTGCCAGCCATCCCCGGTGATTAGGGTGGGATGGACGCGGGTTAACAAGGAAAAATCGAGCGGCGGATCTGCGGAAGCCGTGTCATGTGTCGGCTTGCGAAATTTGGCGGAGGAATTTTTTTTGTAGTTCCCGTAAGTTGCGTGAACGAGGTTTTCCGTATATTTTTCAACACCACGCCCCTGGAATCGCCATTTTCGATCCTAGAGAAAGCATCTTTTGCGAAAGTTACAGGGCTTTTCTAGTACCGTCGGAATCTGTTAGCAGATGAAACAAATTAACGTCAGAAAATTAAGAACAAATATAAACCTGTGTTTTTCAGATGGAACACCATGAATATTTTTGGATTTTTGAAATCAGTCAAATGCTCTAAAAAAGAATAAAATAAACTTTGAAATAAGTCAAACCAAGGGTAACCCATAATTTTATTTCACACAAAACCAAAAACCTCAATCATTATTTCTGTGCACGGCACTGGTTATACTGGCCTAACTGACTCCTTGACTAGGTCGACGTCGACCGCATATAAACCTTTGAATTTTATAGGTACGGGTGATTTCTGCTGATAAGTCTGGTATTTTTACCAGTATCAAAGCGTGGTAAATGCTATAAGATCGCGCCTCGTATGTCACTGTGTTCCAAGTGGGTTAATTTATATTTTACCAGGTTAGGTCGAGAACAGGCGCCTCGGCAATAAAATACGAGACAAAACATTTTTTTAACCATATTAAACCGCACCTGGTATTAGTAGTAAAAAGAGATGAAGGAGACAGAGAAGATAGATATTGTAATAAAAACAAGTGACTGCATGCTCACCTAATATAATATCACCAATACTTGCATGGGTTACACTGTTCGACGGCTGGCCACTTGTGCAGCGAAATGTGGTGGATAGCCGTGCCATAATTTCACAGATCTTAGGATATACTTGCGTAAATAGTTATAATAGATACGGCTTTTTAGAGACGTTATTATATGTGCATTATCCTTTACGTTGTGTTAGACGACAACTTTAAAAAAAACCTTAAAAGTGGAATATTATGTTGCTTGTAGAATGTGTATATTTTTGAAAACTGCGTGACGCATATGTCCTGTATTCTTTTTGTGGCGCAATTAGAATTTTTATGCTGTTTCAAGTGCCTTTAGAAATACATACGTGTATTTAATATGGCATTGTTTGGTCAGGTAGGCCTTTGCCATCAATAATTTTTGAAACAATAGTCGATGAATATAACTGATATGGTTGTGAATAAAACGCCAACTTTAGTCCTCGGCTGTAACGAAAGTCTTTCCACCTCGACATGTGATATACTATATTCTATAGTTCGGTGGTTTCCACAAACATGGGTCGCCATTATCGACCTCACCGAAACTAGAATTTTCTCTTTTACATTTGTTGGGCATTTTCTTTACTGGATTCATTTAAAAAACTGACCCATCTGCCGTGGAAAGCCTAATTTCAATCGGGGGCGTACCATAAATTTAATGCCTTCTATAAAATAAAACTTTACTATAGGAATAAAATACCAAATAAACCACGACACTGTTTTTTTTATCCCCAGGCGCGTCTGGAGTGCCTAGCATACAGGGCGAGCATACAAAAATTTATTTTAACCGGTTGAGTTTGGCACAATACAATACAATACAATACAATACAATACAATACAATACAACACAACACAACACAACACAACACAACACAACACAACACAACACAACACAACACAACACAACACAACACAACACAACACAACACAACACAACACAACACAACACAACACAACACAACACAACACAACACAACACAACACAACACAACACAACACAACACAATACAACACAATACAATACAATACAATACAATACAATACAATAAAATACAATACAATACAATAATATAATACAATATATCCTTTAGTATTCTGAGATGGGTATTCATATATTTCCTATTTTATTATGGCGATTCAAATAACAAACATTCCTTCAGTCCGAAAATGAAGCAATTCCTCCGTCTCTACGGAATTATCTATTCTATAGCAAGACATTTCGGGAATGCCCCTATAATTGAAAATAATAAAGTAAGTGCCGTCTTCCTATGAAGTAGTCTCCACCCGCGAATCATTTTGATTGCCCCCCATTCAAAAATACAATTAAACTCATTCGCAGGCAAATTGCTTCCAATTTAATTTGCTTTCAATTGCGGACTGGTGCCCTTAAAGCGTACATCTTATTTTGTTCGAAGGATTTAGAGTGGAAATATGAATAATGGGAGTCAGTTTCATTAGGTCAGTAAAGTAAGGAATGTAGGAATTTCTTTATTAACGTTTAATAGGAAATGTAGGAGATCTTTTCACATGTGCATGTGTTACATCCAGGGACTCTTTAAAGTAAGGGGACCCAGCATTATTCTTTCCAAAGTGAGGCCTACTCTTTCCTCATTCTAATGGCCTCAGTGATGCCAAGTATGCAATTTTATTGGAGAATCTAAGAATATAGCAGGTACTTTGATTGTTAGTAAAAATTAATAATGTTTTTTAAAAATTAGACTTGACAATTTTGTGTATACAACTACAGAATGTGGCAACTGTCAAATGAAAGAAATTTATTTTATAGTTGAAATCGATTTCCAGCAATTATTTCCACGCATTTAAGTAATAAGTATGGTAGGTAAGTCAGTAGTGCCGATTTTGCTTATTTAAGAATTTGTCGCTATTGCACCTTGTTACCAAGTTCCTCATTCCATTATTTATAATATGTATACTTGAACTTTCTTCCCTTGTTGAATGTATCTACCCAAAGAACTTTCACAGATTTCGGGATGGACTAATAAGATTAGGACTAGTAGTTCTAATGATGTAGTTTTTCTCGGAGTTCGTTATAAAATTTTTGTGATTTTATTTCTCTCCCAAGGTAGGTACCTCACAAACTTAAAATAAACTTATAGTCGTAGATAAAAACTCTTTAAAAAGACCTGACTGAAGCTACCTGCTTAGTAATTTAAAATTTTCGAAATACGATTTGTCTTGAACTACCTACTTATACGTAATGCCCACGAAATGAGAATTGTATATATAGGATTACTAAAGGTGATACAGGAAAAATCTGGTTGCAATTATTGGGACTACTACTGCAGGCGGCCGCATTACCTTTAATTGGCACATCTGAGTATCTGGAAGTTAGAAAACTTAAAAATTGTGAATTATGATGGGAAATCTTTTGCCTCCTTTAGAATCTATGGCACTGGCATGTCGCATAAAACCTGATGGCAGTTGGACACTGACATATAACATAACCTTGTGGTCTCCTTGGAGTCAACAGAAAACAAACTTCCCCTCAAGGCTTCATTTTTCCTATGTGATAGACTGTGACATGCTGGGTCCTATTATTTTAAAGAGTCCCTGGTTACAGCGTTACAGCTAATGGCAACAATCATCGAATTGATAAGTACAATGGAAGTCGCACAGGTACCACTTTCATTGTTGTTTGGGGCAGCCAACTCCAGAGAGAGATAGGTTTCAAATGGCAATAAGTAAGACAAGGACGCCTAATGAACGTGTCAGCTGATTCAGGCAAAGGAGGTATATAGGGATGTTGCATATTAATGGGCGAATTTAATGGGCATGTTCCGTAATTCTCTTTATTCTATGATCTGTATTCCGAAATTCGGGGCTTGTTTGTAGGAATGAGAATTTTTCTATATAACCACAATAATTATGTAAATATTGCACAAAAAAAGTAGTGAATTGATTAAAAAAATTACAAATGGCAATTTTATGTACCTGGAAGTAAATTGAGACAAATAAAATACAAATTACAAAATAAAAGTTTATTTTAAAATAAAGGCGACAAAATATCTAGGATAAGGTATACATTTTCAACTTTAACTTAACTGATTTACTTAATAATTTTAAAATTCAGTTTAATTTGAAAAGCATGTAAGACACCTTTTACATATTTTTATATAATTTTTAATGTTTAGGCCGAGGTTTAGGCATCTAACAAAAAGAATTACAAATAATTACCTTATTAAAGGGACCAGAACCTCAAGATTAATTCCATCTTTGACTACGAAGAGCTAGGTTCATAAGCACAATATTTTGCCAGTTTTTCCCTTGATAGTTTCTATCATGACTTGGAAAATAAAAAACTGTAGTAATTACATACTTTTTAAGTTTGCGCTGCCCAAAATTCTCTATGAAATTTCTCTCAATAAATTGTTGACTACAAATGCAAGTAAATACTTGTAGATAGTACAAAATTTTTCCTTTTTATTACTGCAATCCACTTGTCCCTAATATCACCTTATCTCTTGGAAAACTGCAAAGTTATTAGCAAAGATTTTTAAGACTTACGAATGAAAAGAAACCCCACTACTCTTATTCTTTCCGCCCCGTTTGGTACATCCAAATACACAACAGGAGTTGACCCTCTTTTTTGTAATTTACAACTTTTAAACAGAGAGAACATAACCATATAGCTAAATTAAATTTTCTCTCCGATCTAAAAATAATATTAAACCAAACAGACAGAAGGAAAATTAAAATGACGTTTGACAACGGAACTCCTTTGAAGCATAGGACACAAAAATAGAAAGTTAGGACAAACACCTCTTTTGCGTTATGTGGTTTTTGCCGGAATCAGCTGATTTATTTACTATTTCACTTACTCAAATTTGGCTGCCAGTTTCTCTCTCTACACTCCTTCCATCTACTTGTCAATTCAATGGCAACAATAGCAACATTGTGTTACACACCAGCCACCACATCACTTGACAATCTTCGTTTGCCGGGCAACAGATTATTTCCTATGATTTTCGGGTGGGAGCTTGAGGGTGTTGGGCGCGTCATGACCCGTAAAAACGTTTATGTTATTGCAGTCATCAAATATATTCGCCCAGTTTACTGCCCCCAATATATCGCTTCCGGTTGAACGCTAACACAATGTATTCGGTGTGCGGAACACAACATTGTGCTTATTGTTATTCGCTGTGTAAGATTGAATGGGCGGTCTTAGATTTCGGCAAACACCAGTCACCGACGATTTTTTACCAGGTAGAACAAACACTTGAGAGAAAACTGAAAAAAAAAACGAATAAAAACTTCCCAAGTATCGGGAAATGCTCGCGTTTAACTTGTCCCCAAGGCGATAGGGGTCGAAAAAGCGTTCGACGGGGAGGAATTTTCCAACTTTTTCCCACATACTCCCATCCCGTTGTCAAGGATGTATAGAAAGGGGAAGATGAGTAATTGGAATGTTCACAAACAATTCAGAATTTTATATGATTGATACATGTTGGTTACAATTATTGGAAATTAGTTAAACATATTGCGAGTCATTCAGAACAAGCTGAGTTTACATCCAGAGCTCTACAGGGTGTCCTGTTTATAATGGTACATAGAGCACATCACAATAATCTAAGGGACAAGGATAAAAATAATGAAATGAGACACAATTTGCTGCCATATTTTTTTTTGTATTATAGCTGTACACGGGCGTAGCCAAGGGGGGGGTTTCGGGGGTTCAAACCCCCCCCGAAATAAGCAAAATATTACCTAATATTATACCGAAAAAATACGAGGAGTGAAGAGTTAAATTATTATTACGTTTGAATATATGTAGTAATAGTAGCGCCTAGCGCCATCTTTTGACGAGAGGCAGACCCAGTTGCAGCCGAACTATTTTGTATTGTAGGGACACTTTGCGTTGTTTCTCGATTATTCGCCACGCCCCTCGGTCGAAATGAGCGGAACTTTGTGGAAGTTCGTGGAAGTTTCTAGACGGCTACTGGGCTGCTATATAAGCGGCGCCGCGGCGCGTGACCGCGCTTACGGCAGTATTGTTCCATGCGAACTCGAAGCGAATAAAAGTGAAAAGTGGTGAACGAATAGTGAAGAGAATTAAGTGTACCGTGTAAGTGAGTAATTTTAGTGCGCTGTTATTCGATGACCTTGTTAAGGATAGATACGTGAATCATTATTACTGTCGAAAAATGGAGGGGAAAAAAAGGAAGGGTGATAAACCTAAAGGTATGGACTACTGGAAAAAGTGGTGTAGTCAAGGTCAAGGGGTTTCTAATAAAGAAACAAATTTGGATTTAGCTATCAAAGCTTCAGCTACCTTGCATGCTGATAAGAAAACTGCCTACCCCGAAATCTAGTTTGGATTGCCTAGATATGTGCGATAAAAACCTTTATCCTAATATTTACACATTACTACAAATCTTGGCTACCATTCCTGTATCCACTGCTACCCCAGAAAGGTCTTTCTCGAGCCTCAGGAGACTGAAAAACTATTTACGAAACACTACAAGTAAAAACAGACTTAATGGTTTGGCTCTAATGAACATTCACTATAGAACAGAAATTCATGCAGATGAAGTAGTGGATATATTTAAAAGAAAAAGCCGAAGATTTATTCTTTAATGGTTTTAGATTTAGCGCAGAGGAACGAAATTAATTTATCCATTTCATTTAAAGTTAAGAACTTTAGTCGTAGTTTTTCGGATGAATATATAGATATTAAATTTCATGTAAGTATATTTTTGTTGTTTTATTTACTTCTCAAACTAAACCCCTACCCCCAAACTAAATCCTGGCTACGCCCGTGTAGCTGTACCTACTCTAAATAGATTTATATGTGTCAAAATTCACATTAAATAATAATTTATACATAGTATTACCACCACGACTGTTAACAACCGTTCTGCATCTAGGAGGCATACTCAGAATTATAGGTTGTCAATGTCATGTTGTTCGATGAAGTTCCATTCATTTGAAAGGCACTCGAAACACAATATTTTGCAACAAAAGTCTTCGTCCGAGCATATTCCATAAGTGCTCGATGGGATTACGGTCAGGGGATTGAGAAGGCCAAGGCAAAACATGCATTGTCGTGCATTACTTGAAATTTTATTTCAATTCTCTCAAAATATGGAACAACAATAGACCGAACAATAATGTTTTGATAATCATTGGCATTCAACCGCTCCAACTAAACGAGACTAGTTCTTCCGCCGATGTTGATACCGCCCCATACCATAATCCTACCTCCTTGAAAGGTGTAAACAGCTGCAAGGCCTTCTGCATTTTCAGGACAACCCCACACGCGATGCCTCCTTGAATCTGGCATCTGGCCGAAGTCCAAAATGGGACTCATCAGAAAATAAAATTGTAGTCCATTCCTGCTGGTTCCAATTTAAATGTTCTTGTACCCATTGTAACCTGGTTGTGCGATTTTCTCGTGATAATGATGGAACTTTTACAGGCCGGAGAGCATTAATGTGATCTTCATGAAGCCTGTTTCGGACAGTTTGGTCGCACTAACCCATACATTGTGAGTATTGGGCAGCTGAATAACCAATTGCGTAGCAGTGATACTGCGCTCTCGCAAGGCTAGCAATCTTAGAAATCTACTCTGAATTTTAGTAGTTGTCCTTGTATGCCGTTCTGTGACGTCTTCTGTTACCCGGTATCTTATCCATTAACAAAGATTAATAACACTCTTGGATGTGTTAAGAGCTTCTGCCACAGCCCTTCTTGAAATTCCAGCCGCCAACATGCCTGTAGCACGTAACATCGTTTCACGTTCCAAATGATCGTCTCTGCATCATAAAATGTTTAAAATCAAGCCAAACTTGCCCATCACTAAACGACAAATACCTATTAAATTAAGAAGGTTTTTAGTTTGAATTTTAAAAAATCTGCAATGGTTTTTGTAATGTAAAAAACACTATTGTAACTGCTGTAATATAAAAAACACTAATACGATTTAACTTAACAACTATTGTTCAAATCTTAACGGTTACTGATATAGAGGCTGCTGAACTTAAATTTGGCACTGTTATGTTTTTGGGGATGAAGAAAAAGCTGATGATATGAATTTCTACGTATGTATCTCTAAAACGATGGATCTGCAAGAGCAAAAAGATAACTTCAAAAAAGTTAAGAGTATAAAAGCACAATCCAAAAACAGCGCAAGTGGCGCCCTCTGTGAGTTACGAAAAAAATTACATCTCCACCTTATTTTCCATCCCTAAAAACATAACAGCGCCAGATTTCCGTCCAGCAGCTTGATTACCTTGGGAGATGTGGCCATAATTCAATTTCAAAAAATTAACTTCAACGCCGTATATCTCGGTAACCATTGATATTTGGCCGGTAGTTGTATGAAGTTGCTCTATGTACCGTTATATTAACATTAGAAATATTAATAACTCGTCGAAGCGCGCGCGGCATAAAAAAGTGGAAATATTCCCCCCATTTCTACTGTTTCTTCCCGCCTTGAGGGCGAGCCAGACGTGATCGTTTTTCCCTTTAGGGGGGAAAGCTTTCATTCGGCTTTTTTTCATCGTTTCCGCTCGAGTGTTTGTTCTACATGATAAAAATCGCCCCGGGGCTGCGTGCTGTTCATTAGAATCGGGACCTATTGATTCTCTTCCACCCTCTTTTTACGCCCTTGTGGGTGGAGATTTAGGTCCTCGCTAGTCGGGAGATTGATGGCTATCGCGGATTTTGTTTAACAGAGGTGTATCTACAAGGAGCGAGCGATTTAATCTGCTGCTATATCTTTCTTCCTACCTACAAACTGAAAACCAAAGTCTAGAAATACTAAAGTCGGCTCACTTCTTTCATCTCTCGGAAAAGCGGACAATTTTTTGCGACCGGTCGTAAATCAGCGTCACCTCGCACGCTTCGCATTTACGAGGGCGACTAAACGAAATCGCCGTCAAGCTAGTTTTACGGGGCGCAGGTTCATACTGACTTTCCATTATTTACCAAAGTCTACAAATATTAGTATAGGTACCTATTTGTAGACTTTGGTACAACATTATTTATGTAGGTAAGTGTACCGTTAGTTTTTGGTAGGTACACTTAAATTATAATACAAGGTAGCTATTACCAGAATTTACATAATTAGTAGGTATATCTGTACACTTTGATTGGAACATGAATAAAAATGCAATTTTTTATGTTTTACGTTCACTTTTAATAAAGCCTAACAAAACATGGAGCAGACAAAAACACAAATAACAAATAAATATTTAACGACAAAGAGTTAAACTAATCATATCTACTTTTCCATCCTGTAGTAAATAATTTGATATTTAAATTTACATGAACAATACAGCACAAAATATTACGTATACGTACCTATATATAAGCATGCGTCTTACCATAAGCTTCTGGCAATAATCTTAATGGAACAGCCGAGGGGACAGCAGTTTTTACTAAACGTTTTCCAGACGAAGTGAATGACTGATCATCAAAATATGCCTTGCAAATTCTTATAGGTTTATGTGCCTCTTCAGGTGGACTATTCGCAAATTTAGTTTCTCCGATGGACCCTAAGGCATTCTTCCATTGCTGGCACCTTCAAATTTTCAATATTTTAATAGTATATCTATATTATTCTTCAATTAGTACCTACGTATTCAAATGTCACATAAAAATGTCTTAATTTATGTAGGTAGGTACCTCAATCTTACCTTTCAGGGACTTTAGGAAATGAAAAAAAGGTAATATAGTCTTTTGAACTGGTTTTACAGCCATCCGCACTGCAGTAAAACGCGTTACTAGGCATCACTACAACACAGTCACGGTCGGTCGGTAATATTTTGCGCGCACCCGGTAGAATGCGAACGAACCGCTCTCAGCTACACTGTGTACAGCTTATTTTCTTATATTATAAGATATCGATCGGCTCGATGGGGAGGGGAGCGGGAGAGTGCAAGAGGGAAACGTTTGTTTACACAAGGCCGAGTGCCAGGACTTATTAGTATATCTCTGGACGCTGCTGAAAACTAACCACTGTCTATGATTCGTCCTCATAACTTTAACTTGTAAATGAGTTCAGTTGATAAACGATATAGAATTTAATGGTTTTACCTCTCCTGTGACCCAGCAGTTAATTTTCCCAGGCGTTTTAAGTCGAACGCCATCAGCGATCGCGCCGCGAACTGAGAAGACAATGCGGCCTAATGTACCTACCTCCGCGAGGGGTTCAGGTCGATACACCAGCCAGTGATATACCGATGCAATAACACTAAATCAAAATAGCCCAGATGGTTCCCGTTGACTTCGCCCTGATTTATGCTTTATTTTCAGTGGAAACAAGAGGGCATCCGGGATATTCCGTATATCTTTGAATTTATGAATCGACGTTATGTGATT
This sequence comes from Pseudeuparius sepicola, assembly GCA_963920635.1. Classification (NCBI taxonomy): domain Eukaryota; kingdom Metazoa; phylum Arthropoda; class Insecta; order Coleoptera; family Anthribidae; genus Pseudeuparius; species Pseudeuparius sepicola. The sequence goes on from OY987307.1 coordinate 28,748,918, forward strand.
GGGTTGGGTCAGTAAACTGGAATAATAAAATAAAGGCACAGGTACCTCCTTCAATTTTCGCATATTAATTATTGCGTAGTCGGCATGAAGAAAAAACAGCTAAAAAGCATTGGGCAAAACACCATTTGTTTTCAAATAGGGAATTTAATTTTAGTTTTAAATTATAATCCATAATCCAGCAACACTAAAAGATAACCTCATAAAAGTAACTGGTAAAATCACTGTCCAGAAACAGCACAAGTGGCGGCCTCTGTGAGATAAGTACGTCGAAACTGAAACTGACATCCTCGGCCAATTTTCCGTCCCAAAAACACAGCAGTGAAAAAATTTCTGTTCAGCAGCTTGATTAATATACAGGGTGATTCAATCATGATTTAAAAAATTTTAACCACAGTGGGAAAAATATACGAATTCGAAATTTAAAAAAATTCGATAGTCAACCAAAAAAAGAGAAAAATATATTTTTATTATACTTCTTTGAAAACACCTTATTTTCATCTGTTTTAGCAATAATGAAAGATGGGGTTTTCCGGGCTAGCGCACGGAAACAGCGCATGGAAAAACTTTCAGTGCGCTGAATAAAAATACCGAATATATGGCTTTAAAATAGAAATATGCAGCAAAGTAAACTAAATTTAAGAAACTCTATATGCTCTCTGATATTTAACATATACCTATTTGTATTTTAATTCGTATGTATTTCAATATTTAGATACATTTCTGTAATATTTTTGACGTTTTATTCGCCTTATTTGACAATAACTAATTTACAACAAAGCACCTTTGAAATAATTTGAGAGCAACCATGGAAACGCATCATACATACCATACACTATATTGTCTGCATTGTTTATTTTTTGTCAATTAAATTTATTATAATATGCCGATAAAATATTTTAAATTTCCGTTTTCAAAGAAGTATAATAAAAAAATATCGTTCATTACACGTCCAGAAATAGATTTTTCCAGACTCGTAATGAAATATACTATTTCAGAAGTGTATTAAAAACCCTTGTTAACAGCGTTCACCGATTTACTTTTTTGTACCTTTTCCCAGATATTTTAAAAAATGTATGAATTGCCTAAGTGAATTTATTACCAATTAACAGTAATTGGTGGGTGTGTACTTAGGAGTATACAGACTGAGCCTGAAATAACTGGCATCCTTTTTTGGGTACCTAATAGAGATGGTCATTCTGAACCACTTTTCTTAATAATTTTTTTTCCTAGCGCCGAGATTTTTCTATAATTCATCCCCTCAAAATTCCCCCTCTGCGCTCTGCCAACAACCGAGTAGAAAATGGTAAATCATCAACTAGTACCTATTACTATTTTGAGACCGAGTTTACGCTATTCGTCAGTGCCGTGTCTTCATAGAGGGGGCATTTTAGGTGGATAAATTAGAGAAAAATTTCGGCGATAGGAAAAAAAAATATTAAGAAAAGTTGTTCAGAATGACCATCTCTCTTACCCAAAGAAAAGGATGCCAGTTATTTCAGACTCACCCTGTATAGGTAAGGAGCTCTTAGTTTCCCACAGCGGATGCACGTTGCTTGTATAGACTGCAGGAAGCAGACAAAACAAAAAACTAAGCAGAGCAGAACATGTGTAAATATGTATCTGCGGTTAAATAACTATTCACAAAAATAATCCTCCTACTTTCCAAGATGAGTGGAGCCATCGCCATCTATCCAGCGGTGTCTGAACTTGCATTCCCGTATTTAAGTAATTTGTAATAATTGAATTACCGGCGCATCTGATGAGCTAAGTTTCTGACAGCCAACGTCATCAGCGCCCAGTGGCCAGTAAACTAAGCAATCATGCCGTAATGTACATTTTTCCCTTTGTTCACGTTACAATAATAATTATATTTGGAACCTGTAGTGGAAAGCCCAGGGCCGCGGAACACATTCTAGCTAACATTCTAACATTTCTAGTCTAATTTCGACACTGCCCGAAGTCTTTTCGCATGCAGGTTCTCACTGTCTCGTCGCATTGTTCGCACAACGATACCAGTTAGCGCATGGCTTTGCAATTTCAGTCGGTGGTGGCTGGGGATATTCTCTAATTTTTTCATACTTGAAGATATTTTTCCCGGCGCTACTCCCACCTACTCCGCGGGGGATTTACCGTGCATTTCCCCCCCTCCCCAAAATTCCGCATTCAGACCGCGCGCCCCGCCTGCCAGACATTATGACTGGCCGCCCCCTTCCGACGTTGCCGGCTGTCGCGCTCGCCGCGCGCGCTTGGAATAAACAAAGCGAAATATTAAGGCGCGGGTCCGCAGCGGCAACGGTGCATAAATCCGTCACAGGTGGCCGCGGGCTGGGGTTTGATTTGTGGGTTTTTTGTTTCTCGGGATCTTCCGTGCGGAGGTGGCTTAGGAAAGGTCGGAGGGTACAGGCAACGTCCAGAGATATACTAATAAGTCCGCACTCGGCCTTGTGCAAACAAACGTTTCCCTCATCGAGCCGATCGATATCTTATAATGTAAGAAAATAAGCTGTACACAGTGTAGCTGAGAGCGGTTCGTTCGCATTCTAGCGGGTGCGCGCAAAATATTACCGCAAAATATTACCGACCGACCGTGACTGTGTTAGTAACGCTTTTTACTGCAGTGCGGATGACTGTACAACCAGTTCAAAATACTATATTACCTTTTTTTCATTTCCTAAAGACCCTAAAAGGTAAGATTGAGTTTGAGGTACCTAACTACAAAAATTAAGACATTTTTATGTGACATTTGAATACTTAGGTAGATAATTGAATCAATATTAAAATATTGAAAATTTGAAGGTGCCAGCAATGGAAGAATGGAAGAAGTAGATATGATTACTTTAACTCTTTGTCGTTAAATATTTATTTGTTATTTATGTTTTTGTCTGCTCTATGCTTTGTTAGGCTTTATTAAAAATGAACGCAAAACATAAAAAATTGCATTTTTATTCATGTTCCATCCAAAGTCTACAGATATACTAATTATGTAGATTCTGGTAATCTACCTTGTATTTTAATTTAACTGTACCTACCAAAAACTGACGGTACCAGTGGCGGATCTACGGGGGGGCTACAGGGGCTATAGCCCCTCCCCCCCGTTGGCCTAATACCGTAAGGTAGGCACTTAAAAAATATGTCTGGCAATTAGAGATGGTGTGGAACTGCGTTTTCTTGGAACAGGTACAACCTGTTCCAGTTCCAGGCAATACCTGTTCTTAAAAAACCTGTTCCAGTTCCAATATTATTAACTTCTAGTTTTCTAAGGCCGTGGTCCGAATCGCGCTGTCAGTGCTTACAGCGCTCAGATCGTTTACAACAGGTACGATTTGATTCACTCGCTGACAACTCGTTTCGGACCGGTTGTAAATGCGCTGACAGGAACATGCCATTTTGAGGTTATGTGGGCGTGAAGGTCGCAAAGTAACTATTATTATTGAATATTGAATCATTGATAAATAGTGCTTCCGTTTCTAAAGAGGGTACGCTAAATAGTTTTTGTAGTACAAATTTAAAAATTTGGTGAACGCAATGGGATTGGGACAGGGCCCGGCACAGAACACGGGTCCAGTCACCGCCTTCACCGATCGACAGTTCACGTTCACAGTTGTTCTATTCTATTACTACGAGTAGAGCGGAACTGGAACAGCGGAACGGAACTGAACGAAACTAAGAATATTAATGTATTAATAGTATTGTATTTTAATGAATAAAATTAATAAAATATGTGTTTTCTATTTTATTACAAAATTCCGGAAATAGAAGCCCCTCCCTTGACTCCAGCCTAGATCCGCCACTGGACGGTACACTTACCTACACAAATAATGTTGTACCAAAGTCTACAAATAGGTGTACAATATTTGTAGACTTTGGTAAATAATGGAAAGTCAATATGAACCTGCCCCCGTATAACTAGCTTGACGGCGATTTCGTTTAGTCGCCCTCGTAAAAGAGACGCGTGCGTGCTGACTTACGGTCGCAAAAAATTGTCAGCTTTTCCGAGAGATCAAAGGAGTGAGCCGACTTTAGTATTTGCAGACTTTGCTAGCGTGTGGGCATGGAAAAAGTATGTATGGAATGAGGGGGATAAGCGGAACTTTACAATGTTAGTCGAGTGTACCTTTCCGCCCCATTTTTCTGATACAATAAAGCGTGTGGCACTAATGGGACAAGCGATATATAGGGCGTACTCCATTCTTCCCGTCCCAACTATATTTTTTCCGATTCCGGTTTGTATCAGATGCGGGACTGGAGATATATGGAGGCAAAAACGAGAATCGGCTGTGTATGCGACAGGCCGTACGTCTTTGCCAGAATCAGCCTAGATAACACTTATCCGAATTGTGTAAAAATCGGAATTAATGAAGTTGGTTGTCAAAGAAATGGGGTGGTGTTGTCTCTGACATAAATAAGAAGGACGAGGGAAAGGAAACGTAGTTTATTGGGAAGCTATAGAAGTCCTTAATTGAGGGAGAAAGTGTATTAGTAGTTACTAGATTCGACGGATGAAGAATCTTCAAATATTTCGCCTAATTAACATTTGGAACATGTAGAATAGTATAAACGACAGAATATAATTGAACCTTTTTTCTTTAACGGTAATTGGAATGTAGTTTAAACTTTAAACATAGCTCAGAACTGGAAGACAATGCAATATTAACACGCTATATACATATTATTGTTATGTTATTTGGTTATTTATTATTATAAAAAAATTAAATAAAAATATTTGACTAGTGGAAACCTATGCAACGTGTTAAGAAGAAATGACGACAATCAAACAAACAGACAGACAAGAAAACGAGTTATTTAACAGTTTGCAAGAATGCGACAACAATACTAAAATCAAATAACTGTGATGAGCCACCAGAGCCACACTTAGGCACAACCTTTATTTAATTTTACTTTTACTATTGTTTAAGTCAAAATATTTCGGGAAAAAAATATTGATTCGAGTATAGAACCTCCATCACTATAAATAAGAAGGATCTATCAATTAAACGGATTGATATATTATTGGTAGATAGGTATAACAATTTTCTATTTCAAATATAATCACGTGAAAAGAAACTAAAATAAATCTGAAATTTACCACATGTCTCTGTCATAATCTCATCAAGGTGTTTAAAAGCGATTGCAGAATTTCAAACACAAGTCTAAAAAGAACAAAATAATAAAATTTAAATATTTTTTTCATTTAAGACTAATAGTAGTTATAATAAAATAATATAATATAAAAACGGACAAAAAAGTAAAAAGTATATAATAATTTTTTCTAGCCACAAAATATTCGAAAAACGTGGAGCGCACTAGAAAATAGTAAAAATTATTTTCTTTGAAATCGGCAGTGAAATATCTTAAAATCGTCATTAAAAGCTCAGAAATCGGTAGCCCATTAATGTACGATTTTTTCAATAAGTAGGCCTTGGCGAGATGTAAACATCAAACGTCAGACGCGGAGCCATCGCCCGTCAAAAGTGGCCAACTATTCAAAACTCTGCCAATAAAGGCCTATTTAAATTTTCGTACACATTGCGAAATTGTTACCTATAGCAGCGCAATATTTCAGTATAAATATTTTATTAGGTTTGAATATCAATCTATTTTTCATGGAGGCTGCACAACAGGCAGCAGTTTGGAGTTTCTGTTGGGAAGCGCCGTGTCTCGTCATACTTGACCTTGGTAGAGCGATCGTCAAAGTCAAGCAACGCCGCGCGCAGTCTGTTCATGGATACCTTACGATTATTATATTATATTATATTATATTATATTATATTATATTATATTATATTATATTATATTATATTATATTATATTATATTATATTATATTATATTATATTATAATATATTATATTATATTATATTATATTATATTATATTATATTATATTATATTATATTATATTATATTATATTATATTATATTATATTATATTATATTATATTATATTATATTATATTATATTATATTATATTATATTATATTATATTATATTATATTATATTATATTATATTATATTATATTATATTATATTATATTATATTATATTATATTATATTATATTATATTATATTATATTATATTATATTATATTATATTATATTATATTATATTATATTATATTATATTATATTATATTATATTATATTATATTATTATACTTTTTAGCCCGTTTTTATATCATATTATTTTATTTACCTCTTAGTCCATGTTAGAGACGTGGTATATGAAAAAATATATTTAATTAATATTTTTTTATTTAATATATATTTAATTTGAAGTTCCAGTTAGTGTATAAATATCAAGATAACCCTAATGTGCTTTTTTAATTTTTCAACAAAATCGTTATCTACCTGTTACATGAATTTTTTTAGTGCTGAATCCCAGTGGCGTGCACAGTTTTTTTTTTCTAAAATAATCGCTACTATAATTTATTATAGCTTTGAACCTTATAACTGGCAAAGTAGGCCTTGGATATTGTATCAAAGAAAACCATTTTCATGAGTATTGTATATATTGCGATCAGATTACCCTCATATTTGTGCTGGAACGAACGCCCTACAAATAGGACACCTGCTGTTATCGTCGCTCTTGCTTATTGTCGATTTATTTCACCGTGTATGGGGTTGATAGTGCCCATATTCTATTTTTAAATTAAGAATTATGGGCTATGCCGCGGAAAATATATGTTTCATTTTGCTGAAGCATGGGACGGCGCTGTTGGTTTTCCAACATTGAAAATTATGTGACACTTCCATTAAATCTGACACTACGACGCGCAAGCCAAATTGTTTCCAACGATTTTATGAATAGATATGAGGAGATTACAAAACGTGTGACATATTACAGGAAAACTGCGGTCTATTTTCCTAATGCACGGACAAGAAAAACATCAGTAGGTGTCAAAATCTGCTCTATTGCATCGTCAACGATTCATCCATGCCTTTCCAAATCTACTTTTATTTGTCTGTACCGTGTTATTATTAGTGGTGTGCCTATTATCGATAATACCTTTCGTTACTTTTACGAATTATAATCCCAAAGCTGAAAATACCACGACTGCGCAGCAGGAGTGGTATTTTCTTAGCATTGGGATGATGAGTTATAAATTAAGGAAAGGTATTATCTATTATTCGGCATGCCACGAGTTGTATTTAAAAAGATAATTTAACAACTGCAAATAGTTAGTTTGACAGTTAGCTGTCATTTAGATTGAACATTCGGTTCTGAATATGTTTTTTGTGCTAATAGATATTTAAAGATCAATGTGTTAACTGAAAACATATATTCTAGTCCTATATTAAACTTGGTAATGTGAAGCAGTTATCGGGTTATCAGTTTTAGCTGCCACAATATTGGTTTAGCGTAACTAGGACGTAACTAAGAGAGTAGGATTTTAACAAAAATACCACTAGTGGTATTATCGCTGAAATCATCACCTGATTGGTTTATATTATATCAAAAATCATATCATTTCATTGGTTCATATTGGCAGGCGATGAATTCTTATATACAGCATGCGGGATTTGGAGTTACCTAACAATTTGAAGGTTATAATAGGTTTGGTTCTATGGGATTCATGAAAGACGAAATGTTAAATGGGATTTATAGAATCAATGCATACGTGTACCCCACAAATTAAATTTGAATAGGAATTATTTAATGGTTTACAATTAAAACGTTCATTAATCAAATTTAATACGTAATTTCAATCACAATAGATTAAATCTGTATGCACATTGTGCTTGCAAGAATTTATTGTTGTGAAATTTGTTTAACGAAATAAAACTATGTAAGTACAATATTATCTTCAAACAAGGCAGTATAGAAACAGTCATATTAAAACTTATCAGCTACTTACTATGTTCTTCAAAACAATGTCAAAATATAATTTGTTCTGAACTTATTTTTGGACTTACTTATTTTGAAGGGACAATTTGTTGTAAAAAATGGTTTATTAAATTACAAAACAATGTACAACAATAAACAATAACAATAAACTTTGAAATAAATCAAACCAAAGCAAACCCATAAACTGTTTTTATTTTTTTTTTATAAAAGATAATGTATAAACAAACAAATCGCCCATGGGTTGCTTAATCATATCCTTGCACAGCTACTTTTATAAAAAATAATTATTTATGTAACTATTGATGAAGAAAGATATTGGGTAGGTGTGAAAATTTTCAAAAGCCTAGGCTTAAAAAACTATATTTTCACAACATTAAAGTGACCTTTTTGTAGGTTTTGCGACAAAATTTTATTAAGGAAACTTATTCAGAATGGAAAACTGAGTAGGTGGATGTGATTGGAGAAGAGAATACTACAATAAATAAATGCGAGTTTTCGTTTGTTTGAAAGTGTACTAAGCATTTTTCTAGAAACATTTATACGAAAATAAAGCTTAATGATCAGAATGGTCGATGGTACGTCACCCTACGAAACATTTTCTTGTTTGAACTACCATATAGGACACCCTCTAAACGTATGGAAGTAGCAGCTATGCAGATGTGATGCAGATGTAACCCATATTCGTTCTTGCAAAAAAAAAATAAAGCGCTTAATACCGCCTTCGAGCCTTCAGCCGGGGGTTGTTTGCCATTCTTTTCAAAGGAGCGCGAGTCCTGTAGTGCAGCCCTGATGTTATTTGCAGATCTAGGAAGGAAATGGGTCGGGATCCGACTGAATAATGCAGAACGCTGTACCGGGAAAAAGGTAGACGGGAGCCGTGACGGCAGCCTTTTTCGTTTTCGGTATTTTTGAGTGAGTCGATTTGTTTGTTTTTTGTTCTTTTCTTTTTCGACTGGATGTGAAATCATCTGTACGTGCCCCGTATGTTTACGGATGCATGGGGGTTGTCGTTTGTTTACTTTATGAGCGGGAATGTTATTGTCTGATATATTAAAAAGGTTTTGTATGCAAACTCGTCATCTCAGTCCAGTTGTGGGCAAACGAAAAGCGAAAAGAAAATGAAATCGTCCTTTAATTATTGAATGTTGTACAAAATCAAAATTGCCATGTAAAATTCAAAACAACTATTAGGAGAATCAGAGCTTGACTTTGACAGTTTGTATCAGGTGTTAATTGTTGCGTTACCACAACGTGCTGTGAAAACAGTATATTATTGTTATAATATTAGTGAAAAAAACGACATTGTTCTAGCTATAAACAAAATATTAGAAAGTTTGAAGTATGTCTAATTATAAAATAGAACGTAATTATGAAAATATTCCATGGCTGACTATGTGAAGATTTAAAAAAAAAATAAGAAAATTAGCCATAGCTCTTTTATTTTTTGTAACAACTATTCCGAGTATTATATCTTTGGAAAGCTCAAAAAATGGTCGATTTGATAAGCTCACAGCCAAATATGATTTACATTTAAAAAAACAAAAGTTTATGTCGTATCTCAAAAATCACAAACAACATAAAACATTGGATAAGATTATCTTATTAAGCCCAAAATTATCTACAATTTTTGTCTCTACAGTTTTTCTGTATAATCAGAAATAACTGAGCTACAGAGATCTGATGAAATAGCAAAAAAACACTCTCTTCAAAATATCTAGTGAGCCATGAACTTTTTTAAAAATCCAAAAGGGGCATTAGATTGAGCATTCGAAACCGCAATTCTTTCCCCATTTAACCTTTGTTCTAGCTCTCCTAGTTCCCGAGATCCCCATAGTGGTCATCGAAAAAAACTATCGTTTCCATTTAAGAAAAATATAACTTTGGTTCATATCTCAAAAACTATTAACGCTACAAAAAAACTAATTATTCCATTCGATTCTACGCCAAAAAATCTATAAAAATAGTTGATTAAATTTGTCGATATATATAAGTTGTAGCCAGGAGAGAGGTTTCCAAAAAATCGAAAATTTCAGTCCTGCGCCAATGCGCGGAGACTATAAAACTTATCTAAAATCTGATTGGTTCACCAAATTCCTCTCAAAAAAGTAGTACAGTGACGTGAAAACCGCAACCTTCTAGCTTTAATAATAACCGAGATTTTTGAGAAAAACAACCAAAAACACTCAAAATGGGACACCCTGTACACAACGTGCATTGAATTAAGTTGCAATGTAAGCGCCGCCCTCTAGATAAGAAACGCCGCCATTAAAATTCAAAAGGCGACGAGAAACTCATTTTCAGCTTCCACCTTAAGAGTAAAACGACTCCCCGCGTCCGCTATGTTTACAATTAAAGTTTTTTTCGGCCCGTTGTTAGCAACTCGCCAAGTCGTTATAATTATGAACGGAGCGAAGTACCCGGGGGTTTTTTCTCTCGCCAAACCGCGCCGGCAGAAGTTTAAAAACTCGTCTGGCTATGCTTTAAATATGCAGTTTTGTAATTGCTTTAGGCTGGAAGTTGCCATTTAGAAATGGGTGGGGGAAGTGAATGCTCGTTCCGGTAAACTTTCTGTTGATTTGCTGAATAAATTATGAGGAGTTGATGTAAATTGGCTGCGCTGGGTGCATTTCGAGTGTTTCCGAAGCTTTATAGTGTTTACAGAACTCAGTTATATTTCTATTAACAATCCTACTCTGCTAATGATTACAGATTTGTGCGACAATAAAATATGTCTTCTATTTCAAAGTCTTATATAAGTAACAAACATTAATTGGCCATTCCTTTGTGTTTACTGTAATTCTAATTATAATAGTAAGTTAGAAATTGTCCATTTTGCTTACGAACTTGCGGATATTGCATAATATTCATAATTTTCTTAGACAAGTAAAGAGAGAGGACACCGCGTTTACCTCCCCTGCAGTGTATAAATTTTGTTACGTTGTTTTGAATGGCGGCCATTTTATATGTGGCAGACAAAGCGAGTACGTTGTGAGTTAATTTCGTAAATTTGTGAATTAAAAGTAACAGTGATTAAGGGGAAAATATTCTCTTGCGATTGTGAATTGTTCAGCGTTTGGTTGCAAAAGCAGAAGAGAAAAGCAAGAGCCAGAGATTTCGTTTCACAGGAAAATATTTAACAAGCTACCTTTGAAAGATGCCCTAAAACTGTGTTTTTTCTAAATATAACTTCTTCAAATTTCTTCTATCTTTTAGTACGATAAAGTGCATTGTTTTGTTTGTAAATAGAACCAATATAATTATTTTCAACATCGTTTTTATTGAAAATTTCTTAAATAAATATAATTCAGCACTTGACACTAGCTTTACATTTGGGAAATTATCTGCAAATAAATACCAATATTTCAAATTACATATTAGTAAAAATAACTGTCTATTCCTTTTTAACATTTTTGTGATATTGGCTATAAGAACGCGTTTCATGCTACGCCACTGGCCTGTCGTGCGATGTGACAGTCGGTAACACGGCCGCGAGCGCTGTCATTAGGCGTCCTCTCTCTTTCTAAGATAATTTTCTATATTCATTTTTCAAATACTAAAGGAACTAAATAAATCTTTTGGGAGTCGGGCTGTAGGATAATTTACAACAATTGTTTCGAACGAGTCTAAATGGAAAAATCTGAGAGAATATAAAAATGAATGAGAAATTAAAAAATGTTGTCAAATTTACCAAAAACTAATGAGCGTAGAACTTACTTTTAAAAAGACGGCGTATCCTACCTTCCCGTACGCCACTGGTTATGACAACAAAACGCTGGCAGCTTTAGTATCATTTTATACCCGAATAATGCGCATCGAATTTTAAGCTAATATTTCTTGTCGTTTTTGAGATATTAATAAAAAACCAGTTTAAAAAAATAAACTTTAACACCCTGTATATTTTTTATAAAGCATCTCCATGAACTTTTTTGCTCAAAATTAAATTTTCTAATGTTTATTTCAAAAATTGGGACATGTGCCAGATTTCAATAAAATTAAACTGTTTTGCAGTATACAGTTTCTTATCTCTCTATTTCAGATACTTATAACAAATTATTTGCCAAGAAAAATGTTAAGGCCCTAACTAAAACTATTTTTGGATGTAGCAATATATTTTTAGCAAAGAACTACCTACTCTAAACATTTTCTCGTATCTACTATACTTATACCGTTTCAAGACAAATTCGATTTATTTATTATAATTATTATAAATGTATAAATAACTCTGACCCCATGCATTTTGGAAACGATTCTTTAAAGTCCTAATAAAAAAAAGTAGGTAAATCACCCTGCAGATTTTAAAAAATATATATGTGCTCATTTTATCTATCCAAACATTGCTTCACCCTGTAAATCATTCTAAAATCCATTTAAACTGTCAACGAAAAGTAATTTCCGACCAAACCGCATTTTCCAACTTTTTTTAACAACGTTAGCTTACATTTTAACCTTGCTGAATATATTTACGAAAGTTCCGGGGTTCCTTTTAGTGCATTACAATATAACATTTTCCGGGGTAATATAAAAAGTGGTGTGCTTATTATCGATAATACCTTTCGTTAATTTTACGAATTATAATCCCAAAGCTGAAAATACCACGACTGCGCAGCAGGAGTGGTATTTTCTTAGCATTGGCATTATAATGAGTAATAAATTAACGAAAGGTATTATACCCCGAGTTGTATTTAAAAAGATAATTTAACAATTGCAAATAGTTTAATAATTATTTAGGGTGTATGTAGCCATAATAATTTTTCAACCCAAGTTGATTAAACACGTTCTTAACTGCATTTTTTTAAATTTATTAAGCTATATACAGGGTGAGTCAGTAACATTGGATAAAAATGACATTTAAAAAAATCATATCAATGTAGGTGAACAAACTCTTCATCGTAAAGAATTCGAAAATCAAAGATAACAAAGTTTTTCTTCGTTGTAATCCCCTGTAGACTGTTGATACACTGAATATCATTAGAACATTTTCAATTTCCTGCCAACTCCTTACTTGAACTCACGCACCCCCACCGTCCATCTGCAACTCCGGACCGTCCGACAACTTCCAATCGACTCCGCCAACTTTTCCCCACCCACAGAACGCGCGGAGACTCCGCCCGGAAAACTCCCGGAATTCGCAACTCCCGGACGCGGCCTGGTAACTCCGCGGCGGTCGGCGCGGCACTGACGTCCCGGAGTTGCCCGGCGAACTCCGGGGAGTCGCCTCCGGCGGTAGGAGAGATGCACCCGGCGGGCGTCACCTGACGGGAGTTGCAGGGAGTTGGTCTGCTTTTTCGCTTACCGACTTTTTTTGTCAATATTAACTGTTTATATGCACTTATTTTTCTAAAATAAATCAAAACTATGCAAAATTAACACAAACTGCTTTATCAACCAAGCTTTATTTGACTTCCAGTCGCCATTGATGATTTTATTCAATTCAAACCTCCGACTTCACCAGAAGTGTAAAGATCTGAAAGTATCTAATTTGAGAACAAGCAAGTTTGTTAATAGAAACTTTTTATTTTGTTTTAGAAGCATCTCACAAAATTTAGAATACAATGTTACTGGGCAAGGTGCTTTTTTTCTACTGTAACGAAGTTACTAATTTCCCGTTTTAATTTTTATTTTAACACCCACTTATTTCCTCGCCGCGCTATTTTTAGCGGCCGGTTATCCACCGTGGTAGTTTTTTATGTCCACACCGATGACTTTTTCTACATAGTAGGCCGACATTCCAGTTTTATTGCATTTAATTAAATCCTGGTTTTGATTAGTTTCCGGCTTTCCGCCGCCGAATAATGGATGCTTATGTTACCATAAGGGTTGTGGGATACCGAAAAGGGGTAGAACCGGGTTACTAATTCAAATTGCAGCTAGAGCCGCCGTTCTTTTTGGAAGCCCGGGTATATTGGACATGCCCGAGCCAGAGAGACCACCGTCCGAGCCCTATGGGGAATGCAACTACCCCTAACGGCCACTCTAGCCCCCGGCAGCCGTTTTGGCTACCGGAAGAGTGGGGACGATCACCCGATTCATCGCCGCAGCCCCGGCCAATGGGCGGCCAGCACACTCGCCGATGGTGGCGCCGCCACACGATATAAATAGGCTGCGGCTGCCTCGGAGGCTCTCCTTCATCCGATACCAATCTTGGTGAGTATTAGTAGGTTGTTCCGCCCTAGCCTGACCTTTCCTAGAACCTACCCTAAACCCGAGGTTGGGAGAACGAGCTTTTCTTTGACCAACTTCAAACTTTCCGTCTAAACGAATACCCTAGCGTTATTGATTCAGTGAATAGGATAGGATTAACCTTTAAAAACTTTGATTTTCTTTTGATAAAGTAACATCGCACGTTTCCTACTTTTTTTTAAACCATTAGTTTCTGAGCTTGCTTTCCGCATGAAACACACACCGCATCTGAATGACAAAGAGAGACCCGCTTACATAAATATTCTTTTCTTTGCTTACAGATTCGTGGACCACTCTGAGCCGGCCGTCTTAATTTCCTTTTGTTTTGTAAATATTCTTAAGAAATCCTATGTAAACAAATAATAGACCGTGTAAAATTTTTAAATGTTTTACTTACACCCTACCCTCGATACACCATTGAACTTTGGAAATTATTTTCTCTGACTGAAAGTTATCTGAGCACAGCGGAGCATACCGCTCTAAAAAACTGGCGCCTGAGCATCCGTTTCACCGGAGGTCCGATTTTTCCTTTCTTAACGAAAAGAGGCTATGAGGAAGTCCACCGGTGGGTATTAAAAAAGGAAAATCGGACGTGAACGCAAAAAGCGCTATACTACAAAGGCATTTGGAAGTAGAATTTACGTTGTTAACTACAGCTGACCTGATATTTCTAAGTAAATTGGACACATTCGCTCTAAAATGTACTGACTTGCACTCTCCATGAAATTTTAAAAGAGTGTTTTGTTGACTTCTGATGACATTTTGTTTCTGACTATAGAATGGTTCATCCAGTCTTAAATTTAAATACCGAAATATATATATTGCCCAGAAGTATTCCCTAAGAAATTCTACCTCGTCAGCCCCCTAAAATAACAGCGCATTGCTTTCGTAGGGTATTACCGAAGCCCTCAGGAAACACGAGAAGGGTTTCAGGGTTGGCTCCGTCCATAATTCTCGGGGCCTCCATCTCCATGGGCATTTAGTGTTTTAAAAAACGATTTCGTCATAACTTTGAATCGGTTCGAGTCATTTACTAAACGCGAATTCAGATGCCTGGAAGTCGATTTTTGGTAATTTTGATTTTTCGCGTGGTATGGTTATGTGTTCCCGAAGAAACCTCGGTTGTCCAGTGAAGAGCAAAATTAGAAATTAGAAAATTTTAAAAAATAATATACCACGTATTTGAAAAGGGCTAAAACAAGGTAAGATAATAATTTAGAACTATTTTAAGTTTTTGAAGATTTTGGTTGGGGTATCCGAAATTGGCTTATGTTATGTTTATGCTAAGCCATGACATAGCTGTCAGTCACTGGGAAATCACAAGGCATGCAATAATGAGCTCTAAAGTCTATAACCATAAACCTTATAATGGTGTACAATGTCGTCAATGGGTTAAATATTTCCAATGCCTGACTGGCTATACAATGTGTCAGCTATTGGCACCGACCTCGGTCGGTGGCTATTGGTCACATTTGGCACTGACTATGTCAGACCTCGGAGTACTGTCTTCAGAACATATATATAGACTTGTCACTCGGAGTTTCTAAGTAATATATTCTTCTTGTTGAAAGTGCTGAACACGAGCAATAACTACTATTACGATTTTTACAAATTTACCATGTCAAATTAAAATCAATTATTAGGTATTCAAAATAAGTTCAAATATGTATAGTTAAGAAACGACTCTATATAGAGAATTTATGCCATCTGTCATTTCAGGTGAAGATAAGAAACAGTTTTTAGAAGAAAAAAATACACATAATGCTTTGATAGTCCTTCATGGGATTCTTTATTCAGTTTAAGACATATGCTTATCTGTGTATGGATTTCCACTAGTCAAATATTTTTATTTAATATTCATAATTTTTTTATAATAACAAATAACAATATAAATTAGTTATTAGTTTATAATCGATTGCATAATTTGACAAACAGACAAACATGAGGACAAGAAAGCGAGTAAATAACGAGTTAGTAAAATGACCTAGCTTCATCTCAAATCTCAATACAATTTGATTTTACCGAGGGTTATGTATAGAAACTTTTAACGATTTTCTACAACTTTGTTGTTGCGTCCAAGTTAAATCTAATTATACCGTGAAATGGAACTTTTCCTACGTAAGTCGACCAGCCGAACCGGTCATCAAAGAAGTTGACCCCCGAAAATCTTCCAAGCACCAGACAATTCAAAAATATGCCAGAAATATCTCCAGCTTTGTGCAAGTTGATTCTCCTTCAAATTGCAAAGGTTACCTACATAGTGCTTGTGTTCAGTTTGATCAAACTCTATCCAATTATGAAAGCAAACTTCTTAGTTACGACATCGTGTGAACGGCTAAAGGAGATTCCTCCCTACAATAACAAATTTAATCATGATAATAATCTAGATTCTGCTGTGGAATAACATCTACGTGCACTCTGCAAGCCAAGGGCGTAACTTTGGGAAATTAGGAAGCGAAGTTCACATCCTGAATAGCTTTGCGGCTTTCCTATAATTCAGTTTTGAAAAGAGGTTTTAACCTGTTTAGAGACACCTCTGGTCACTGATTGAAGTTGACAAGAATGTCTAATCTTTGTCATTGTAGGTAAGATAACCTTTCAGAATTTCTCAGCTGAAAAGGAGTTTGAGATCATACGCATAAAATTATTTATGGAAATTTGCGAAGATGATCGTTCGGAATCTTGCGCGTACGCCACTGCCCGAAGTGCATATAAAGTTTTAATGACGCCCCAGCACGTTTCATAGCTATGTAAACCATCCAATAAATTAATAAATTAATATAGTAACTCCTACAAGTGCCGAGAGCATTGCTGCAACATTGGTAAACACGGCTTAGCAGATATATGTCACCGTTATGTACCTATCTAAGTTTTCGGCAAGTAGGTAGCAAGCGTCCTTGTATATTATATACCAACAACTAGGTACATATTGTTTAGTTCGAGTCGGTTTTGGGATAATGCATTAACCAAATCTGCGAACATAGTTATATCTATAGATATGCCGAACTGTATAGAGAAGTTCTGATCAGCAATATACCTACTACTGACACCCGCACAGGGTTGTCGTACAAAATGTTAACCGCAGGTGGCAAAAGGAGAGCTTAATATGAAATTAAAAAAATTCTAAAGTCGACCAAGAAAAAGATAAAAATATGTATATTACATCTGAGTATATTATTCATGCTTGAAAATATTTTTTTACGAAACAAGATATAATCAGTTAAAAAATATGCATGTTAATAAAAACTGGCCAACATTAATCAAAAGAAATAAAAAAAAACATGATGCTTTTAAAAAATCGTTGATTTTTATCAACCCTGATTATGCATAGAAAACTGTCACGATTTTCTACTACTTTGTTGCTGCGTCCGAATTAAACGTAATTCTACCGTGAAATGGAACTTTTCCTACGTAAATCTACCAGCCGAATCGATCTAGCATGGTCCCGAAGGCATAGCGCTCACCGGTTTCGGGCAAATAATTTTTTTGACATTTCGACTCCTCCATTTTGGAGGTTTTGGACAATTTTGGACATTGAATACGAAATTCTCGGAAACAACTGGACGAAATCGAATTTAACCTTGATTTCCGATATCT
Source organism: Pseudeuparius sepicola (assembly GCA_963920635.1). NCBI lineage: Eukaryota > Metazoa > Arthropoda > Insecta > Coleoptera > Anthribidae > Pseudeuparius > Pseudeuparius sepicola. The sequence goes on from OY987307.1 coordinate 28,766,543, forward strand.
GCGGGTCGAACTACGTCGGAAAGTCCTATTTTTGGGGCAGGTTAATATTTTAGGAAATTCACAAAAGTGCGCTGGCCGGGCATTTACAAATTTTTTAGACAAATTTGGAGGCCGGATCCGTGTTCTGCGGGTCAATTTACGTCGGATAGGCTGGTTTTGGAGTCGTCCAGAGCCCGTTTAAAAAGTTGCCATTTTTAGAAGCCGTTGCCATTTTTAGAAGCCTCCAAGTTCAATTCCGGCCCGATTTTCGGTGTCTACGGGCCAAACTGCGTCGGATAGGCCCTTTTCCGGCCAATTTTTTTTTGGAAATGGTCAAATTTCAGTGAACAAAGGGGTTGACCCCCCCGAAAATCTCGGAGGAATATTCGCCACGCTCGCAGTTAATTTTTCTGGTGTCTGATTTCACCCCTACTTATACATCTCGAGCCGCTGCGTCGATTGGCGCAAGGTAGGATGTTGTAGCTCTAACCGTTTCGGCGCAAATGGCCTTCAAAGTCAGATCGAAAGTGAAAACTCGAAGTTCGGTTTTTTAGTTGTATCTCCGGATCGGATGCGCACTGGCTGGAGGCTGTCTCCCGCCCATCCAGCTACCCCTTAAAGTCGTAGGTTTTTCGAATCAGCGCCCTATGTAATTACGTATTCAGATGCCGATAGATCGATTTTTGATCATTTTGATTTTGCCCAGGGTGGAGACGTTTTAAATCAGTTGTTTAAAATCGTAATTAAAATCACGATTTTAATCAAGGCGATTTTTTAAATAAAATCATTATTGAAATCAGGATATACTTAAAAATATACTCCTGGACAAAATTAACGCACCAACATAGGTACAATATTTCAAATCATATTTTAAATTATTTTTTTGGGTCTACCAAGAATATAAATAGTAAGCTTTGGACATTTACTACTGTTTAACTAATTAAATAATGCAATTTGTTGCTTTTCATATAGTTTCCATTAATTTATCTTTCCATTAATTTATTTTAAAAATGCAATTTTTGTGGGGTTTATTATGTTGGTGCGTTTTGGTTAAAAAACAAAACTGACAAATTTTTATAATAATATTTATTATAATACTTGAAAGCGATTTTTTTCTTTTTCAAAATTACATGTCCTGGGTGTCAACCATCGAAATAATATGTGACTGTGTCACGAGCACGAGAATTCATCTGTTTTGACGGGATAACATGGCACAGTTGACTCTCCAGGTGCCTTTAAAATTCCGGTTTTGCTCAATTTTGAAACCCTGCCGAATGGAACTCCCTGTATATTTTTTGTACAAATTTGGTATACTTGGGTTTTAGGCTGTTCTGATTAACGCTGTGGTGTCAGATTTTAAATACAAAAATCGCTAAATGGTTCTCGTCATTTTTTACTAGAAAAAAAATTTGTAGTAGGCCTTAAAAATTGACGCTAAGACCTGAAATTTTGCACCAACGTAGAGTTGGTATCGAAGAATCCGGCGCTAGCAGCGGCCATAGGGTCCATAGCTCGGATCGGAGAGCGGAAAGGTGCGTGTAAATAAACAAAAACAAGAACGGAAGATGTTCCTCCTTTAACCAAAATCAATTTTTGTAGCAAAATACCTACTCGTTTTATTGTCTCTCTAAATAGGGCTTTTTGCCTTGGAGCCCCGGAATTTGGCTTCCGGCCTCGGTATAAGCAGTTTTAATTCCATTAGGCAAATCTGGCTCGGGGAACCCTGGAAATTTCCACCAAATGAAAAGTCGTAACATAAATTATATCTAGATTTGAAGTGCTTAGAGGGACTTAATCATCATCAATTCAGAGGAGAGTTCGGGCCGAATTGCTAAATTAAATTCTTATTTTTATTTCCCCCAGGAAGGAGAAAGGTTTTAAGGTCGGCCTTAATTCGAAAACCGTCCGATATTTTCAGTCAGGAAATTATAAAAATTTGCCGTATCTCTAACGAAACAAATAAAAAACATCAAATTGATTACACCCCCATTTTTATGCCAGCAACAAAAGATGCTTTGCCCAAATCGTCGTGTCCGGCAAAATCTTAAGAACTCCTTTCTTTCCCTTCAGACACTCGGCGCGCCCAGATCATTTCTCAGGCGTGGCAGTTCAAAAAATGTCCCATTTCCCCCCCTTTGTTCCTCCCTTTCCCGTGGCACTCCTTGATGGCGATAATCGTCACCTGTTACAGCGTGGGATGTACTTAATTGTCCAGGAGGCGCCTCTGTATAAAATTTTCTTGCGTTTTCAGTTAGTTGTGTATTCAGAAAAACAAATGAATGTCGCGTTTTATAGATTTAAACCAAACTTATGTTTTTTTTTTAGATGAAACACACTGTATATTTCTCGACTTTCAAAATCTACGCATTTTCCTTGTTTCGATGATATACAGGGTGTTTAATCTTAAGTGCGAACACCCCCGTAAAATTTGTATTCTCTATCCGATTTTAGCCGCGTTTTTCTCTAAAAATATGCCACAAAAAACTACGTTGGTGCAAAATTTCAGGTCTTAATGTTAATTTTCAAGGCCTATTACAATTTTTTTTTCTAGTAATAAATTACGAAAACCATTTAGCGATTTTTTTATTTAAAATCTGACACCACAGCGTTAATCAGAACAACCTACAACCCCCGTATACCAAATTTGAACAAAAAATATACAGGGAGTTCCATTCTGCAGAGTGTCAAAATTGAGCAAAATAGGAATTTTTAAAGGCATCTGGAGGGTCAAGTGTGCCATGGAATCCCGTCAAAACAGATGAATGATCAACAGGCCTACTCAGGTGTGCAAAGATTCAATACAAAAATGTACAGGGTCTTTTTCTCTGGGCGATATCAAAATGCTGAATTTTTTTTAACTTTTTATTGGTCAGGAGTGCTCTGGAATCATTGAATAAATATTAATAAATACAAAAGCAATTTATATCTTTACATCATCCAACCAACAAATAAAAACAATTGCAATTATTGGATCTTTATCAATAAAGTCGCTGTCTAAGATGATACATTTTCTGTGCGTTTCCTGTTGTGGCACACCAGCCACCTTATATGGACTAACTGACTGACAGGCTTCTGTATTTTTTAGATTTAGTTCGTTTGTAATGCCTAGGGTGCTTTTGATATACTTGATTTTTGACCTGTATAAAGTTTAAAAAATTAGGCATTTCGAGAAGAACACCTTGTATATTTTTTATTGGATCTTTGCACATCGACACTGTGAGTGGTCCTGTTCATCATCCAACTGTTTCGAAGTAATTCCATGGCACACTTGACTCGCCAGATGAGTTTAAAATTAATATTTTGCTCAACTTTCACAGCCTGCAGAATGGAACTCCCTGTATATTTTTTGTTCAAATTTGGTATACCGGGGTTATAGGTTGTTCTGATTAACGCTGTGGTGTCAGAGTTTAAATAAAAAAATCGCTAAATGGTTTTCGTCATTTTTTACTAGAAAAAAAAATTGTAGTAGGCCTTGAAAATTGACATTAAGACCTGAAATTTTGCACCAGCGTAGAGTTTTTTGTAGACTATTTTTAGAAAAAAAAACGCGGCTAAAATCGGATGGAAAATACAAATTTTACGGGGGTATTCGCACTTAAGATGAAACACCCTGTATATGCCATGGAACATTCAAAACAACCATTACGAGAACCATAGCTTGACTTTCACACTTTGTATCTTGTATCAGGTGTTAATTGTTGTGTTACCACATCGTGCTGTGAAAATGGTATATTATTGTTATAATATTAGTGAAATTGTTGAATGTTATGTTTCTTGCGAAAAGAATACGAAGCGTGCAAGGCGTAAATAGGCACGAATATGCCCAAGGAGAGTCCTACCTCATCACACGTATTTCAAATATACTTACTTATAACAAATTGAGAATTACTGGAAGTTTAAAAAGTGAAGAAAAGAGAAATAAACCACGACATGTTTTAACTGAAAATAAGCAGGAAGCAGTCTTATTATACTTCGTCGAAAATCCGAGACATTCTGTGCATCTATATATTTGCAAATATCATGGAGCTCAGTCCAGAAAGTGTTTAAAATGCATAAGTTTAGACCATATTGTTATCACCCAGTTCAAAAACTGTAGTGTTGTAGAGGCAAGCGGAAATGTTCAGTTTATAGGTGCGTATTTTTATCACTTGTAAATTATCACTATATAAAGATTACACCATACTACTATTAACTAACCACTACTAGACATTACTATTCTATTACTAATCCTACGGTTATTACTATTACAGATTCTATATGACTGATGAAGCCACTTTTACAACATGTGGCGTTTTTAACAGATGAAACACTCACTATTGGCCATTAGAAAATACACGACAGTTTATTTCAATTCTACGACAAGGTCAAACTTCAATAAATGTTTGGTGTGGTTTAACTGGACTAAAGTATTTACAGCTCTCTCTTAAGAGGAGAAATTTCTGATATATTGAATCAAGTTAATGAGCCGAATATTGTTTGTTAACCAGACGGTGCTCCAGCACATAATCAAATGCTGTCAAGAGGCATTTATATGACACTTTTGTAGAGTGGATTGGTTCAAATGGAACTATTTCATGGCCTGCCAGAAGCCCAGACTTGACCCCACTCGATTTCTTCCTGTGGGCCACTTTGAAGGACCGGTTATATGCGGAGAGGTCAAATAATATCGACCAAGTTAAAGAAAAAATTTCTCAGGAGATCAGAGAGATGAACGAGGTAGGTATCGTATCGTATCTAACTACAAAAGAAATGTATTAAGAAGGAAGGCTCTCTATGTTGCACAAAATGGAAGCATTATAGAACATCTTCTATAAATAATTTAATTCATAATAAGGTATCAAGTTCCATTCATAAAAATATGCCTTTTATTAAGACTAAAATGGCAGAAAAAATAAAATATAGCTTTGTTGAATTTTCAATATATTGTTGTATGTAACTGTGGGAATACAACAATTAATGTGAACTGTCAAATCTCCAAAAATATACAGGGTGTTCCATCCTAAAAAACCATAAGTTTGGTCTATTGTATATCCGAAAGGCGACATTCATGACATTCATGTGTTTTTCTTAATAGGTACATAAGTACCTGGTTTCGCTTAAAGATTTTATATAATTTTATATTTAACATTTTTTCCCAAAATTAAAAAAAAAGTTAAGGGCATATAATGTTATAACCCTGTACCTATTGTGTCCAACGAGAAAAATTTTCCATTCCGAAGTTATTGTCATATACTGAAGGTACGAGATATAAGTTTCTTGTTGTTTTCTTAAATTCCCAACATCCGAACTAGCTTTCGGAAAATGGGAAAACCGAGAGACTTGAACAATATTTTGGCCCAACTTCCGATATAGGACACTTGAAAGTTGAGAACGTTCGTGCAGTATGCTAAACAGCATCCGAAAAGTTTGGAAAAAGTTGGGGGAGTTGCATTTTTTTGTTAGTATCAGAATAAAACAACATACCTCATATTCACAATTTTATTTCCAACCTCTGTCTGACCACAGATAATCCAACATTTGCAGCTAGACACATACTTTGATTTTGATAAGTCTTGGTAGGGTCAGCGACATCTATTACAAAATACTTGAAATAGACAATAAATCCATTCTTTCTCCTTTCTAGGTTACATTACCTGTGCTCAGACAAATAAATCCATTGTTCATTTATATACTTGTATCTAACAGAAAAGTATTCGCGAGTCTCTGATAATCATCGAACAGCTTATTTTTTTTCTCTTAGACCCATTTGGCGCAAGCCTGTCCGTCCAAGAACTGTCATTCGTATTTTTTGTTTCTGTCTCTTTCATGGCACACCTTGATGCCTCAGTCGTCACCTATTACATCGCAGGATGTACTTGATTGTCCTTATAGTGCTCCTAATCTTGTGGATCACTTCTTCCTGCAAAATAAGGTGACACATTTTTAATTAGACTAAATAAACTTCGTTAAAATTTCGTATGTTTTATGTTGTACTTTTTGCTTTGTTTTTGTCGCTGCGGAAGTTTTAATGAAACGTCCAAAATTGTTTGGTTGAACGATGGAAATGCAACTGCGTTTTGCATACTAAATGTAATTTTATATGGGGGAACAGTGTGAGTTTAAACGTAATGGAGTTGGAAAAGCGAATTCGCGAGAGAAACTAATCTTAATCTTGTACGATGTTCGTAGGAACCTATCAAGTGAATGAAAACAACATACCCCCGCTAAGTAATAGCATATTGCTTAGAGTGGATGATAAGTGAAGTTAACTATGTACACGACCATTCAAACTTGATGAACGTGGAAAATTAAAGTTCACTTTTGTTTAATAAAAAGTAAGTACCTAGTGATTTAAACATCAAAAACGTAGGTATTTCTCTAACAGATAAAGTTTATTTGGCTGCTCCTAAAAAGTTCATTCCATTTTATGAAACTTTGAAAATCCACAAATGTTTTGGTAAAGGGCTATATTAAACAGCTGTATATTTTATTTGAGAAACTGTAATGCCCCAATTTAACGATAAGCTTTATATACCGTGCTATTTCCTCCTGGTTATTTTTATTAAATTCCGTTTTAGCGTTTAGGAATGAACAATATTTGATAGGGAGAATCTTCTACAAACTACAGGGTTACTCAAAAGTAATTGAATCAACTAAAAATTCCTAAAAAAATATTTATCGAATTTTTGCATTTTAAATTGAATTGTTTGCATTTTTTACTTTTTTGTGGTAACATATTAGAAAGTAGTATACAATTTTGAGCTTTATATACAATGTAGGCATCATATGAGATTTTTAATTTTACATTTATCAGAAAATTTTATTCTTGATAACAGTTTTTACTTACTTTTTACCTTCAAACTCAAAACGCAGTTTTCAAATTTTGAATATTTCTTTTCGTATACGGGGGAGGTTCGAAAATATGAAAAAGGCTTAAGAGTACAACACCCTTATTTTTTTATTCTAGAGAACAAATTATGTACCATAAAAGTTGTTTACAATTAAAACAGTAAGCCCAGCAATGAAGTGTATACTCCACAAAATACCTTTTCGGCATTTTTCATAATTTACCCCGTATATTAAATAAAACCACCATAAGAAAATACAGGCTGCAAATCTTTTGGGACGCCCTGTATACGCAGAGCTATTGCAACTCGAAAGAGATAAGTATTTAATTAGAAAGTCATTGGAAGACGGCCCATTTTGCAGCCAAGTTGAGAGAAACAACTGGAATAATAAAGCAACTGTCTGGAGTCTTCTAGGAATTTAACTCTATTTTAAATGTTTTTGTTAAGCCTGGGTGCAGAAACGTTTTCATTTAAGATTCTTTCAGAGAAATGCTAGATAGGTATTTAATGCATTTTGTAATGGAATATCAGTACCTATATATTACAGCATTTTTGTCTCATTAAAGTAGACACTTTGTTTCAGTTCAACTTGCTGAACTTAGTTTCCTGGTCTTGAAGGCATATGCCCTTACCTGCATTAGATTGAAGCACATAGCTATCAAAGCCATACCAATCATGAGATACATTGAACAAAACACAAAGCTGAGTTCCAAGATATCCGTATAGTCATTCTTGCCTCTTCCATATATTTTGTCTCCTGGTACCAAGTCTCCAAACCCTATGGTACTGAGCGATATGAAACAAAAGTAAGATGCGTCCATAAAGGACCAAGACTCCCACTTGCAGAAAAGAATTGCACCTGCGCAGATATACCTGAAACAAGTAATTTTTTTGTCGTGTTTTGCCCTTTTGGTTTTCCTACCCAACGATGATCATCAAACAAATGGTTACCGGCACCGTCACAGTCTCAGCATCATAAGATTCTAAGGTTATGTCGGTTAGACCTTCGCTGGCTAGCGATCCCCTTGCGTTCAAATTTGGAACTTCACTGTTAACCTGAAACGAATAAGTCAAAGGTACCACAGTGAAGATACACAGACACACTGTATAACAATAATGACTCAGGGTCGGAGTGCAAATGGATCCTAGTAGGCTAGAGCGGATTTAACGTTCGATTGTTACAGCCATGGCCGGAGTCGATGGGTAAATAACGGTTCAGCCGACTCTGTTAATTTACATCAGCAATTAACTCACGTCTGATTGGGGACAGATGGCTAGCTCGTGCCGCTGGGTTGGAAACAGAGCTGGGAAATATCGCGCCAAAAAATATCTAGATCATAGATTAGATCGTTTTTCAAAGATCAAAGATCGTCTAAAATGATCTGTTTAAAAAAGGTCAATCAATCTAAGATCTTTTGAACGATCTAAGATCTTCCAAATGATCTAAGATCTTCTAAACGATCTAAGATCCTCTAAATGATCTAAGATCTTTAAACAAAATTCATGATATTATATTAAATATTTTTCAAAACCTGAGCAAGTGATGATACGTCCAGTTTTGCGTAACCAGTTATGTAAAGTTTAATTTTACGTAACTAGTTACGTAAAGTTACTACTCTAACACTCTAACTGAACTGGTTACGTGGCCAATCAGTTGATATACCTATGGAGAATTAGACTTTTCTTGTAAAAATGTGTTCACCGATTATTTATGCAATTTATAATTTTATAACTTAAGTTATAAAATTCGGGATTTTGATAATTGAAGATAAAATACAAATTAATATAAATCATTCAAGATACAATGATAATAAGGATGTAAGATTAACGAGTGTAAATGTAATAATTACAAATTACATCGTACTGATGATTGTCAAATAGCATGAAACACGTGTATTCGGTTACTAGTTTTTCTTTTTGTTAACTTTGAGTGTTTGCCCATTATCACCTTTTCTTGTAATTATTACATTTACACTCGTTAATCTTACATCATTATTGTCATTGTATCTTGGGTTATGATTTCCACGCAGGTCGCTTTAGCAGTCTCCGTGGCGATGTTAGTACAAGCCCCAAAATAGGGGATGTGCTGACTGAAGCTGCAAATGTGCTGTTGGCTCCTGCCTGTACTTCATTTGTTGCTTCCCAAATCATGCCTATCTTTTGATTTGGTTAATGTTACACCGTACTGATGATTGCCAAATAGCATGAAACACGTGTATGCGGTTACTAGTTTTTTCTTTTTGTTAACTTTGAGTGTTTGCCCATTATCACCTTTGATATTTGACCTCAAAATAGGTTCTTGGAGTTGTAGGCAAAATGTACGTCAGTTTGTTTATATTATTTGTCATTTTTCGCGAAATCTGACAATTTGCACTTTAGCTGAGACCTAGAGATCTCCTGAGGAAAACTGCTTTAAATGAACTCTCGTTAGTAACGTAAGTAACTGAATTCGTAATACCTACATATACTTTAGAAATAATATGTAGATTATATGTACAAAAAGAAAAATTCTTGTTCGCACAAAACTATTCATTCTTTTAAAAAATATATACCTACCTTTCTACCTACATTATTTTGTCAGTCACAGAAACGTTTCAAAAATGAACGAAAACAATTGAGGAAAAGATCTTAGATCCTTGTAACGATCTTAGATCCTTTTAAAGATCTTAGATCTTTAAAACGATCCTTTTTAAATAGATCTGTCCAGCTCTGGTTGAAAAGATATGGAAGTAGGTATATATTTCAAAGTGAAGAGAAAGATATAATGCATATAAAAGTTGTTTTGTTTTAAAAAGACTGCTCTGGATAAAAAATTGAGGATGTTTGTTGCAAGTAGTTGGAGCAGTGGTATTTTTTCTTACTTCCGAAGTAGTTGAACTGCCATCTTCACTGCCCCATTCAAGCTGTTGCCTTGCTCTCCTCATTCTTCTTTCCTCTCTTCTCTTAGCTACTCCCGGACACCACCTACACAGGCAACATTTGGCGTAGATCCACTTGAAGGAACGTGCCATGATGTCACCTATATTGGACAAATATAGAAGGAAGAGTGGCATGCCAGTGATAGCGTACACTATTGTTGCTATCTTTCCTTCTGGGGTGTGCGGGAAAATGTTGCCATAGCCTGGAAATGAAAAAAGAAACAGAAATCATGACAATTAAATAGCAGAAGTTGTTGATTTTGTTGAGTTATATGCGCCAAATGTTGTCACTCATTTCCCTATAATAGATTAAACAGACGTATCCAAGAAGCGATTAAGATCGACGAGAGTTCTGTCTAAGATCGACGCTCCTTTGAGCATTTTAAAAATTTAAAACACCCTCCGGCTCTATCCCAGAGGCATTTTCCGCGAGATTTTCCCTCTGGTAATGCCATCCGATCGGGATCCGTCGGGGGAAAAGCCAGGGAAAAGTGTGAAAAGGGAATCAAAGTAAAGTGCACTTAGAATAATGACATTACGGGCCGTATTTAAAAATCGATAACCCCAGTAATTGACTTCCACCTGGCTTGGAGAGGGGAGCAGTTCTCTCCAGAAGCTCCGGATTTTATATTTTTCATCTCGACCAATTTAAATCTGGCTAATAGGGTTAGCAGTTAGCAGCGGAGGGTATTTAGTGCCTTATTTTTTTTTATTTGCGCAATTGAGATTGAAGTTGTTTTTTTTTTGTTAAGTTCTTCCTCACGGACGATCAATTGGATTCAGGGACTCTTTAAAGTAAGGGGGCCCAGCATTAGGGGAACGCGGGGTAATAGCGATTGCGGGGTAATACCGACATCAGTCATTTCTCAGAAACAGTTACAGATACCTGTACTGAAAGCCTACCTTATTAGCCTCAGTATAAACGTAACACCGCTAGATGGCGTAATTTAATGGAGTTGATCACATGTGGCTTGTTTGGTTATAAGATTGTGCCGTAAGAACATTAAACTATCAGACGGTTTTTGCGATTAAATTCGTGATCTGGTGATAGTTAGTAAACATTTGGGGTGCAGACAACAAGTTCCTGGGCTTTGAAGGTATCATAAAAAGCTTTACATAAAAACTAATGTTGGTTTTGTTTATAACGGATATGTGGGGTAATGCCGATACAAACTATCGGCATTACCCTACCAGATATTAAGTAGGTAAATCGGTAATGATATTTTTTTAGTATGCCACGTAAATATCAAAGAAACAGGCACAAAAATACTATAAAGCGTGCTTCAGAACAATTTAATGTACCATATCTATATGGGGCAAGTTAAAGCAAGGAACTGCCGATTCAAGGATGGGAAGGAAAACTGCATTTACCTTGGAAGATGAAAGAGCTTTGCGCAACATGTGAAAGTGTTAGCTAACACATTTTATGGGATAACGATAAACTGGTTTCGGATAACAAAAACTGTGAAGAAGGAAGGAAACGAGGAAAGGTTAACAACAAACCTTTCACAACTCAAAATTGTAATGAAATCGAACACTTGTGTTTGTTTTGCCAAGAATTTGGACAAGACAACGAACTTTGGTTCCTTTTTGCAATGTGCCGCCAGTGGGCACATGCTGCTTGCACTGATTCTGAAAGTCCAGAGGGCTATATATGCGACAACTGTCGGTAAATACCAAACCGCAATTACCCCACAAGACTACCGGAATTACCCGCAGGGTTGGGGTATTACCGATGTTTGAACTTTCTTTAAATTTGTGTTTTTTCGTTTTTCTTATGAAAGTAGATTTTTTGTTTACTTGTTTTTATAATATATAAAGGTTCAAAGCTTCACTCAGTTTTTTTAATTTTCAATTCTTATTTTATTTTCGGAAAATAGACGCATCTTTTCTTAAGGTGTCGCAATTACCCCACCTTCCCCTATACTTTCCAAAGTGAGGCCTATTCTTTCCACATTCTAATGGTATCAGTGATGCCAAGTAGGTATGCCATTTTATTGGAGAATCTATGAATATAACAGGTACTTTGATTGTTAGTAAAAATTAATAATGGTTTATTTGATTTCTAAAAATTAGACTTAACAATTTTGTGTATAGTGCAGAATGTAGCCACTGTCAAATGAAAGAAATTTATTTTATAGTTTAAATTGATTTCCAGCAATTATTTCCACAAATTTAAGTAATAAGTATGGTAAGTCAGTAGTACCGATTTTGCTTATTTAAGAATGTGTCGCTATTGCACCTTGTTACCAGGTTCCTCAATCCATTTGTAATAGGTACGTATACTTGAACTTTCTTCCCTTGTTGAATGTATCTACCCAAAGAACTTTCACAGATTTCGGGATGGACTAATAAGATTAGGTAGTTCTAATGATGTAGTTTTTATCGGTGTTCATTATAAAATTTTTGTAATTTTATTTCTCTCCCAAGGTACCTCACAAACTTAAAATAAACTTGTAGTCGTAGATAAAAAGTCTTTAAAAAAAAGACCTGACTGAAGCTACCTGCTTAATAATTTAAAATTTTCGAAATACGATTTGTTTTGAACTACCTACTTATACGTAATGCCCACGTAATGGGAATTGTAGGATTACTAAAGGTGATACAGGAAAAATCTGGTTGCAATTATTGGGACTACTACAGGCGGCCGCATTACCTTTAATTAACACATCTGAGTAGGTATCTGGAAGTTAGAAAAGTAAAAAATTGTGAATTATGATGGGAAATATTTTGCCTCCTTTAGAATCTATGCGGCACTGGCATGTCACATAAAACCTGATGGCAGTTGGACACTGACATATAACATACCCTTGTATCAGCCCCCTTGTCGTCTCCTTGGAGTCAAAAGAAAACAAACTTCCCCTCAAGGCTTCACTTTTCCTATGTGATAGACTGTGACATGCTGGGTCCCCTTATTTTAAAGAGTCCTTGATTGGATTCTACACCAAACTGGTTCACATGGTATTTGCTTAATATGTTGTTTACATTAGCGTTCCTGGATAGTTGGGACAATAAAGTCATTAATGTCATTGTTCCCCATTGTAGAGATAGTTAGATTATTTTCTATATTTTGCGCCCGTAAAAATTTTAGATATCCGTAGAAATTGTACGTCAAATTAGAGTTTGTTTTGTATTTAGGTTATGATTTATGTCAAATTAAAGAAAAATTATGGTAACTCATGGTCGGGGTGTTTTTTTTTTAAATAGGAAACTGAAACTGTGTATGTCTGGTTGCCCTCGATAAGAAAACTTATACTAAGCGTAGGTAGGTAAATATGAATAACATTACCGAATAGTTTAAGTTTTGAGTTGACAAAAACAGCAGCAAGAATATATGACATTAAAAGAATGACACTGTCATTTCAACTTTAAAATAATTCAAAAGAAAAATGTAAAATAATGGGCAATAGTTTTCAAGCATTAGTTGCAGCTGCCCAATTATTACAAATAATTATTTCGAATGATTCCAGTATCACAAAATGTTCTGCATAATTATTATCACAGAAAACACTAAAGAAAAGAGTAAAGAATAGGTCCTATGGAATAAATCGACAATGATAATTAAGTAGATATATCTGCATAAAATAAATAAGATATATTTTATCTCGTATTTTACATTAAAAATTAACTGTAAATCCTAGTGCACAACCACAAACCAATAAACTATGTATGTATGATTGTATCCAAAAATTAGTACCTATTACTTTATTATTAATATTATATTATCAATAGCTGATAAAATTATTGTAACTGGACAGAAACTAGAGCAGGGGTTACCTAGGTACATTAGAAGACATTGTTCGGATGTGTCCTAAATTATATTATATACAAATTTGTTACATTAGGTAATTTTAACAAATTATCATTTTAATCTTCAATTTATTACTAAGTCCTATTTGTTGGCAAAACGTGCAGTTTAATTGTGACCTTCATTATATTTTTAACTTTTTCATAATTGAACTGTAGATTTTGCCAACAAATACTATTTAGTAACAGTAATAATAGTAAATGAATGAATAGGAGAAGCTCTTCAAATAACCCGCCATTTGTTTAGTATATTCCTCACTTCATAGATGGCGCGCGTGTATCACGGACCAACTTTAATACATATAGAGAGTTTTTTTGTTACGCCCATAGAATCTATCCCAAGATGATGTGAACTTTGGAAAATTATTTTTTATTATACTTCTTTGAAAACACCTTATTTTCATCTGTTTTAGCAATAATGAAAGATGAGGTTTTTCGGGCTAGCGCACGGAAACAGCGCATGGAAAAACTTTCCGTGCGCTGAATAAAAATACCGAATATATGGCTTTAAAATAGAAATATACAGCAAAGTAAACTAAATTTAAGAAACTCTGTATGCTCTCTGATATTTAACATGTATCTATTTTGTATTTTAATTCGTAAGTGTTTCAATATTTAGATACATTTCTGTAATATTTTTGACGTTTTATTCACCTTATCTGACAATAACCAATTTACAACAAAGCACCTTTGAAATAATTTGAGAGTAACCATGGAAACGCATCATACATACCAAACACTATATTGTCTGCATTGTTTGTTTTTTGTCAATTAAATTTATTATAATATGCCGATAAAATGTTTTAAGTTTCCGTTTTCAAAGAAGTATAATAAAAAATATCGTTCATTACACGTCCAGAAATAGATTTTTCCGTGCTTGCATGATTTCCCGTGTTCGGCTGCGCCTCACACGGGAATTTGTCACGCGCGCACGGAAAAATCTTTATTTCCAGACTCGTAATGAAATATACTATTTTCTTTTAAAAAGTGACAATATTGTCCTGACTTCCCCAATCCAGGAACTCTAGTTTACATGGCAGCTGCAATGAAAAGAATTAAGTGAAGGCAAACGTTCTCATTTTATTAGTGAAAAGGACGATTTTCTCTCTTCTAATCTCCCTCCACGTTCTTTGCGCAACGTCTTAATAAATTCCCGTGCGTGTGCCTCTCGCTAAGGATAATAAATTAAGAGGGCCCTTTGTTGAATTTGGACCTGCCCCTGCCGCCGGCCGCTTAATTCAGGCGAAGCTGAAAGACAAGGTTAATTAAACGACTGCTCCGCGAGAGCGGCAGCGCCGCTGCGCCCCCCCCCCCCCCACCCTCCCCGGCGTTATAATTAAAGCCTCTGCAAATAAGGAGCACACACGACGGTTAAATATGTTTTTAGAGGCCCTCGGAAATACTCCGCGCTGTTACTGTCGATAAGGCGATGTTAAGTTGCAACCACGGAACAACCTCTCTATAGTTACAACAATTGTGTAACCCCCGTCCTCGAAGCATATTATAAAGACAGGCCATGGCGCACAAAAATCCCGAGACCATCTTACTCCGACGTTACATGTCATTTGTCACATAACTGAAAGCGGCAGCGTAGGAGCCGTGCCGTCCAGGAGTATTGGTGCCGCTCGCGCCGACGCGTGAGCGCTGTAAGGGGAATTCTCCCCCCGGAATGGACAGTGGAGCCTGAGACGCAGACGGGTGAACTGCTCACGGGAGATCCGCGAGTTCGGACGGTCCGGGTGGCTGGAAGCCGTTCCCGTTAACCACGTTCGGGTTTGTGTATTTTGTATTCACCATTCACCTTGTGCGAAATAAATCAGTGTTGTAACGTACTCAAGGTTTTTCGTTGTCGACCCACGCCCAGATACGGTTCCTATTCGGCCTTTCACACTGCCGATCAGCTGGGACGTCATTATTTACAGTGTACTGAGGTGAGTTTTCATTTTTATTTCGTAAAAAATGACCTAAATACCAAATATGTTGCATGTTTATATTATATTTATACATATTAAAAAAGCCAGGAAGAAAATGTCACCATAACAACATTTGTTTTGCCTGGGGATGAAAATTTGCTCCAAAGAAAACTATTCAAAACTTGTCGAATAATATACTATTTATTAGTTTCCGCCTAGCTAACAACTACAGGCACAAGCCATATCCCAACTTAAATCCTTTCCCGGCGCGAAGCGAACTCAAATCCGCCAGCAACCCCTGGGTAGCACCGCGCCGGCCAAACCCCGTGGCCAATATGTATCCCTAACTACGTTAGGCCTCGGCCCTCGGACCGTAGACAATTAAAAAAGGCAACCGCCGGTTGCCCCGGCAACGCCGCCGTCCATTCCCCGGATTAGATCCTGCACGGTCCGGGCGCAGTGCACGTCATATTTCGGGCGATTATGAAGAACGGAGCTGAGGGGGATGGATGAAGGTGCGCGGTTGGTGGGGCGCGTTTTGATAAAGAGGATTATCAGGTTGTGTTTCGGTTCGTACGACATGAGTGGATACGAGATATTGTAAATAATTGACTTGAGGGAGTAGAAGATAAGACCAAAGTCTAGAGAATACTATAAGTCCGCTCACTTGGCCTGTGTAAACAAATATTTCCCTCCTGCCCGATCCCGCTCCCTTCGCCTTAGCCCTCGATCGATATCCCGCTGAGCGGGCGATTCCGAGCGTCACTTTGTTTACACAGTGTCTCTCGGAACGGTGTGCTTCGTATTGTACCTGGTGCGCGTAAATTATATCCAATAGCGTTGCCAATTTTGAGTAGTGATGACTTATCACGGTTCTTATTGCAGTGCGGATGGCTGTAAAAGCAATTCAAAAGACTGTGTGTCCTTTTTTAGAATTCCTAACACCCTAAAAGGAAAGATTTAGTTTATGTCTTAATCAATTATTTCTATAGTCATCGAAATATTATTATAATATTATTACACAATACTCGTGTTATGCATAATATTATATATATGTTGGATAATGTCACAGGTATGTTTTTTCTTTGTTGTAAATAAAAATATTGTGTGCAAATTTTCCCTATGACTATTTGGTTTTATTATACAGGGTGATTCAGTTTTAATCTGCAGCACTTCAACAGGTGATAGAAAACCAAAAAATAATATAAAAAAGTTACAGGGTGTTAAAGTTGCAAGAAATATGTGGAATTTATTGAATATTTTACAAACTAGTTGAGATATTTAAGTCATATTTGGTACACGTTATAACGGCATGGGTTAGCATAAAACCTGTTAATATCAAACATCTTGAACAACCAGTGGCGTAGAAATGGGTAATTAGTATAATTTATTTTAGGAAAAAATAGAACCACCTTGTATAGCAATAAAATGTATTCAAATTCTTATGTAAATTTTTATTGTAAACAAAAACGTTCTCTTAGCATTTTTTCATATGTGTCATGGTTTCATGGCAAATTTGATTTTTTCGTATTATTTCGGGGTACTTCTGAAAAATTAACTTAAAACTTCGCTCCATAAGAAACACTTAAAGTAGAGAAAATGTGTTTCTTACTATAAATACAGTAACTTTTCCCAATAAACTTACCCATTCAAGGTTTTACTTTTCAAGATACAGAGCGTAACATTAATTGTATCTTCCTTAAAATGTTTTAGACTCTGTATCTTCAAAAGTATAGCCTTAAATAGGTGAGTTTATTGGAAAAAGTTACTTTATTTCAGGTAGCAAACACATTATTTCTACTTTAAGTGATACTTATGGAGCGAAGTTTTAAGCTAATTTTTCAGAAATACCCTGGAATAATACGAAAAAATCAAATTTGCCATGAAACCATGACACATATGAAAAAATGCTAAGAGAACGTTTTTGTTTACCATAAAAATTTGCATAAGAATTTGAATACATTTTATTGCTATACAAGGTGGTTCTATTTTTTTTTTCTAAAATAAATTATACTAATTACCCATTTCTACGCCACTGGTTGTTCAAGATGTTTGATATTAACAGATTTTATACTTACCCATGCCGTTATAACGTGTACCAAATATGACTTAAATATCTCAACTAGTTTGTAAAATATTCAATAAATTCCACATACTTCTTGCAACTTTAACACCCTGTAACTTTTTTATACGGCCTTAAAATGATATAGTTTATAGAAGAAAGTGCGGTTATTTTTTGGTTTTCTATCACCTGTTGAAGTGTTGCAGATTAAAACTGAATCACCCTGTATTCGTATTTACTACACACTTAAATTTGCGAATAGGGAATTAACAACCCAAGTACAAAATAAATCAAATCCAAAACTTGTAAACCCTGTTAATAATTTTGTTTGCTTCTAGGTACACACTGTATATTTTTACTTACCCTATTTTTAGTTAGGTATATCTTGCTTTATTTAAACATAAAAAGTAAAATACCCGCATTTTTATTATACATATTATGCTCCTTATTTTTCAGGTATATCTATTACTCCTATTTTAATTTTTAACATTGTACCAAAAACTTAACGATATATACACTAATGCTTCACGGTGTATAATGGAAAGTCAATATGAGGTGCCTCCGTATAACTTAGTGCAACCAGCTTTACGGTGACTTGGATAGTCCACCCTCGTAAATAACCGAGTGCCGAGCTGACATTGATTTACGACCGGTCGCAAAAAATCGGCGGCTTTTCGACTACTTCAAAGAAGTGATCGGACTTATAGTATACTGTAGACTTTGGGTATAGTATAAATGAACTCACTTGGAACAGCATAAAAACGCGTGGATGGCGTTTGCTTTGTAAAACAAGACCGAGTCATATAGGCGCGGCCCTTAATAATATTATACAAATTTTATTTAAATGCTCTAAAAACTAATAACATAAACTTTGAAATAATTCAAACCAAAGCAAACGCTCTCTTATTGGCTGCCTCCTCGACTAGGTCGACGTCGACCGCATAAAAACCTTTGAATTTTATACGGGTGATTTCTGCTGATAAGTATGGTATTTTTACCAGTATAGAAGAGGGTGGTAAATGCTATGAAATATATCGCGCCCCGTCTATCACTGTGTTCCCAGTGAGTTATTTATACTTTGAATTATACTTTAATTACACTATGGATTTGTGGTAGTAATCTTCATAATAACCGCTGTTCAATTACCAAAAATGATAAACAGTGAACAGTGGTAAATATAAGAAGCAGAATGTAGCGACAATTAAAAAAATAGTTGGTGCTTTCTGTGAAACTAGAACCCGAGACTTACGATTTACTAGTTGGATGCTCTAACCCTGATGAGCTCTTTTTTTAATTTTTGATTCTTTTGAGGCAAAATTAATAAAAAATAAAAATAAAATTTATAAATTTAATAAGCGGATATTTTTCTTTAGTTCAGAAAAAGTAGATCAAATTGGGGTCCTAAACTTTCACTTTTTGTAAGTTTGAGATAAAAGTTGTACCTAAAGCATTTTATGCAGTTTTCTGGGACAGTAAGAAATTGTATACGCGGTGTTTCCCAACTACGTGGCAATCCAAAGTTTTCTGAAATGAAAAATGAAGAAAAATACAATTTGAAATATACAAAGCAAACATATTTCGCCTTGCCATTTCAAATACCTACCGGTATTTGCGTATCGCCCATAATATTTGTGAGTTTATTCACGGATTGCTGTTTACCTATTCCGTCCAGAAATTCGGCAAAGCCGGCAACTATTGCTTCGGCCTTATGGCCTAGATGGAACCATTAATATCTAAAGTTGCCGGCCCAACTTCCGCAATATGCGCAAGTATGTATATGCGCGAATTCGCAAAGCCGAAAATGAAACCGGCCGCACCAAAAACGAAAATACGAACTCGATACGTAATAACGAAATACAATGCGGAAAGTTGGGCAATTTACACAGATTCTGGAGGCGAAAGAGCGAATGGAAACTTCAGTTGTGAAAATTCGTTGTATTGTAAGAGTGGGAAAAGTAATGATAAGGTTTTAGTAGGGATGCCGACTTTTGTTTCGAAGCAAAAATTACCAAAATGTATATACCTACTAGAAATTATGTGACATTGAATAACAACGTTTACTCCTTAATAATATTTACAAAATTTACAAAATCCTACTGTACGGGTGTCCGATTTTTGGTGTTTTTGGGTGTTTTTCTCAAAAATCTCGGTTATTATTAAAGCTAGAGGGTTGCGGTTTTCACGTCACGTCACAAAGTTATATTTTTTTAAAATAGAAACCATAGTTCATATCTCAAAAACTATTAACGCTACCAAAAAACTAATCATTCCATTCGATTCTACGCCAAAAAATCTATAAAAATAGTTGATTAAATTTGTCGATATAGATATATAAGTTGTAGCCAGGAGAGAGGTTTCCAAAAAATCGAAAATTTCAGTCCTGCGCCAATGCGCGGAAACTATAAAACTTATCTAAAATCTGATTAGTCCACCAAATTTCTCTCAAAAAAGTAGTACAGTGACGTGAAAACCGCAACCCTCTAGCTTTAATAATAACCGAGATTTTTGAGAAAAACACCCAAAAACACCCAAAATGGGACACCCTGTACGTACTAAAATTTGAATAAAAAATCCTAGAAAGGAGTCAAAGCTCTATTTGTATTATAAAATGCGTGACAATCGTATCTGACACTGTGATAGGTGTCAGTATGTGGTATTTAGCTACTTTTTCGAGTTATTATGCTTAGCTGTGCGGCTTGTGTCACTTTCCTGACCGCCAAAACTAAAATTTTTGAGGATAATAAGCCACCGGAAATAATTTTGTAATTTAAATTAACTTTTGAGGCCATGCACCAAAGTGGCATAGGCGTTTTAGAAATTTAAAATTCGAATTGCTGTATTATCAAGGCTTCCTAAACTTAAAGACATAAACGTGCCTTATAATTTTTTGCCTGTATTATAGGTACTGATTTCACGAAAAACTAGGATTTCTGCCTCGATTAGTTTGTCGAAACAACTCAAAGATGCGCGCCACTGTAAAAACGGAAACGGCATCCCGCGTCCAAATTTGCTCCTTCTTGGGGTTCTTTATTCAAAGAATAGTAATAATTAAAGAAACCGCGGCAGACAAATATAACAAATCCCCCCTATCAAAATACTTAGCTCAGCACTGATTTAACTTTAAAATTAATAAAAGTTTTCTCTCCTTTGAAGTTTCATAACTACTGCAAGATATTAAATATTGAAGTACCTACTTACTAAGAACTTAACTGGCAAGTTCATTTTGTAAGTTTTTAAAGATGGCCCCTGGCAAAAAATCTATGCAAAATGTTTAACAAGAAGTTGCTACCACCATTAACTAAGACACTTTGTTCACGTTCCTTTTCCTTTTTGAGTCGCTTTAAATAAATCTGTGGCAGATACAAAAAAAGTGCCAAGGGACAGTTTTTGCTTAGAATAAAAAAATCATCCAAGTGCATAAAAGAAAGTTCTGCAAAGGGCTTATTAGTATTTTTCCTGATAAAACAAATGTAGTGTGTACCCATATCTCCGCCACTGGCTATTTGAAGAATTTGGTATCATCACATTTTATGTACCCAATTTCGTTTGATTATCTTGAACGGTTGGAAAAATAAAAAAATAAACGTTAACATTTTTAGGAATTTAAACACCCTGTATCTCACAATATAATCATATTTTATGGTTTTCTGTCTCATGTTGAAGTGTCCTAGAATAAAACAGAATCAACCTGTATACATAAAGTAGATATTATAAAAATATAGGTATATTATTATTAGGTATACCTTGCTAACTTTTGCTAATTTTTGCAATAATTAAAACCGATAAATACGTGTAAATTCTGTAGGTATAAACCAAACATGTTCTAGGCACCTTGGTGTATATGTGGTTGCCTGGCTCATACGCAACGTGGTGACCATGCTCTTGTCGCAACAGCGTCACAGCTGACGTCACAGCGCGAGGCCAACGATAAAGACAGGCCATGGCGCTAACGCAGAATCGCGTAGTCACGTGACCAACTTAGTCCTACATAATAAACGGCCTTTTTGAAGATAAGTAGAGAAAACAAATTTCGTAACAATTTGGCGAGTTTTCTTTCATCTATTACATTATTGGTTTTGTGCACCCAGGCTTTCTCTAATTGTTTTTTCAAAATTTTCAACCTGCCTCAGCTGTTTTGGAACAGCACTTTCCTTTAGCTTAGGTGATATTCTCTATAGGTATTTTCCTCCCACAACACATTTGTCCACTTTGGTATTTAGGTTATTTTTTACGAAATAAAAATGAAAACTCACCTCAGTATACTGTAAATATTGACGAGGTCCCAGTTGATCGGCAACGTGAAATGCCGAATAGGAACCGTATCAGGACGTGGGTCGACATCGAAAATCCTAGAGTACGTTGCAACACTGATTTATTTCGCACAAGGTGAATGGTGAACACAAAATACACAAACCCGAACGTGGTCAACGGGAACGGCTTCCAGCCACCCGGACCGTCTGAACTCGCGGATCTCCCGTAAGCAGTTCACCCGTCTGTGTCTCAGGCTCCACTGTCCATTCCGGGGGGAGAATTCCCCTTACAGCGCTCACGCGTCCTCGCGAGCGGCACCAATACTCTTGGACGGCACGACTCCCACCCAGAGGCCATAATAACACCTGGGTGGTTCCCCTCCGCCAGGACACACGCGCACTAGACACAAATTTGTTTCTAAAATATAAACTAAGACCTTTAAAATCACTTTAAACATTTAAAGCTTCTCAAAACCCAAGCTACCGCTTTCATAGTTATGTGACAAATGACATGTAACGTCGGACTAAGATGGTCACGTGATTTTTGTGCGCCATGGCCTGTCTTTATCGTAGGCCTCTAGCTGGCATACTATTATATTGAGCGTATCGTGGTCATACTGCTTTATTAATGGCAAGGGTTTGCATCGCGGGCAGACTATTAGAAAAATCTCCCTCCCAAAACGAGATATGGAAATTCCGCCGATGCCCACGGGTGCCCCTATCGATTCAAAAACTCGCGGCTAACTAGAGAACTTCCGGGGGATTTAAATAGACCCGTAGAGCCGGCGGAGGCTCGGAGCCGGCCATCAATTACGAAGGAACGAGGTCCGCTGTCGATGTCGTTCCGACTGTTCGGCCCATATTTTACGCCGATTGTGGAAAGTTTTAATTAGGGCCCGGAAAATTCTCAAAGTTCTTTTTTTGCGTTCGCGGCTTCTGAGAGAAAGAGCCCGGGTCGAAGCTGGTTCAGAGAAAATTGGGGTGTCGTTGGTAAATTTTACTTTTCTCACGGTTAGGCTGGAAAAGAAAACGAAGGAATGGGTGAAACGGGTTTTATAACATCTATATGATGTTTCAGCAAACAGTGTACATGATTATTCATAAAATTGGTGTGGTATTTTTTGGAATCACATAATTGGTCCAGTATTTTTTGAAAGTGGTTTAACTGAACTAAAATATTTACAGCTCTTAAGAGGAGACATTTCTGATCTATTGAAACGAGTTAATGAGCCGAATATTGTTTGGCAACAAGACGGTGCTCCAGCACATAAATCAAATGCTGTCAAGAGGAATTTAGATGACACTTTTGTAGAATGGATTGGTTCAAATGGAACTATTTCATGGCCTGCCAGAAGCCCAGACTTGACCCCACTCGATTTCTTTCTGTGGGGCAATGTGAAGAACCGGGTATATGCGGAGATGTCAAATAATATCGACCAAGTTAAAGAACAAATATCTCGGGAGATCAGAGAGATGAACGAGGCAGGTATCATGGCTAACTGCAAGAGAAGTTTATTTAAGAAGGTATGCTCCCTTTGTTTCACAACAACACCTTCTATAATTTAATTTGATTCATAATAAAGTATCACGTTCCATCTATAAGTAAATATGCCTTTTATAAGACTAAAATGACAGAAGAAATAAAATATAACTTATGGAATATTTCCACAGCAGTATTGGCTTTGTTGAATTTTCAATAATATATTAATATATTATTGTATGTAATTGTCGGAATACAAAAATTAATGTAAACTGTCAAATCTCCATTTATAATATCTTCGTAATAACTGTTTTAATAACAGAAATCGCAAGAAAATTTTATACAATTTTCATATTTACAAGATTAAAAACAAAAAAGTTAAGGGAATTAGAATCGTAGAATGTTAGGTATATGAATAACCCTGTACACGCTTTCAAGGCGGAAAGGACAGCGAAATATAAGACTAGAAGTTCGTATAAGTCAAAAACGCATACCTACAAAGATACAGGGTGTCTAAATTTAAAAACCAAAAATTTTGTCTATATTAGTCCGTTCTTCTAACGAAACTTCATAATATTTTTTTGCAATACAATAGGCAATTTGACAATATCAAAATAACCTGGTTGATTTCCAAGCACGAGGCTATACTTATACCGAATCATAGAATACCTAATATTGCGAAAAGAAAGTTCAATTTTTCCAGTGACGTAGAAGTTTTCTAACATCCAATGTCTACCTCAACTCGCACATCTATGCCACTGGCGAAAGCGCGAGCTTCAGTTATGAAAAACACATTTTTACTAAAAATATTAATACTAAAAACAACGATGCAACGCTTCACATCCTAGGTCCGCCTGAAAAATATACTAAATTAAATGTCACATATGACATATATGTACAAAACAACCCGTTTTGGCAATGGCACAACGGTTTTTGGTGGGACATTTTATCTTTTATTTAACGAAAGCCAAATATGTTCTAAAAAGTAGGTATAGGTATATTATATGTTTATTACATTTTATTTCAATGTTCCATCTATTCCCAAATCATTTCTATTTAAAAATAGCACATCCTGTACAGGCAACAACATAATAGCTTCATCGAATATGGCCTTTGTTGCTGCTTCTGATGTTCCCGTTTGACATATGACGAGAGATCGTTATAAATTTTAATTACACGGGAAAAACAAAATGTAACTAGGCCATCTCCGCTCCTTTTGTTTACTGAACACCACCCTTACGCCCCCAATACCCCCTCCCGGTTTACACTATAAATCACGAGATTATATCCCTAACTGATTGGTGCTCCGGTTGCCTTGAAAAAATCATCGCTCCTTCGTATGAACAATTAAAAACGATTTGAAGGGTAGATTTAGAAACTGGTAACAAAATCAGAGAGACCAGAGACCCTCCATGATGGTCTTCTTACGTCACATACGTCATATGCAGAGATATCGAGTTTAGGAGAAGGCGCTTAGACGAGTGCGCAGCCAATTTTGTCCGATGCGGCCATTTTCTAGTATCTACTAACGTCAAAAGATTATCAACATAACATATTAGGTATGCCCAAATATGCTATATCGTAACATTTTCGTAAGCAGTTCGTCTACTTTTAACTTGTTACGTTTGACCAATGAAAACATTGGAATATTAGAGTTGCTGAAGTGCAGTCAGATAATGTAAACGTGAACTTCTGAAATACACATTCACGAATCTACTTAGGGTTGTGTGTTTTTACATATACGTTTAACGTATTACACAATGACACAACAAAATCTATATTTTTTTAACTGTTAGGATTAATATTAATATATTATTTGTAATGTTCTTGCAGTGTTTTGAAGGTTTGAAACTGTTTGACGTCAGACGTGATCGTTGACATAACAATTCGCACTTCATCTCGATTTTGCAGTGCTCCATTAACGTTAATTTTTATGCGTTTATCTAAAAGTTTATTTTATTTATACTCGTATTTATTTTATAAGCGACCCTGGCAATATACTAAAGAAATATGAACTATCCCCTGTAAGCTTAACTTAGTAAATGGCGGCCCAGGTGATTAGGAAATTCGCGCAGCTTGACGCTCGTTCTCCACACCTTCATATCTTAGGTCGTATCGTTAGGCGGATGGCGCCACCTTCGATCTTGTCAAAGAGAAGTGCGCAACGTTGCCAAATTGTGCGTAAAGTCCAAATCAAATCAATATAATTTAAAATAAAAATTTCAAATATTCAGAAGTATTTATTGATTAAATTATGATGTTACGGCTCTCTTCCTACATATTTTTTATAAACCCCTCTCGCTAATCCAATCTCAAGCGTCCCTCTCCTTCTCAGAAAATAATGTGTTTACGTCGTCATACCAAAAAGTGCCCTAGCAGCATCCAAGCACGGGCACTTAGAGTTTTTCCTGGCTTGTTAACTTTGAAATTGGATATTCTTTCGTGGGGCTTCGATTTTTCATCTCAAAAATCCTTTAAGGGTTTTATGAAACTAGAGGGATTTAAACGATAAACAGCTACCTAAGGACTATACCTATTATATTTATCTATTCATTGTGTGACTTTTGGGCTTATTTAGGTACACTATGTTTTGCGCTGCGGATTTACAATTTACAATATGTGTATTTTAGAATAAATGCGTACAGCATTAACTTGTATGATGTAGGTATATAATTGTTATTATAGATTATATTGTAATTAATATTTTTTTTTGCTGCGTCATCGTATAATATATTACAAATGATAGGTAGCATATAGCAAAATGGGATGTAATAATAATAATAATTCTCACCCTCGCGATACTCTAAGTTAGAAGTGGGTACCCCAGAAGCAACTGAATGCTTGTGCGGGGAAGGGAGGCAATTACTATTATTTTGTCTTCGTTGCCATTTGCGGCTAGGGCCGAATTTTCCCGATAGAACTAGGATAGCATTCGCTCAAGTACTACGGAAACCCTTAGACAACCGTAGTAATCTCAGTCTCTATAAACTAAATAAGGTTTATAAATTGAGGATTTTGTTTACAAAAAAGTTCCATGCAAAAAACATTTATTTAAACCAGTTGCATGATTGATACATGTTTCTGTAAATTAGTAAATTATTTAGGTGGTTTTCCTGATCTAATTTTTTTGTTATTAGAGGGTCAATGAAACATCAAAGCTGTCAATTAGCATTTAAATAACTCGGTGGTAATTATGGATAGGATGGATATTCAAAGAGCCCACGGCGCTCGATATTCGAAGGGGAAATACTTTTAGAATTTAGGAATTAATGCATTTTCAATATTGAATTGATGTGAACATCTTTGCATCCCTTTATTTAAAACTGTGATGTCTAATTGGAATTTTAAATTATTTAAAATATTTGTAAAAATTACTTATTTTCGCTGAATCTAAAAATGAGGCAACATATTTAATAGCTCCAAAATCGTACTCAGTTTAGTGTTCAGGAATTGTTTTATCAAATTTTTAAAATTTCGTCAAGTAAGTACCCTATTTGCCTTTAGTTCTTTATCGCACTAATCTCAAACATTCGAAATTAATTTAACTGGCTATTAAAATGATAATACCTCGTCTGGCCATTCGAAATAAACAATAGCTATATTCTACATATTTGCGACAACTACAAATTAAATAATACCTACGTGATTCAGTGAAAATAACTGTGAGTAGGAATTAACATAAATGGATGTTTAAATAATTAATAGAACAGCCCATACCTATATGAACGGGTTTTGCTTTTGTTTTCCATAGAACGTTTTTAAACAATCGGAGTTTTATAAAGGAAATGATGCACATAATTTTAAAACCATTTGGAAAATGTAATTTCCAGTCTATTACCTTCAAATACACGTCGATTTCGAACAGATAGGAACAAAATTGAAAGGGGTTTTCAACGAAATCAGTTAACAATAATTTTTGTTTTACATGAAAACAAAAAATATGTTTTTGTAATTGTTTTTTTTTTGTTCAAAAGATCTCATATAACACTGCAATTAATTTCCTTTAAATATGTCCATTGAAGAAAAAAGTAAGTTAACCCCACATTTACACTACTTACCAATTGTTGTAATCACAGTTAAGGAATACAGAAAAGCTCCGGCAAAGCTCCACGTAAGGGTACCATCCAAATCGTCAGTGCCATCATAACCTTTTCTAGTAAAATTAACTATATTCTGAAAAAAAAAATTATTAAATATATTTTGTCCAAACCGATAAAATTGTTTTATATTCAGTATACAAAATTTACAGTAAAAAATTTTACGAGGAAAGAGACAGGACGCTAACAGCGCTCGCGGCCGTGTTACCGACTGCCACATCGCACGACAGGCCAGTGGCGTAACATGAAACGCGTTCTTAGCCGATATCACAAAAATGTTAAAAATGAAAAGGTAGTTAATTTTGACTTACATGTAATTTGAAATATTGGTATTTATTTGCAGATATTTTCCCAAATGTAAAGCTAGTGTCAAGTGCTGAAATATATTTATTTGCGGCGATTTCGAGTCAATCAAAATAAAATAAATAATGCACGCCCATGGAAACCAGCCCATATTTATGAAACTATCATAATCAATTAAGAAATTTTCAATAAAAACGATGTTAAAAAATAATTATATTGGTCCTATTTACAGACGAAACAATGCACTTTATCATACTAAAAGGTAGAAGGAATTTGAAGAAGTTACATTGAGAAAAAATAAAGTTTTAGGGCTTCTTTCAAAGGTAGCTTGTTAAATATTTACTTGTGAAACGAAATCTCGGGCTCTTGCTTTTCACTTCTGCTTTTGCAACCAAACGCTAAACAATTCACCATCATAAGAGTATATCGCTGTTACTTTTAATTCACGAAATTAACTCATAACTTATTCGCTTTGTCTGCCACATATAAAATGGCCGCCGTTCAAAACGACGTAACAAAATCTATACACGGCAGGGTAGACAAGCGCGGTGTCCTCTCTCTTTCCTTGCCTAAGAAAAAAAAACAGAGTTTACATACTTTTTGAAATTGTTCTAACTCGTCCATAATAATATGAAAATATTCTTCTTTAGTCAGCACTCTGTCGTTCAATGTCACAGTTAAATTCCACAGTTTTTGAACATATAATTCTCTATTGTTCTTAACATCTACTTGTACTTGGATAGTGTGTCCCTTTTCAATTGATACGAATATGAAAGCACCTGCTATGGTGTAACCTACCTAGAAGAAAAAGATTGTTATTCTCAGTAAAAACAAAGTACCCAGTGTACTACATACAGAAAAAATATCAAAATATACTGGATAAGTCTCACAGTGTTCACAATTTTTAAAGATAGAAACCCTTTGACATAATTATAAGCAATAGCAATATCTTACCACAAGGCCAATGATGCCGACATTGCTAAATAGAAATGCTATGAAGGTTCTAATATATTCTTTGCATTTCTTCAACCAGGGTCGTCTGTATCTTCTTTGTCTTCTTACAGATCTTTTTCTTTCCATTATTGGAATACCGGTTATTTTTCTCTACCTCAGAAATTGTGTTCTGGTCATACTGATACCTGGAAAATAAAAGATACATATGTATTAGTTGTTTTAGCATCAGGGGGAAACCTGTGGTTGTAGTTTTCGTTCTCCGAATCAAACCAAGCGCTTTTAGAGTTGCCAGGTTAAAAGAGGTTTTCGAAATAGGAGAAAACACCATTAATTGGGGCTTTCGAATATTGCGTCGGTTGTCTTTGATCTCGGCAAAGTCGGGAACCCCGATTTTCCTGATTAAAAGCTTTTAATTTAACTTGCAATGTATGTATGTATGTAATTTGTTCGGGTGGAATCTTGCAACTCAATTTTGAAGCAGATATCTTCAACCGATCGAGCTGAAATTTTGTACACACGTTTAATTTGGATGACAATGCATGATTATATGTGTGACGTCATTCTAAATCCAACATGGCGGATCACCCAAGATGGCGGACTAGTTAAATTTCAACCGATCGAGCTGAAATTTTGTACACACGTTTAATTTGGATGACAATGCATGATTATATGTGTGACGTCATTCTAAATCCAACATGGCGGAACACCCAAGATGGCGGACTAGTTAAATTTCAACCGATCGAGCTGAAATTTTGTACACACGTTTAATTTGGATGACAATGCATGATTATATGTGTGACGTCATTCTAAATCCAACATGGCGGATCACCCAAGATGGCGGACTAGTTAAATTTCAACCGATCGAGCTGAAATTTTGTACACACGTTTAATTTGGATGACAATGCATGATTATATGTGTGACGTCATTCTAAATCCAACATGGCGGAACACCCAAGATGGCGGACTAGTTAAATTTCAACCGATCGAGCTGAAATTTTGTACACACGTTTAAATTGGATGACAATGCATGATTATATGTGTGACGTCATTCTAAATCCAACATGGCGGATCACCCAAGATGGCGGACTAGTTAAATTTCAACCGATCGAGCTGAAATTTTGTACACACGTTTAATTTGGATGACAATGCATGATTATATGTGTGACGTCATTCTAAATCCAACATGGCGGATCACCCAAGATGGCGGACTAGTTAAATTTCAACCGATCGAGCTGAAATTTTGTACACACGTTTAATTTGGATGACAATGCATGATTATATGTGTGACGTCATTCTAAATCCAACATGGCGGATCACCCAAGATGGCGGACTAGTTAAATTTCAACCGATCGAGCTGAAATTTTGTACACACGTTTAATTTGGATGACAATGCATGATTATATGTGTGACGTCATTCTAAATCCAACATGGCGGAACACTCAAGATGGCGGACTAGTTAAATTTCAACCGATCGAGCTGAAATTTTGTACACACGTTTAATTTGGATGACAATGCATGATTATATGTGTGACGTCATTCTAAATCCAACATGGCGGAACACCCAAGATGGCGGACTAGTTAATTTTGACTTGTGTAGTTTGGTGAGATAGGCGTCAACAGCATTGGTCTGCAACCTGTCTCGTTGTATATTTAGGCTCCAAGCTCTTCGCGCCTGGTCAAGCATACGTGGCCTTAAGTAGGGTTAGATCATTAGAAGGTCTCCTCATTGAAGAGCTAGACTGTTCTAAACTAACCGGCAAACGACCTTGCAACAATGATGCGTTAACTGAGATGAATAGACTCAGACACCTGGCCAAACTAAAAATTACAAAATAAATTAAAAGTAAAAAAATATTTTTAAAAAAAGCTTTTATTTAAATGCGCTAAAAAGAATAAAATAATCTTTTCTTTTAAAACTTTTACTATCAACTTATAACGTCATTCCACAATTTATATGATATAAAAGCTTGTCGCGAGATTTAAGTTTTCAAACTAAGTAAATACCACTACTTAAATCTCGCGACAAGCTTTTATATCATATAAATTGTGGAATGACGTTATAAGTTGATAGTAAAAGTTTTAAAAGAAAAGATTATTTTATTCTTTTTAGCGCATTTAAATAAAAGCTTTTTTTAAAAATATTTTTTTACTTTTAATTTATTTTCAAACTAATAAATCGCCAGGCGTAATTGTTTGTACTCATAACCGCAGAATTTTACAGCGGCATTAAAGCAATACTTAAAAATCTAAACAGTTTATGAGTAATGTAAACTAAATGCGGATTACTGCCTATAAAACGAGTTGTTTTACTGGCGGCGGGGTAATTTATACAGCATTAGTTCTGAGATGGAAGAATAATAATTACTGGGTAATAATTTCGCAGTAATAGAGGCCGGGGTATATAATATGGTTTGGAATTATTACTGGAAAAAGGTCTTTGGACAAAAAATATCTACCTAGGTTCTTGCCGAAATAAATGCAGAAAGGCAGTGACGTCAGACTCGAATTTAAAGGAATTCGGGGCTTCTCGCCATTTTTTTTCTATGTGGATTTTGTAAAGCAAAATGTCGCATTCAATTTTATGTGTCACATCTGGCTTTTTGTTCTGTATTTACTGAACAAACTAGCACATCTAATTAAATGGGATATTTTACCAAGAGAGATCAAATTTAGTTATATCATCTAATGTTTCAAAACTGACGTAATATTGGGATTCTCTCAGCTGTTACAAACAATTTTCATGTTAACCTTTTTTGTGTACCTCTAAAAATAAAAAAGTTAAAATCTTGAAGCCGCACCCTGTACAGCCATATTAGTGCAATGAACCCATTACCGCACTAGTGCGATGAAAAAGCCAGATTTAACGCATTTTAATTTCATTCCATCGTAAAACTGTGGAGGGACGGATCTATATAAAAATTTTAACAGCTGAAGTTAAATTTGTAACGTTTTTATTGCTTTAATCCCGCAACATAAAAATATATATCGGACAACTGGCGATAGGTCTTTGTGACTATATCCGGAGGGGCTTTCCATTTCCCAGAAAAATAAAGAGGAAAACGCTAACTTAATTTGTATCCGAAAGTTAACTCGATAGATGTGATCTTTTTGAGGTCGTCGTTTGATATATATTTATTTGTACAATTGCGTTCTCGCTTGTAACAGCGATACAAATCTAATATGTGTCGCAAAGGAAATAAATAGTTTTAAAACAGTGTATTTTTCACCAAAAAATTTGAAGCCTGTTCTGTCATGACCCATATTTGATTCCACCGGATACTCATTTTACCCACATTATATTATGTAGGTATTTTCTTACAAGCAAAAAAACAAACAAATTCTCAAAAGTCTTCCTTAACGTTTCTAACTTGAGTAGATTCATTGGGTGCCCCCCCTGCAAACTGCAGGAGACCTAAGCGGACGTTCCCGTCTAAGATATGCCGTTGCCATGGAAGCACCTTGCACAGCACCCTTTGATGTTTTGCTATCTAATAGCTGCCACCGGTCTAGAGTGCCACGGCGGACTAACGCAGCCTTCTAGGATTTAACAGGTATAAGCTTATGTTTTTAGGGAACGTGTAATTTCCAGACAAGATTTTTGT